>VWZY01007219.1:161498-192818 GCA_013399075.1 Chloroceryle aenea | reverse complement strand
TAGATAAGTTGAATGTAGAGAAGCCCATGGGCCCTGATGAGATGCACCCAAGAGTGCTGAGTGAACTGTCTGATGTTGTCACCCTACCACTCTCCACCATTTTTGCAAAATCATGGCAAACGGGAGAGGTGCCGGAGGACTGGAGGAAAGCCAGTGTCAATCCAGTCTTCAAAAAGAGCAGAAAGGAGATTGCAGAAAACTATAGGCCAGTCAGCCTCATCTCCATCCCTGGAAAAAGAATGGAGAAGCTCATTCTGGAGGTCATCTCTAGGCACATGGAAGAGAAGAAGGTTCTCAGGAGTTGTCAGCATGGATTTACCAAGGGGAAGTCATGCTTGACTAATCTGATAGCCTTCTGTGATATTGTAACAGGATAGCCAGATGCAGAGGAACCAGTGGATGTAGTCTGTCTTGACCTTAGCAAGGCTTTTGACACAGTCTCCCATAACATCCTTGTGGAGAAGCTCAGGAAGCCTGGGATAGAAGGGAAGATAGTAAGNTCTAGAGAAGAGAAGCCTGAGAGGGGATTTGATCAATATTGATAAATATCTGAGGGCTGAGTGTCAAGAGGAAAGGGACAGCCTCTTCTCACTCGTGCCCCGTGACAGGACACGGGGGAATGGACGTCAGCTGGAGCACAGGAGGTTCCACCTTAACATGAGGAGGAACTTCTTTACTGTAAGGATTACACACAGAGCACTGGAACAGGCTCCCCAGAGAGGTTGTGGAGTCTCCTTCTCTGGAGATTTTCAAAATCCACCTGGATCATTCCTGTGTGACCTGCCCTAGATTCTATGGTCCTGCTCTGGCAGCGGGGTTGGACTTGAAGATCTCCAAGGTCCCTTCCAACCCCTGACATCCTGTGTGTGTGACACAAGCATGGACAATGGCATTTACACTTTGCAGGACTAGCCAGGGTACCGCAACATACACAGCTATCCAATAAGAGTTTACACATTAGAAGATTTTCTCAGACTTACTAGTGTTTAAATAAAGCAAGTTATTCCACATTTTTTTTCCTAACCAGCACCTTAGGCCAAGAAAAAAAATCTTTGCTTAAATTTTAAGATTAAGACTACCTGGAATACGTATGATGGACATAGCTGCATCTTTATTAGCAGTCGTAACAGCACTTAGAGAGAAGCCTAGTATCTGCAACTTGGGCTACTGAGTCTCAACTATAAGCTTAGAAAGATGTTGATGTGCAATTAGCACCATAATAACTGTATTCCTGCACTTCAAACAGACACAGCTTTTACAGAAACCAAACCACCTCCCTCTTTCATCAAAGAAACCCATCATCAGTGAACCGCCATGTCAGACACAGCCTCAAAGATCTATTCTCAGACTTTGGTAAACTTTAAGCATGTTTTCAATCTCCAACTCTGAAATGCTTAATTTTAAGATTTTTTTGGCATATTTTTTTTAAGACAATCTTGAACTAATTCACAAGTAGGAATTATAGCTTTATTTACACATAGCAAAAGTTACAGTTAACACGAAGGTTCAAACACGTGAAAATCCAAGCTCTGTTAAATTAAAGACACATGGTTTACTTTTAATTTACTATCACCATTATAATTAACTTTCATAAATTACTCTTTAAAATTGTGACACCAGACAAGAAGTTATAAGGTTACAATTCTTGTTTTAGTACTAAAAAAAACCCACACTGGCAACTCTACAAGCTATGAACAGTAGCCAGTGTCAAAAATGTATCTAAAAAAACCCTCAGTAATATTACTGACACTACAGTTGCAGAAAAAAAAAGTGCTTAACTTCAATCTTTCTTTTCAAATTTCTAGACCTAGTCACAATTTACAATTCCAAATCCGGTTACATCAATGTGAGACCTTCTAAAGGGAATGGAAAAACAGTAAATCCCAAATGATATACGTGTTCTGCAGCAGGGATGATGCAACATATAAAAATAGCCACCCTCTGACAGAAGCTGCAAATTGAGTAAATAACAAACTGTATGTCATTAATTTTGCATTAGCTTGACAGTAGACATTACTGAAAGGATGATAACGGTTTTGTTTTGCTTCAGGTGCTACACAAAATAAAATGATAGCATTACTCACATGTTAACAAGAACACATAACTTAATACATAACTTTAAACAGCAATAGCTCCTTACAACGTGAAGAATATCGTGTGGCTAGAAAGGTTGGGTTTTGCCACAGAACAGAAAAAAAATGGGGTTAGGAATTATGTACTGTCATTATAACATTACCAGTGGATGGTCCCATAAAGAAACATCTAACTTCTGTACAAAAAATGTTTAACAGGAACTGCCCAAATCATCTTCAAAATCCACCTGCATATGTAGCACAGGCAGACCATCCAGGACACAGCATTACTGCGTGTCTCCAGGCATGGCATGCACAGACTACATGTACCCATTTAGTATTTGATATCACTTTGTAGTATGATGTAGTATCAATCTCATTCCAAATGCTAAGTGGATTATCACAATCAGGGAATAAAAAAAACAGCTCCTTTTGAAAACTGCATGCTGAATTTTATAAATGAACAAAAGCAACTCAACAAAAATCCTCCAACAGATTCATCCCCAGCCTGTACTGACGCATGGGGTGGTTCCTCCCCAGATGTAGCACTTTACACTTGCCCTTATTGAATTCCGTTTGATTTCTCCCTACCTGGCTCTCCAGCCTTCCAGGTCAAGCTGGATGGCAGCAGAGCCTTCTGGAGTGTCAGCCCCTCCTCCTAGTTTTGTGTCATCAGCAATCTTATGAGAGTCCATTGTACCCCTTCCTCCAGGCCCCTGGTGAATGTATTGATCAGGGCTGGAGCCACTACTGATCCCTAGGAGATGCCACTCGCCACAGGCCTCCCACTAGGCACACTGACCACAGCTCTTTGAGCTCTTTTCTTCAGCCAGTTCCCAAACCATCTCACCTCACGGTGATCCAATTCACACTTCCTGAGCTTGGCTTTGAAGATGCCACGACAGACAGTGTCAAAGGCTTTGCTGAAGTCAATGTAGATCACATCCACTGCCTTCCCCACATCTATATATCTAGTGATGCCATCATAAAAAGGTATCAGGTTGGTCAAGCATGACTTCCCTTTGTTGAATGCATTTGCATATGCCACAGAACACAACCTCCTCAGTTTCCTTTCTACTTGCTCTTCACATTTTTCCTCTATCTAGGGGAAAACTAAGTTACCATCAAGATCAAAAATTAAATCTGTTCAAATAGGTTCAGCTGCCGTAACTCATACGAGCCTCTAAAGCCAAACCCTCAAACATCCTACTTTCTCACACATTTTTGACAACCAAGTGTACCTCACTAGGATCCCTAATCATTTTTCTGTGTCTTTTTTTCACTGTAAAAAGTCTTAACACTGTGAAGGGCAAGGATGTTTAAAAAACTCCTTTTTTTTCTTTCCCCCCTGTGACCTCTCCATATCATTTATACCTCTGTATAAAGTCAAGCTTGCAGCATGTCCACACCTGCTTGTTTGCTGCCTTATCAAATCATTTTTGTAGACTTGGCAAATTAGGTCAAATATAGTTTATTCTTCCTAAAAGCAAGCATTTGTGTGTGCGTGTGAACACACACAAATGATTAGGTCATTTCCTTTTTGTTTTATTAAGTGAACTTGTATTAGAAAGTGCTAGATAATCCTCAAAATCACCAGGAACATGAAAAGCTGCAGCTACTCACAGGCTTGAAAGATTTGACAGTATTCCTTTAAACTTACTGCTTGTAGATCGGGGATCTGACTGTTCCTACTGATTCAAACTGAAATTTTCAGTGTAATAAAGATAGCCAAGTACACTACTGTATTGGCATCAATCTACTACGTGGAATACAATGCACTGACAAGAATCTGTTATGTCAAGGCATCCCACAATACTATAAAGTCTGGAGAGTTAAGAAAGCACAGATGAGGCATTTCATGTTCATTTGTAGTGGTTCATGGAAAGACATCCAGCAGTATGCATTTTACAACATCACCAGACACACACAGAAGCAATTATAGTATGCTGGTTTTTAACGTTAAGTCTCATCCCAAATTATATTGGACATGTATAACAAAGTTCTAAAATAGAATCAGGTTTTTAAAGTTCTCATCTACTGTATTAACTACAAGAAAATGTTGCTTGTCATCTTGTGAACTTCCAAGTTGCTTCATAACCACACACACTGAATTACGGAAAATAAGTAGGCTGTTGCATCAAATTCAAGCAGAATTACTGACTGACAGCAGACAATGTGAATGCGAATGGTAGCAGACAAAAACAAAGTCTACTTTGCCAATGTTTTGCACTATGACCTACAAGAGTTGATAAGGTCAGGAAGTTTCTACAGCTGTCAGTAAATTGAGAAGGTTCTACTACTATTTAAATTAAAAAAAAAAATAAAAAAACTAGAAAAATCCCTCATGCTTATTTTTTCAGGAAGTCATGGCTTTATTTCTAGCCTTCTTCTCATTCAAATTTTCAGTCATCTCCTCCAAACAAAATCCAGAAGGACAATATTTGTCTGGCCGTACTGCATCATCATGATGACTGGCTTCACAGAACGGTGGGAGAGGGCAAAATTATCCCTCGCTCATAACTTGGGGATGCTGGGGTCATCGATGGCTCATGCCCACTGCTGCTCTTCTCCCAGCACTGGATAAATAGATTGTCACCTCATGTGAATCTCAAGGTGAACGGGAGAAGAAAGTCTACTAAAGGCAAAGAAACCTTTTGTGGGGATTTGAGCAGCAGTTTGTTTTGTTTTAAAAACCTGGCTAGGGATGCACTAGCAGCAATTGTCACAAAGCTGTTAACCAATTCTAATCTGGACAGGTTCTTACAGAGTAAAAAAACTGCACGCTATACTTTCTGTTCTGGACTATTCCCAGGTGCTTCAGGATTTATTTGCCAGCCTGCAAAAATATTCCCCAGTAAGCCTTGATATTTTGCTTTTAGCAAAGTACAAAACTATGGTACAGATTAGTAAAAGCCCACATCTCTGTTTACGTATCAAGTCTACAGCACAGGAGTGACTACAGCAAACCAGGGAATTATAAATTGCTACTAATAAGTTCTATGGCACTGAAGAACTGCATCTTATTTTGGACAAAGTTACCTTTCCTTTATGAACTTCTGTTAATTTACACTACATACATCATGCATTATATACATAATAACCAGCTCAGCAATACTGAGGCTGGGTAGGACAGATTCCTCACAGATGCACTGAAGCAGCCACAAAGTTTATTAGCAGTTGTATTAAGATATTAAAAGAAACTCTACCTTTTTTTTTTTAATTCACTTCATAAGTGACTATTTTTTTTAAAGTTTAAAAATAAAAAATAATATATATATATCAGGCTAAAGCAGAAGAAAAGCTCTGTAGATTCCCAAGAGTAAGGTTCTACACTTTCAGGAAAGTCGCTCCAAAAAAAGGCTTTTCACTGAAAACATGAAGTGGCATTAACTATAGATACACAGAAAGAAAATCCACATGCAGAAGTTAAAATCCAATTTTTCTTAAGTGATAATAACACTAACATGTTAACACTAAAGACAGTCTGAGATATCAGAAGCACAAGTAAAAATTTGCTATCCACAAATCTGAAGGTTTTCCAGATTTGAGTAAGAACACCTCAAACTAAATTTGTCAGGATTGTTTTTTTCTTCCTTGAAAAAGAACAGATCCATTTCAGCAAACAACAAATGGTGGCCAAAAGGATGCCATTTTCCTTTATCAGTCCAGGAGAACACATTCCTTCTGTTTCCATGCATTATGAAGTTTCTATCGTCCTTGCCCTAGAAAACATCAGCATTTGTTCCAAAAGTAACATGCTTAAGTATGATATTCAACATTAAATGTCACTTAAAATGTTCCTTTGAGCAATAGGTTATCAAAATACTACAGTGATTTCAAATTCCTATTGTAATTTGAGAGGCACATTATAATTCTTAGACATATTTTAGTAACCCTAGGTTACTCAGCATCATTCCACTGAAGAACTGGTAAGCACTGATCTGAAGATAAGGAACTTAGTTCCTAGAAATATACCCCACGTATTGATGAAAGAACTTTAGCACAGAAGTCACCTGCCACAGAACCACACTGCAGTTTGAACCTTCTGAGATAAAGAAATCAATGAAACAATGTGGCACAGAAAGCACTTTTAAAATCAACACATAAAATATCAAAAGAGTTGACCAAAGTAATATTTGAGGAAAGAACGAACTCTGAAGCTAAAAAAAAAATATATATATATAGTTTTAATTTGGTTTCAATTCTATAACAAGAGATTTCTCAAGCATAAGTGGGAACACAACAGTTTGACAAGTCATATTCCTGTCAAATGTTGTATTTGGTGGATGCTGAGTATTTAATCACTTTGGCATTCAGAACTGCAATTAAAAATACAAGTTTAAAAGATACTGCTCAGATGTTCAGATAACTTTGACTTCATTTGAGATCCAGTGTCAGGCAAAACCTAGGTTTTGTTTGGCTTGGTAACGTCTCAGGACAGTCAACTCACACAGGTACAATTTTCTCCCTAGCTTGGCAAGCCTGTGTTTCCAATAATGGCCATTTACACAGTTGAGAGGAGTCTAAAGAATTCAGCTGCTTTACACTGAATTGGTACTGCACCACCAGAATGGAAGACAAGCAAGAATCACCATTGCAAGCTTGAAGCTACCAAGAACATTTTGTTACATCTTTGATGCTCATCTTGTCACGCTCCATGTCTCTGTTCTACTGACATACAGGTACTAAACAGCAACAGGAGGCCAATTTTTTTTTTTAAATCAAAGATTAAGTCCCCTGTGTAATGGAGGAGATACCTGAATAAAGTGTCTGCCAAAGACAAAATATTTAATGTCTATCCTTTGCTTATTGCTCCCCATTTTCTCTTGATCACAAGATGTCAAAGCAAGGAAGAAAGGCCAATCAAGATGGGCAAGACACGTCGCATTGTCACCGAACTCCACATTTACATTAGTACTTTTATATAACAGTAAGACTGCTCAAGTATCAAAGCAAAGGCTAGGAGGCAATTTTAGTCATAACATAGCATTGATATTATGATACAATTCTGCAAACCCACAAGTCAATTGTTAGTTCACCGTACACAGTAAGTTACAATACCTGAGGTTTAGTGCATTCCTGTGAGCCAAAATGAAATGAATGCCATATAGGAGGAAAGGAAAAGATGAACATTATCAGACATGCCATAGTACATTCCACCACTCTGAAGATAATGTCAAAATTGTACTAATGAGAGTCCACCATCCCCTACAAGTCGATGCTACTGCAGAAAGCCATGCCACAACTCAGCGCACTTAGTTTAATTTTTAATTCTTGAAAAGCACAGCCATGCATCTTCACTTAAGCTCTACATTTCCCCAGAGATATAGAAAACATCCTTCAGAAAATACTTTTTGAACTTTCTGAGGAGCATTCAGAGACCACTGCAAATAAAGCATGAATAATTTATCATCAACAACAACAGTCATTCTACACGGCAAACAAAATATAAGACAATCACATGTTTTGTGGAGAGCTTGAGGATGCTATCAAAGCAGTTTTATTACTTTGAATCCCATGTATCCAACACTTCAACCACAACACTTCCACAAGTAAGAGCAAGCTTGATAACTAATGCAACATTAACCCTTTTTCAATTTGATTTTAACACTTTATTTACTGCAATATCTGAACATTTTTTTGAATGCTTAATTATTGAAAATGAAAGATCAGAAGCAAAGATGAGACACTGACAGATGCTGACCAAAGAATGGATGGGCAACGGGGCAACAAGCCTACAAGGTACGTGCTACAATATGCTTAAATTCCTGCATGTTCCAAGAATTCCCCACTTTCTTCAGTCCATTTTAAAAAGAAATTAAGACTAATAAAATGAGGTCAAGGGACATAAAGCAGGAAGGGAGAAAAGGCAATGCAGCCTTTAACACGTATGGTTAAAGCTGTAATAACACCATTGCTAGCAGAAGTGAATGAGAGGATGACGTATACAAGGTCACCAAACACTGCAGGAACAGTGGGGAATGGGCTGTCATGGAGAGTCTTGACTCTCTANGGGAAGGCATGTTGCAGTTCTTAAAACAACATTTGACTTTTATTATTGCACATTTCACAGTTTATTTGACAATCTCTCACAACTAAATATGAAATCTCACTTGCAATGAATTTCCCAACACGCACACAAAATCATTATGAACTTGCACAACAGAATGGCATACGATGGGCTTTTGCTCTTAAGTACCAATTAAACTTCCAAAGCCTCATTAGGCATACCTAAAGTGAAATTTATGCAACAGGCAAGGACCTACAAATGCAAATGGCACTGTGTGCAATAGAAATATTGCCCTTCTAGAGGTCAGAGAAAAAATAAAATATCACACTAGAACTGTTTGCTAAGCACAACGTACACATCTAAATAATATGGACAAATGTCATTATTGCTGTAATTCCTGAAGAGTACATTATCACATATTTATTTAAAAAAAGAAAAACAAAAAAACAAACAACCAGACCAGTAAAATGTTTTCTCTTCAAACCAAGTGAACTGCCTCAATCCACATTAAATGTAGAGGCAATTAAAACTGTACTGAAAATTAAACTATTAAAAGCTGTTGTACAATCAAAACCAAATTGTTGGCATAAAATGGAATTATTCAACTCATGAGGAAAAGCCTTTATAATTAACAGATGTAATCAAACATCTACACACAGACACACTGAATATACAGGGAGCTGTCAAACAAGCCAAGGAATAAGGATAAAAAAGCAAAAATGGAAAAAACCTTACAACTGCATTGAATCAAAGACAGTATTTTAAAAAACACTAATGCTCTAATCCTGCAAATTGAAATCCATGTGGCTTACACTGTGGAAAATTCAAGCCAATGGACTCAATGAGATTAAATATGCACAAAGTTATTTATGCCTATGCCTTTAGGGTTCTATTTGGGGGTTTAAACAAATGCTAGCCAAAGGCAATCAGCTTGTCCTGTATTGCACTTATATTTGAAATCAATCCAAACTAAACATATTAATCTAATAGAGCTTTTCCCAATTTTAAATCCATATAAAATGTTTTGTAGAGTAAGTCTCAATTATTAATTTATTTTCCTCTTGAGAGAGCCTGGAACTTCTAACATGTAAGATTATCCCCAAAAAAGTCATGTAAAATGCCCAAATGATGGGCAGATTACATAGCTCACTTAAACACAGGTATAAAATGCTCTCCAAGTAGACACCAGGAAAGGTTAAATTAACATTTAAGTTCTAGATACCAAAAAGAAGTGACAGACTTTATGCAAGAATTTGGCCTACCACAATGTAGCACAGTCCCTTTCAGGCAACAACAGTTATCATATATGTGAATAAATGCTTCACAAACTGACCTTTTCCATTGTACACTAAATTATTTGTACTGTAACTTAACATCAGGAAGAAGTGAGAACATAACATCTTTCACAATGCCAAATAATGACTGGAATGTTGATAAATAATACATGAAATTCACTGCCATAACAAACTTGCTTTCCAACTCTGAACTAAGATGCAGGAGGCAAACATTTTGATAGACTGATGGAGCCAAATTCACAGTATTTTAAGGGAAAACTTCCCTAAGAAGCATACTGGTTTAGAGATACCAGGGAGTATAGCCAGTTTGGTTGGTTTTTGATAATTTTACTATTTCTGGTTTTGTGAACCATAAATACAGATAGCTTACCGTGTGGTAGCCTCTAGGTAGTGGTGGCTTCCCCACAGGATAAGGGTCAACAGTGTCAATAATTGTTTGTCGCTCCCCTTTTTGGTTGATTTTCCTGAATCTTCTTCGAGATTGCCTATGAGAAGCCTGACGTTGAAAATACTCCTCATTTTCATCCATGTAATCGACCTATAATTGGAACAAGAGAATGTAATTTCCTACAAGAAATAAAAATGTTTCTTCTTGCTAGAAACACAACAAATCCTATTAAAAAAAAAAATCACTTAGTTTTGAATTTACTACATTTTCAGCTGTAAGAGGGAGGATACTTAATAAACAAACTCCAAAACACAGCATCACTGAATAGGATCACTTTTCAAAAGTGACAGAATAAAAATTCTCCCTTCCTCCTGCCCTCTTCTTACTCTTCCACAAATACAAGCATTTAACCACTCAATACATTATAAAAAGAAAACTAGTTTGAGGGAGCACATGGTAGTTTTCCTACTGATCTGAATCTTTCTGTCACTTTTATATTCCCTAACCAACCTATGGCAAAAGCTTCAGGCTTCAACAGGCAGCACTGGTTTTATTATTGCATTTTGAGGACATAGAATAGGTTTTCTAGTAGTCTGGATTTACATAAAATGAAACAATTTCAAAGCAAGAACAGGGAGAACAGAAAATACCTATTAGGTATTTCTTAATTGCAGATTTCTTCCAGACTCCTGTTGTTTAGCCATCTCCTCTCCCCTATGCCTGTCTTGATATCAAGACTTTATCTTAGAAATTATCAAGGAATGCAAAAGAGACATGGAAATCCATACAGCAACCACCAGCTAAATGGTAAACTTCTAGAAAACAAATCTGGGACAATAAATCCTGACCTTGTTGTCAGATAGGAGTTACACAAACCAGTCAGACCAACCAGGGGGCCCATACAGGTGCAGAACAGGCTGCTCTTGAGGAGATGCTTTACAAAGTTAGAGAGAAGCATAGTGAAAAAGCAATTGGCATATCTCACATACGCCTTCCTTGTCTCCTAATATATTGTAACAGGTTTGTAAGGTGATTTTCCTAATGAGAATTGGAAGATGGAGAGATATCATTAAACACCCAGAAGAAAAAGCTAGAATTACACAACCATCTCTATCTGTTTACAGTGAAACCACAAAAACCTTACAACCCACAAGATCATGCCTCCAGCTGCTTGAAGGTAAGTTAGCTACCTTTTTACTTATCAACTTTAAACAACTACAAGCCCAAACCTATACCACACTTTCCTGAACTCCTGCAAGTTTTATAGAAACTCACTTTTTAGGAGAAAAAAATAGTGTCACCTTATATTTGAACTGTCATTTCTATATGGCTTAGATAACTGACAGATAACAGTCTGTATTAGGACTGGATCACTATCTCTGGCGGAGGGAGAAAAAGGCAGTTAGCCTGTTGATCAGGTATTTGTTCAGATGATGAACCCTGAGGCAGCAACTAAAAACTTTGGAGCCTGCGAAACCTCAGAGACAACAATATTCTAATGAAATAACCCTTGTCCATAAAAGTAGGTAGAATTTTACACTGTTCAAACTGTTTCTTCAAACCTTAGACATCTGAGAATAGATTTAACTCAAGCAAACATTAATTACTTCAAAGCTAACCTAAAATTAATACTTTAAAGCATTTATGCTTACCTATAATAATAAAGTCAAGAAATAAATGTCAAGAAAGTTACGTACGACACCTTAGATCTATATAAAGATCATGTGCAAAACAGAAAACTCTCCATGTTTTATTGGAAGTTGAAGTGTTATCCAAGCTGGTCTGTTAAATCTGAAAGCAGGTGAATGAAAACATTCTTACCACAATCATTTCAGATGGCTCTAAAACAATGCACTCACAGCCACGTCTGAAGCTTCCCGCAGAACGCTTGCCAAAACTGAGGAAGAAAAATACTTCAATCAGAACCAAAATCAGAGCTATAACACAGTCCATAATTACACTGACATCTACTCCAGATATCGTAAAGCAGAGAGAAAAATGTAGATACCACTGCACAATAAGTTTCTTTTCTTTTGATAAGTGACAGGACACCAGCAGCTGTGCATGTTGTATTTACAGGATAAATAATTCCAGTCATACTAAAACATGTGTCAATCAAGTGCTGTCCACGGAAGGTGCAGGGCTGATGCTGAACTACAGTAGAGAGTTTGATCTAGTATCTCCTGACAGCAGAGTATAAAGTTACCTAAGCTATCTGCATTTCTGTGAAGAGAGCTACCCAGCATACATAGCAAGGAAAGAATGAGAAGGCTGACTGACTTCAATTAGCTCTTCTACTTAAAAGAAATTAATAATATAAGGATGCTGAACACGAGAGTATCCCCAAATTGAATAGAGAAGGACAAGATTGTTCTGCTTTTGACACATTCCCAGCACAGTGTAATAATTAAGCATGATACTGTTTTGTGTCCTGTAGGATAAAACACAGTTATTTTCATTTCAGTTTTTGAAGTGCTCTGCCTGCGGGACACAAATGTGTGTGTCTGCAGGCTTAACTGCTGAGAATCCTCAAAATGCAGCAGTAAAGGTGAAGTGCAGAGACCCAGTACATAATTCAGTGAAACACAAGACCTTTATGGTTAGATTCTTAATCGTATGCCCTCAGACAACACAACCAGCTCAAGTTTGTCTCTGGGATGGGTGCTTCCCCCTCCATGTAGTTCATATTTAAGCTGCCAGTTCAATGCCAGACCTTTCCCAGCACAGAGGAGTGCAGGACAGACGACAATGTGGCTGGAACTTGAGGACCCCTCTTATAGCCTGCTGCAGCAACCTGCTCCCTCATTTAGAAAGGGCCAATATAGCTACTTAGCCTTTCCCTTCTTCACCCCAGCTCTGCAACAGGCATGCGACACCTTCCCAGCTGAAGCTCAAGGCCAGCAGCTATTAAATGAGTTGATGAAAAAGAAACCAGTCTCCATAAACCTGTAAAATCTGAATTTTCACCAATCCTGTAACGCACTGTCGTGGAGACGCTCTCAGAAGAGTTACTTCTCACACACATCAGATTGTTTGATTTCACACACGCCAACTGCAGATGCTCATACACTGTTCAGCATGGTTCCTCTAGACAGTTTGTACTATCTATTCTCCTGTCCCACCCAGCAATTAGCAGAAATAAACAATTTAACTTACTACCCAAAAGGCTAATCTCGTGACAACAGCCCGGTTATAGCTCAAAGAGAAGGCAGCCAGATAGTGAAAAGAAATGCCAGCTGTGCATATTCAAAATAATAATCACATTTAATGGTACATAGGACTTCAACAGTACAGAAAAATTTCCAGAATACTAAGCCTCTTGAAAAGGAGCATTGAATAAAGTCTCTCAACAGAGTGCATTTTTTTTTCCAAGAGGCAAACATATGGTTCCTCCTATAGACCAGAAAAAAAACCAAAACAACAAACAACATAGGGTGTTGTACCAGAAAATAAAACCATTATCTTGATTCATTACACTGCTGCAAAAGTGTCAGACTTAATTTCTTGGTCAATAACCTGAACCACACAGTTTTTTCCTTAAAAAAAAGTACACAAAGTTATTCCTTAAAAAAAGGAAAGGAGGTGGAGGAAAGGAGAAAGTAAATCAACTCGGGAGATTGAAAAACAACAATGCAAAAATGGCAAGTAGTAAGACAGGTTATTTGATATTCTAACTGAAAACAAACACAGAAATATTCCCTTTCCTCTTGCCAACCCTTGCCCTCCTTGGATTATAGACCTAAACCAATGCTTACACTCAGGCGAGATTTTTTGCCAGCGCATTTTCTAGCCTCACAGCAAAAACTGATTTCATCAGAAAATGAGAGTACACTTTTCCACTCTGCTATTTCTTCTTCCTCTATTTCTGTCTCTAAGTATCAACTTTTCATTTCTGCCCATTGCTAATCACTGCTAACAAAAGTTTCAAGCTTTAGCAAACACAGTAAGGAGAAAAAGAGGTGTTTTCTTGAATAACTTGTTAGGGTTTTACTTTTCAGCACAAGGGAACAGGTAGTCGAGATATTTGGACTAAAGACATGCATGAAATTACTAAAAAGAAAATTCTTTATTTCTGTTCTCAGTAAATAACCACATCACTGCTGTACTGCTCATATTCCCACGGCAGCACAGAATTTATCAGAGCAGACAGTTCAGGACTCCTATCTATTATCTTTGACCAAAGATCACAAGGCACTTTAGGCTGCAAACAAACTCTGTTATCTTTCTGAAGTATTGTAGGCAAGAAGGCAAGCAAATCAAAGCAGGAGGAAGTTAAATGACCTTTCAAGTGCCGAAGCTCTCTTCTCAGATATGCCCCAACAGCTGAACCTCCTGACTTCCTGCTGCTAGCTCATGATCAGGAAGAAATTCACATAACCAGGGGACATGAACAAAGTCTCCTGTGGTTGTCCCCTACATCTGGACGCTTCAGAACTACTCAGCTCTGACGGTAGTAGACATCCATCACAGCATCACTACACTGGAGACCAACACCATTTTCTCCAGAGGTGACCCATCCATTTCCCCAGGTCCCCAGAGGTGCTGGTGCACACATGCACAGAGGTGCTCTTCTCAGTGCTCACAGGACTGGTGGCAGCTGCTGAAGAGGGTACACATCACTATCAGCATTCAGCCCTGTCCTATTGCCCTGGGCCTCCACATTCCTGTTTTCACATCAGCCCAGCTCCCAAATGGAACGTTTATCTCCACACTGGAATGTACACGTATTCATCAAAAGAGATGCAGGATCTCAAGAAAACTCCGCTGATGACAAGCACCAAGAAAAGGGTTTTCAGTGAGAAGTCTTTTTCTTCCTTCCTCTTACAGACCAAAGATCACTCACAGAAAACCCAGCTTCACTAGCAACCATTAATTGTCAAACAAGGACATAGAAAAATTTAGGTTTTCTTCTATAATGTAATCTTAGTCTTAATTTCTTTAGATATTCACCACCTTGCATTATCTTAACATCATCATTAATCCACGTATGAATTACAAGTCTTAGTAAAACTACACCTAAGACTTGCAAAGCAAGCTCCACAAGATACAGTCAGCTGTAAGGTGAGCATCCTTCAACGTATTTTTAAGTGCAAAATCCCATTATAGTTTCATGCCTTTGCAAAGACTTGGAATGAAGCTGCTGGTTTAGAATAAAGTCTGTTTAATTGGCATCTCCACTGCACTCAAAAGCATATTCCATTCAGCAGTGTTCTAATGCAAGGGAAAACACAATTTCTTCTTTCACAAGTTCTTAGTATTTTCCTACGATGCATTTATGCAAGGAAATAAATTGCATAGAAATTCATGATAACGAGAGATCTTAAGTGACATAAGCCCATATGTCCAAACTCTTTACTACCACCACTATTTACATTCAAGTGCTCCCTACTGCATTTCCCATCTCCCCTCTACCCTTCATTTCCCAGACTGGATGCTTTATTTGCTGCCTGGTGTTGCTTCCTCATACCTTAGCCATGACAAGCAGCTGCTTTCCATCAGCACATCAGTTATCCTGGGATGATACAGAAGCAAACACCTGCAGAATGTCTGCTTTCTGACAAATCCCAAAGTGAAATCTTGATGTAACAACATTTAATTTGGAAAAATGCCAAATTGAATTAGATTTATTTCTAAAGAGAACTAGTCACACCGAGTTCCTGAACAAAATAATAGAGAGGGGTATTTTGTAGATACCTAGATGGAGAAAAAATAGGGACTACTTTCTATCTGCCACTTCAGTAGATAGTAAGGGATTCAGTCAAGTGCTTCTGACTTTGTGGTTTTTTTTTAATTATAAACCATTTTTTCATTTGGTACATTCAGATTAGAATTAAAAACATCAGTCCCTCGTAATGGCTTATTTTAACCACTCTAGATTTAGCTGGGCTAATGTGCTGTGAAACCTGCACTGCTCCTCCACCCAACTCACCCTTGCCAGAGATGAAAAAAAGAGAGTTACAATTTAGAAGTGTATATACATGCACAAGACATCCCTAGGGAAATGCTGAAGTGTTCTGATGAAAACTAAATTTGGCATGGCCATTTTCTGACCCCTCAGAAAAAAGAAAAAAAGACAGAGCACTTCATGCATGCAGAGCTGCTCTAATGTGAGCAGCCCCCCGCTGGGGATGATGCAAGGAGGGAAAGGAGCAGCAGGTTTCCCGTGCTCAAAGCTGTGGATGGGAAGCTCTATGGGAAGCAAGTGTTTTTCTACTAAAAGACGGAGACTCGTTATCAGAAAATTTGATCTTCTGCATAATATAGGCTGACTGCTCTGATTCTCCTTCCAATGAGTGCCTGCCTTTTAGAAAAAAACCCCAAGCAAATAGGCAAGTGAAGTCCAAGCTGCTTTTCACTTGTGCTAAATATCATTAAATTAAAAGGTACCAGTCATCAGCACATCAAAATCATCAGTAGATTCATATTTTTCTTTTATTTAATTCTTCCAATGTTATTATATTTTTAGTTTTGGTGCTTTGCTTGTTTTCAGCAAGACCAGACCATTTCTGTTTTAACAGAAATGCTTTTCATTTGGAAGGAACATCGAGATGCTGGCACCTAGAATATAAGCCGAAGCTGCATTTGTGGACCTGTCACTGTTTGCAAATCCTGGAGACATGAGCTCAGTACACAGCACAGATAAGGATCAGTGGAGTTATCCAGTGACATCCGATAGCTTGAATGTTTACAGTCACAGATAAAACAGCTCATGTGTCAGGCAAGGGACTCAATTGCAACACCACAGCCAAGTATGTGCCACTTAATACTTGGCTTAGGAGCATGTACACGGGAGTGTTTCACAAGAGCAAAAAGAGCCTCAACCACCACTACAGCTCCTTGCTTGAGCTGGGAACAAAAGTACCTGCTGCCTGTGGGGGAAGGACACAGGGTGTCAAAGACAATAACTCGGTGTAAAGGCAGGAACAACCCAGCAAGCCAGACAGAGAATGCCTGACAACTTAACCAGTGCCTGTGAAAGACACTGAAATTATAGGATAAGCACTTTTATAATATATTAATGCTTTCATTCCTGCTAAAAAATGTATGAAAATTAATTTGTGCTCCAGCTGAAAGCTTGAGTAAACTCCTTCAGTATTTTGAAGGTGTTTAGTTAGCATCCTACAGATGACAGACTACAGTACTTGATCTTTGTAATACTCATTGGGATTTCATTATTTCTTATGCAAATACGACCCAGATCAGAAGTTGCCTTAATCTGGTAATTTAGAGCTGACTACCAAAAGCACTTCAAAGAAGTTCCTGAAAACCCACAGTGAATAATTTGAAATTAGCTAGATTCTGGAGGCTTGCTTCCAGAGAAAGACCCTTCAGTCAAGCCCTGAAGCACATGCCTCACGGTCTTCACACAGCTTTTTCTTTTAGTACATACTACTGTTTTGAAAAGGCGATTAATTTTCAAATTTTACCTAGTCACCAGCCTGTGTATGGTAACACGTTTGACTAGTTTAAGTAAAAAAACAACCAGCCAACCAAAAAAAACCCCAACAAAACAAAACCCAAATTGAGTAATATTTCAATTTGTTGCTCTTCACTTCAGATTTTTTAAATGTTCCATAAAACTGAAGTTAGGCTGAAAAATGGTTAAAAACCCAAACTGACAACGTGCTGTAAAGACTAACAAATTGTGTTTCAAATTTACTGCAGATGAGGGTAGATGCTCAGGGCCTTTACAGCAGCAGGTCAACCTGAATATTGTTCAGACTAGAATACCAGTCAGGCTTCTTTATGACCCTTTCAGAAATACTAAATGAGAAAAATGTGTTTAAGAAGTTCTCCTGTGAAATTCAAGATCTGTATTATAAACTCTATAGACAAATGCAGAGATAAATGGGAATGTAGCAGTAGTGGCAACAACAAAATACAGCTTGCTGCACCAGGTCAACTTTGCAATGTCTCTGGTATAGAAAGCTAGGAGGCTGGTACCTCATCAGAACAGCTGACAGAAAAGATCTTTATTTGAAAAAAAAGCAAGCCTTATTTTATTTTTAAATTTACTGCAGAAAATATTCAAAGATGAAAGCTCTTTTCTTAACCTCCTTTGGTTTTTGTGATTCCTTTTTGAAAAATAAGGATTTAATAAAGACAGCTTTGCTTATGCTTCGTCTTAATGACGTGTATTTTACCATGGAGATTACGATGACATCAAAAGATCTACATAATGGTCTCAAAAAACAAGAAGCAGTAGGAAAACATTACTTGAGACAAGACCTTGACTGAACACAGTTTGGCTTATTAACATGCATGAAATTCAATAAAACTGAGGAGTATTTTTCCAACCTCATACAAAGCTGTCAGAAGTTAGATTGTAAATGAAGACTGGTTTTTTAACCTTGAAAAATAGATAGTAGCTTTTTTATGTCCCCTTGTAGAAATTCATAATTCAAGTATTAGAAATTTTCATATTTAAAAAAAAAAAAGCTGAAAAAAGTTAGTAATTTGACAAAAAATCTAGGGTGGGTTGTAGTAAAATAAGACCATACATATTGACATTTTCCACCCCGAGTTTTTATGTCTGTCTCATTCAGTAGAACTGCTTTGTTCACCTGGAGAGCTAAACACATAACCTCCATAACTAATATCCAGAAATCTTATTAGTACAGTGCAGATGTATTCAAGATATCTTTGTAATAAGTGCCCTATAACTGTAAAAGAATAAACAAATTAAACAAGAAGAAAAATAGCGACAATTTTCTTTTAGCTATTTAGGTTATTATCTGAAAATAAATTAATCCTTACTCAACATGTTATACTACATCTAGTCTCCCTGGATTTATTTTTTAGAAGCATTTGAAAATTTATCATCACTTGAAAGAAAGCTCTCGCATTTTAAAGTGTTCTACAGTACAGAAAAACAGTTTGTTAGAAACACTGTTTGGAGAAGACTTCCAATAGCAAAAATTTGCTAATAATTAAAAAGGAAAAAACAAAACCAAACCACTTTTGATTCCTTCCCCTTTTCCACAAGCCTGCAAATAAGTAAGAAAAAGTCATTGCTTCAGTTTATTAACACTGTCCCTCAATAGAAGTCAGAAGTTTAGCTCACCTGAGTTCCACATGAGACAAAGGATGTACCACATATACCACCAACATACAGCAGGGACAGCTATCCCAGATCACTAATTGCTCCTCCTTTTGCCCTCAGCAGGAATCTCATAATGCTCTTTTCTCAAGCACATTCTGAAGGGGTTTTTTTGATGTATTGCAGGTTTGCACTAAAACTCAAAACCTTAAGTACTAATAAATTGAATGAGAAGGAAACGTAAATCAGAATAAACAGATTGCAGGACAGGTCATCTCACCAGCTGCAGTATCAACTGAAAAAGCAACAGTTTTCTTACAAATATATTTCATTTGCAGTGTAAGCTGAGGGCGAATGCACATGTAAAACAGGGCTGGCATCTAAATAACTACATACTTTATTCTCCCCTCCTTAACTTCTCAGAAAGAGCTCCCTTTTTTTTTCTACATCCCTGCTTGTATGCAAGTAATTTATTTTCATTTCAGTACCAGATTTTGGTAATAAAATCAAGCCCAAAATTTTATAAACAAGATACCAATGTAAGTGAGAACTGGTGAAATGAAAAGTTTCATATACTTATAATGTATGCATAAAGGATAAAATCAAAACCAAAGATGAGCAGTGCTTCCATGATTGATTAGATGTTGCTCTCAATTACTTCAAAGCATGACGTGCTCCATGAGAAACCCTAATGGTGGTGCTAGAAAGGGGTGTCTAACCCATGAGACACAAAACAAGCTGAAGAGTCAGCAATACAACTCACACTGCTTCAAGGGCAGTTTTTGTTGCAGCACGCTTTAGAAACCAGGTATCAACTAAGAAGCACCAACATTTTTCCAACAATGACAATACATCAACATCCTCAGGAAAAAAACAAAACAAAACAATACAACAAACAAGATTTCAGTGGAATGAATGCTTTTCCCATCCATCCTAGAGAGATTCTAAAATATTACCCCAAAGAAAATAAATAAATAAAAAACCCCACAACAACAAAACCACAATTTAATCCCATTTTTTCAAACAGTAAAGAGCCATAATTTTAACCACATCTAAAAAATGGGATGTGAGAGTTGGCATCGTTCATTGATGTCAGACATAATATTTCCTCTATCAGCTACTTTCAAGGATTCTCTCCTTCCTTGTGTTTCCTTTTTTCTGAAAGATTATTCCCCATGAATGCAGTCTGTTAAACGCCTTTGTTTCATTTTATTTTTTTCTTAAGGTCTCTTTTATTTGCTTTGATCTATTACGTTACATTTATGCTTACACAGGGGAAAAAAAAATAATCTACCAGCCATGTTACCTCAGATTTTGTTTCTCCTTAGCACTGGCTATATCCAATTCCCAGACCACACTGAAAAATTCATTATACTCATTCTACACAGCAAGTGCAAAAATGACTTAAATTGGTTCACAGGTGGGACTTGCCATAAAAGCAATGGTTTGGATTTATCGTGTTAAATGCTTTGTTTCTATGCTCCAGATCACAAATTCCCAAGCATAATTTTGTCATTAAAATAGGTACATTTAATATTTTAATATTTTTACATGCAGTGTCAATGGGGAAGATGAACACCATTGACCTGAATGAAGCACATGAGAAAAGCTTACTTTTCAATCAATTAGAGCAACAGTGGCAGGAAATGTCATCTTAGCTTATGATTACTGTATGTGAAATAATGAAAAACTGGACCAGAACAAGGACTTCTGAATCTACAAGCTCTACACCATCAGTTAATCATGTCCTACCTAAAGGAAGTGTATGAAGTTGTTCTGTACAGCCCACCAATGCACTCGAGCATCAGCAGGTGATCCAGAGCATCTCAAGCCCATCATCAGGTCTTTCATAGGGAAAGAAGACAGACATCCATCACTCCGGGATGTACGCCCAGAAACTACTACAACTCTTGCATTTGTGAGGGCTTCCAAAGTTGGGTCTTCTCCAGTCATGAGCATTTCCATCCCTGAGAACCTCTTCACCATAAGAGAAATCACAGACTAGTAGAATGGTTTGAGTTGGAAGGGAGCTTAAATATCATCTAGCCCAACTCTCAATAGTCATTGTTTTTCAGTCTTATCCCCTGTCTAGCACCAGCTCCCAGAGACACTTGCCTTTCGTAATTCAAGCCTCTCAACTCCACCACTGAATGATACTAAGGGAGCAAGTGGTCATCCAATCATCAAACTACAATTTTGTTTCCTCTACCAGACACGCAATGTCAATTTAGACCCTGTTCTCAGACATCTACTCTTGCAAAACACACATATATTTCTCAGAAATATTCAGGCTCACTTGAAAGTTACTCAGGTCATTTGACACTTTGCGCTTCGTCGTTACCTTCACGTCTCCTCATTACAAACTTGGAAGAAAGCCTGGTAGCACTAGTCCTGCTACATTAGATTTCTATTTTTATTTTCAAAAGATGCCAGCGTAGTAGATTACGTCCCTTAAAATTTTATCAGCTGTGCAAGAATGAAATTCCAGTAGCATTGAAATAATTGTTTTGACAGGAACAATGCCAGACACACCACCTAATCTCAATTTCGGAACTGTGTTTTCTTCTATTTTCCAACACCTCAGATACTGGCAGCACACTTGGAAGATGACCAATTTCAAACCTTGAGGAACTCTTAAATGATTCAGCACAACAGGAGATGGGGTGATAGATCAAAATGTATTTATGTAATACCCAGCTCATTTATCTGTAAAAATTAAGTATTCAGAATTTAAAATGTACCTGTACACCAATTTCTGCAGAGAGTAAGGACAGTTTCAAGTGACATTACTGGTACAAGTGGCATGTATCCTGCATCACAAACTTTGCTGTAACAAGCAGCTGACACGAGAAGACTACACCCACTTAATTTATGGCTCCAATATTTGAGCTACAGTCACATATTCTTGTGCTGACTGTGACTAAGTGAGGAAGCCAGATTCAGAGAGCTTGAAACCCTCCCCACATGTCCTCCCTTCTAACCAGACCTCAGGGACAGACCCATGGCACCTCCAGCTCCTCTAGGACCTCACAAGGAAGAGGACAATGCCATGCATCAGCCCACTCCAGGCTTCAGTCATAACATGATACCAATGGCAGATGAACAGATTCAAGCTAGATGGCCAGATCAGGCACTCCCAATGAAACGTTCCCTATTCTAAGTAGCCTTTTATTTTCTCCCGAGTAATCACAGTCACGTGTACTGTGATAGTCCAATTTTGTGTTTGCAGGTAACAGCAAACATAGAAATCATAGACATACATGTCTGGGTTGGAAGGGACCTCCAGAGGTCATCTGGTCCAACCCCCCTGCTGAGAGCAGGGACAGCCTCAACTAGATCTCCATCCAAAATGACACACACAGTAGATGCAGATGGTAGAAAGCAATTAGTGTTGCTTTCTCAATATATATTTGTGAATAATTCACAGTAGACATATACTCAGCCATAAATGCACTAACAGCTCCACTACTACTGCCACCTTCTTTCTTCTGCTGAAGACCCCCTGCTGAGATAGATTAAACTGTAAGATCGCACCACTTCATGCTTCAGTTTCAGCGAATGGACTGAGATGCTGAACCGAGGCATTCAAACCAGACAGAAGAGAAGATGGCAGTGGAGGTCAGCTCCCAACACCACCATGCTCTATACCTTCCCACCAGCCTTTAGAGATCGCCACGAGCGTGGCTTCAGAACAGCACAAGCTGGTACAGAAATGTTGAAGCAACAAACAGATCATGGGAAAAACCAGCAGCAGGAAAAAAAAAAATAGTAAGAGTTCTGAAGGCAAACTAAATGCAAAGCACAAGTTTTTAAGTAATTTCTTATTTAAGACCATAACCTGGAGATTTATTCTTCTTTACAAATATCCAATGTATGGTCTTCATGTTTCCAGCTTGACTCTGCGCCGCTGATCACAACCCTCTGAACTCTGCTGTTGAGCCAGTTTTCAATCCACCTCACAGACCAACTGTCTATGCCACAGTTCTTGAGTTTGTCTACGAGGATGTTATGGGAGACAGTATCAAAAGCCTTGCTGAAGTCAAGGTAAATGACATCTGCTGCTCTCCATATATCTATTTGGTCATGGCTTCATAGTAGGGTATCAGATTAGTCAAGCAGGATTTCCCTTTGGTAAATCCACGTTGGCTACTCCTGATAACCTTCTTTTCCTCCATGTGGTCTCCAGATGAG
Source organism: Chloroceryle aenea (assembly GCA_013399075.1). Lineage (NCBI taxonomy): Eukaryota > Metazoa > Chordata > Aves > Coraciiformes > Cerylidae > Chloroceryle > Chloroceryle aenea. The sequence goes on along the minus strand of VWZY01007219.1, from coordinate 169,822 downwards.
CTGCTCCATCCCCCTTCCAGGGGTGGAGGTGAGGCTGCTTGGTCTGTAGTTGCCTGGGTCTTCCCTCTTACCCTTTTTGACTGGAGGGACACTGGCTTTCTCCCAGTCATCAGGCACCTCTCCTGTTCTCCATGATTTTTCAGAAATGATTGAGAGCAGCTCAGCAACAGAATCAGCAGCTCTTTCAGCACCTATGGACGCACCCCACTGGGGCCCATGGATTTGTGCATTAAGATATCAGTTAAGCTATATGTAAACCACACCAAACAGCATGTCCCAGGAATCATAAATATTAGGAAGTAAGTTTCAGGATGCAGGAAGCTGTATAAACGCATGTACATAGCCAAGAGTTCTGCTCCAGCACTACTGCACACACATGCATGACCTATCAAACCAGGCAAAACTGCCCAAATCCCTATGAAGTTTTCTTCTGAGAGGTTATTTTTAAGTTAATCAGGATGCACATGGACAAGACAATTCTGCACAATTTTTTTTGAGCTTTATTATTGCTTTAAATACATTCAAAACAAGTCCATAATTTCTTCAGTGGCTCTCCAGCAGAATTTGATAGTCCATTCCATTTTCTAAGTTGGTTTAGTATAGGAAAGACCATAGGGTTAAACCATCAATATTTAAATAGAAACATAGAACTGTCTGGGTTGGAAGGGACCTCCAGAGGTCATCTGGTCCAACCCCCTGCTGAGAGCAGGGACATCCTCAACTAGAGCAGGGTGCTCATAGAGCTCTGTCAGCCCCAACTTGAATGTCTCCAGAGATGGGAGAGATACATCCCTTTCAGTTTTGAAGGAAAAAAACCCAGATGTTCTCTTAACTTCAAAACTTAATCTTTCAATTAGAGGAAAAAGTTTTAACTATTTGCTCTGATATGTTAAACTTGTCAATTTGCTGAAGTGAGAGCAGGTCCACATTACCATATGAAGTGGTGAAGTGAGAACTTATTGGGTGTGGCAGTAAGGAAGGAAAAGAAGAGGCTACAGCAAGGAAAGAGTGCAGGTGAGCAAGCAGTTGAAGGTAAGTGCAAAGCCAGGTTTGCACGTAGCAAGTGAGCATCACAGCACACCCAAGCAGAACAGTGCACACCACCCAGATGATCTTGGAAAAATTCTAGGAGAAAAGTAGAAATTAAAAAATTTTAAAAAATTAAAAATCAAGCACCAGAGCCTACCATCCTAAGAAAAAGTGTCTAGCAACTCTGCATTTTGTTGCTGCTAAGAGTTATGCAACCATCCTCCAGTCATGCAGCTCATAGGCAAGCACGAGGTTAGCTGTTGGAGAGCTAGAAGATGTTTTTGTAGTACAGCTCCAAGTCAAGTAAGATGAAAGACAATGGTAAAATTTACATTAAAAGCAAAGTCATGGAACAAAAACCACACAGGAAGCCTGAGCAGCTGAGCAAATGAGATGAGAGCATGGAGCAGACCTAGAGATGCTGTAGGCCATTCTGAAAGATATTTTGAGGGGCTGTCACATTACTGTTGTCAGGAACCACGTGAAAACACAGACAAGCCAAGACAACCTTCAAGGAATTGTATTTTCTGCTCATTTATTTTCTGGACTACATATATGAACCTAATTCTACCACATGAACTGCTGCAGGGTACATATGCTGAGAGGAAGCAGTGAGGGGAGTAAGTGTTAACTTGTGCTAGTTTAGCAATCATGGTAGAAGGAGGAAATTAAAGAACTTTCAGTTTGAGTGTAAAATGTGCCTGATATGTTAAAGAAAAGGACTACCAAAAATGGTCATAGTAAAATATGGGGGGGACCAGGGGGGAGTCTTCCTCACATTAAGATGTCAGAATAATGGTACAATTTACAGAAGTTAAATAGGAGATTAAATTTTACTTGTGTGTCACCAGAAATATAGCAGCTCTAAGTGTTTAGGTCAAAATTATTTATAAGTGAATTGCAAATTTACCAAAATATTTTTAACTGAAGATAATCCAGCCTTATCTTCTGTACACAATTTGCTAGCTGATGGATTGGCATTTGAACAAATGCAATAGGGAAATAAAGTTACACTATTTTCACAAAACAGACAGTTTAGATGTTAAAGTTTCCAAATCCAGTTACTTGATTTAGGACTTCATGTATTTCAACATCCCATCTTGAACAATTTTTGGGTTTTTGAATTAAAGACTTGTCAAGTAGCTAGTTTGGAAGTAGCTCTACAAGTCACCCAGTTTGTTATATAACTTCAGAAAAACTGGCATCTCTCCACTCATTTCAAACTATTTCAAGTAGCAGCTAGTTTAGAATAGCAAGTGCTCTTGAAATTCATGGGGCCCAGGCACTGCCCAGCCATTGTGCAATGAAGCCGAGCTCAACAAAACCAGGAGGGTGCACATGAGGAAGCCTGCAGTCTGAACAACACCAGCAGCTCCTGAGGTCCTGCTGGGAGGGCTGGATGCAGCTCGGAGAACCTTTGCAAAGGAATTTACTACAGGTACATGGGGCAGACTGTCAAAAAAGAGAATAATTTAAAGATAGGGAAGAAAAAAAAATTGTTTGGGGGATAGGAGGGATGGATTATTTTAAGTTCCAGGTGAACAGCCCTTAAATGTTGTTCTTAGTCACGGGACCTGTAATTTTTCTGTTCATTCTTCCAGGAAAAATCTCAAGCTTATTGTTTATCTTATTAAATCTCACCTCTCCTCAAGTGTCAAAAACTGTCTGAAGCACAAGCAGTGCTATAATTCACAGGAACAGAAGATTACTCCATAACCTATATACAACCACCCTACATTAATTCAGATATATATCCCATCTCATGGCATCCAAAGTTAGCACTTTCTGCCAGCTTTTTTCCTGGCATTGCTTGTTCATGGATGACATATGGGGCAATTTTCTTCCAACTGCCAACAGCGGGGATCCTGTAATTGTTGTTGTGCTACTTTTATGATAATCAGTATTGCACCGTTTGATGGCACACGAAACATCCCATTTTATCAGCAGTACCTCTCCTCTTACAGACAGATGTAAGACACTTGCTTACACCAAGAACATGACACCATCATCAAATGGAAATCCCAAGAGCGGCATTTCTCTCCCACTGACAGACAGATTTGAGCATCTAACTGCTCACATGCCAACCAGCACTAGCTCTTAAGTGGTATCCCATTATTTAAATCTGTAAGGAAGTTTCCAGTCCTTTCATTCTTATCATACCATACAGTGATAGGTCATTCTTTCATTCTGCCTTTCAAAATTTTTATTATACACTATTTGTTTCAAAGGAGCCTTTCATTAGTCTGAATACAAACAGCATTTTAAAATGGTTTTGCCCTGCTTCACCTAAAATGATCAAGTTCAGCAGCCTTAGTCTAAAAATCCTTGAAGCCATTTGCATTATTTTTCCAAAGCTCAAAATAAACTTTGAGCATCTCACACTCAAACTTCTCTTTTTCCACACAGAATACCACTCTTCATTGCAAATCTATTTACACGAATCACAGCCAAACTGGCAGCAACACGACCCAAGATATACGCACTGAAGACTTGTGCATGGTGAGTAAAGCCTCAGATAAACACTGTAAGCTCTAGTGCATTCTACTATTTAAAGTTTGATTACTCACAGGAATAGACTACTTGGTACTTTACTCCATTTGTCGGTTTTTTAGTGGGTTTAATTTTCAGCTGACAGTATCTGCACGACGCTTTGCATGTTTGTACACTATCCACAATGATGGGCTTTCAGTTCTAGCTACAGGCATAAAACACTTACCACAGCTAGTAAAGGTAGAAAAAAATGTGTTTATTCATGTACTTCTGTGTTTCATTAAGCAGAAGACACTGTCTTGTAATTCTAAACATTTGCTACATCTCATGCTTTACATTTAAAATACAGAATGCAGTACATTCATAGCTGACATACCTGCTCCTTGGAAGAAACATAGATTCTTTAATGAAGACGGAACCAGACAGCAGGATATACCAACAGGTACCAATATCATCAGGACTGTAATAAAAACAAACCAAAAAATAATAAATAAACCACCATTAAAAAAAAAAAAAAATCACACACAAAAGAAGAGAAGACACAACTGAAGACATTTAAATTACCCATAGCACTACCAAGCTACAAAGGAATCAGAGGCATAAATACTCAAAATTACGGAAGAGAGCCACAGTTCAATTATTTACAAAGCATTTCCATCAAAATATTCTAATTTCTACCTGCAAACATATTGCTTTTTTAAGTCATATATCTAGCCATTTGGTAACAGCAGAAGTCCAATAAAATATAATGCATATCGTATTTTATTCTGTCAAATCCACTATTTTCCTCTTGCTGAAGAGGACAATGGTGTCTGCCCATCTACAAATAAGGCTTCCTTTCCCACTTCTAACCATCTCCTTCACCCTTTCTTCAAGGCAGAAGTTTGCCTTTCAGCACCCATCTGCCTTCCCACAAGATAAGACTGTTGGATACATTTGCGGATGGTAAATCTACATCAGACTTGTTAGGCAACTTTATCTGATGACACGCACTGCCCCTTTTCATGCCTCTTCCTTGCACGATAATACATTCCTAATAAAAGGAAACAGAGTTTCTTCTCCTCTCTCTTGATCCTATAGACAAACTGGATGAGGACTTTGTCACCGAGGCCCAGTTCACTCTACTGTAGATTCAGACTCTGCTCCTTGAGAAATACAAAATCCTTTTCACAGGCTTAAGACTCGTCTTGGATTAAGTCCAAATAATGTCAAAACACGAGAAAAAGAAATAGTTTAAGGTTACTAGAAATAGCTGCAGTAGGACTCTGGTGCTGACAGTCAACACTGAGAATATCTGTACTTCAGTTTCTACCACTTCTGCTTCTTCCAAAGAAGCTCACTAATTAGATTTAAGTACACCATCATGAACTTCACGAGCATTCTTATCTGAAAACCACATCCTTAGTGACGCCGAGATGCAGATTACTTAATTAATCTGCAGCACCTTCTTTTCTTAAATTATATGTCTTAAATCTTGAGCAACAATAAATTCTAACTTCAGGCAAGAACAGCCCACATCTTTTAATGACAATGACAGCATAGTATTAAAACACAATCTTGAATCTAAGTAAGCTATGCACATGCTAGCAGCATGTTTTTCTTAAATTGAAATTCTTCAAATGAAGTACCTACACAGTGAGGTCCTCAAAACAAAAGTGCCACCCCCACTATATTATGCTTTCTAAAAGGAAAGTTGAAGTTAGAAAAAGATAGAGCTGACCTAAACCTGGAGTATTGCATTTAGTTCTGGGCTCCCCAGTTCAAGAAGGACAGAGATCTACTCGAGAGAGTCAAACAGAGGGCTACGAGGATGATGAAGGGACTGGAGCACCTGCCTTGTGAGGAAAGGCTGAGAGAAGAGAAGACTGAGAGGGGATCAGTATGTAGAAATACATGAGAGCTAGATGTCAAGAAGAAAAGGGCAACCTCTTTTCACTCGTGCCCTGTGACAGGACAAGGGGCAATGGATGCAACCTGGAGCACAGGAAGTTCCACCTCAACAGGAGGAGGAACTTCTTTATTGTAAGGGTTACACACAGAGCACTGGAAGGGGCTCCCCAGAAAGATGGTGGAGTCTCCTCTGGAGATTTTCTAGACCTGCCTGGATCCATTCCTGTGTGACCTGCCCTAGATTCTATGGTCCTGCACTGGCAGGGGGGTTGGACTCAATCTCCAGAGGTCCCTTCCAACCCTTACCATTCTATGATTTTAAACCAGCTGAGAGCTAACCATCAAACCACACAATCTGAAAGCCTGCTTCATTTCCATTTTGCACTCTATAGTGCAAAACCACAAAACAAAGGCAAATATTAGAAACATGGTGAATTAACAGAGGAAATTGGAGACACAATCTATGACCAAGAACAGAAGAACTGACTGGGATGCTGCAGCCTGTATTTCTTTTCTACCAGCCTATGACCTGACCAGTGAAGCCACACTGGTCAGCCACAGCCACCAGCAAAGACTTAATTTCTTTAAAATTAAGACTTCAGGAAATACTTCTTTATAGTGATAGACAATAGAAAATGAAGCAATAACATGGTGTCACAACTAAAAGAACAAACCATTTTGATTTACATAGTTGAAGTGCACCGAGCTCCCCTTTCTGGAGTGTGCTTCACATACTTGCTTCTCACATGAACCTGTACTGCCCTCAAACCTCTTAGTCCAGAAAAATCAGTATTGTACCTAAGTACTGAGAACCAAGCTAAAGCAGGCAAACATAAGAAAACTACCAATTCAGAAGAAAATACCCTTCTCAAAGCATAAACATGCATCTGAGTTAAGTCACACATGTTTAAATACTCTTCCCCCTAAAGAAGTCCTACACCGACAGGCATGCAACCAGCATCACTGCTGAACTGCAAGGTTGTTGTCTTTTTTGCTGTTTCTGCTTTTGAACAGATGCCATTCTAAATACAAATAATCTGCACTTACTAGCACAGTTGAAAGCTTTAAAAATAGATGTTTTCAGCAATGGCTACAGGCTGAGGGTCTCCCAAGCTTCTGATAAGCAACTCCATTAGGATGTCAGTGAGAATCTTTCCACGTGGATTACAGCACATTATGTTACCATATAAGAAGTGTTGACGGTGATTTTGTTTTTGCTTCCCTAAAAATTATCAGTTTGATGACGTATAAAAGTGCAGTCTGATAGAAAAGAACCTCAGAGATCACAGGCTTTAGAACTGTCCAGCTCTGAGTCTGAAGAGAACTAATTCTGTTCAGTCATTCTTACTTTTCAGCTCAGTCTCTTCTAACTTTTGTATGTATTCTCATATATTCCATTGTATTACTACTATTTTCATTAAAGCTGTTTTAGTTTTCTTCTCCAATCCAGAAATCTCTCTCCACTGGGGAGGGAGAGGGGTTAAAAGAGAGCATCTGTCATTAATCTACTCAACAGCCTTGACAAGAACTCAGAATCAAAACAGTAATCTGGAAGATCTGTTTATACTTTTACAGAAAGCTATTTCCATGGATAAAATAACTGAAGCAAAAATTAAAATATTATCTAATTAAATATTTCAGCTTTTGCAAATCAACTAATATACAAGGTTTTATTTCCCTCCTTTATGAGCTGATGAATAATTCTGAAATCCTCTCTCAAATCACCTCTTTATAAAGAGTTTTAGTTATCTTTTCTCATTGGAGATATTTATCTCCAAAGAGAAAGGCAGTCACTGGTTTTCACAAGCACCAGTCAGGAAGTTCAGTATTCAAATTCTTAATGCTACTGAACCTGAATCTACCTTTCAATCATTTAACAGCTAGAGTGATTATATACTTAGCTGCAACGCTTTATGAGTTGTTTACTTGATTACACACAACATTACTTTTCACCTAATCATCCAAATTAGTTTGGGTTTTTTTTTCCTCCAGTTCACAGGTTTATCCCCTTTCTCTTCAAGCTAGCTCTCCAAGAGTTGTTGCTCCCTCACACTTATCTGTAATGAACATCATACATCACCCACTTCAGCTATAAAGAAAAAAGGTGTCTGTTCATTTGACAGCTGAAAGTGCTGATTATATAAAAAAAAAGTTTTTTAATAAAAAAAATCAGACCAGGAATATCATCTGATTGGTTTTATTTTCCTTTTGCTTTATGTCTTCTTTGATAACTGTTTTTATTTTTACAGTCATGTTTGAGAATTTCTCAGGTACTTGCATCACCCATATGTCCTGAACTCAAGTCCTTCATTATTGAAATAAACAGAAAGCTTGAATATTGCTGTGTCACCATCGTGGAAGGTTATGAAAGAACATGACTGGATTCAGGGTATCCTCCCCAAAATACACTGTAGATGCTTTTAAAATTTCATTGCCAGCCAAAGCACCATAAGCAAATGCACAGAACCACTGCACAGAACCACTGTGGCTGCAATAGACCTTGAAGATCATCAAGTGCAGACCACGACCCAACACCAAGACATCAAGTAGACCATGTCACTTGAGACAGCCTCATGATGAAGCTCTGGAGGTTCAGTGCCAGTCGCTACCCCAAGTGCGTCTCTCCAGTTTAGTACCTTTGGGTGATCATCTATTGCAACCCATCCCAAAGCTATGCAACTTCAGCATTCTTCAGCTATTCTAATCTACCTCATGAAAGACACTATCATTTTATCTAAGAATACCATTGAGAGTTTGAGGAGCAACCAAAAATTGACGCTCCTTTATTTCCTTTCTAGATGTCATTCATTTCACAGAATCACCTAGGTTGGAAAAGACCCATGGGATCATCGTGTCCAACCTTTCACCCTACTCTATGAGTTCTCCCCTCGACCATATCCCCCCACACTACATCT
>VWZY01007219.1:139605-160413 GCA_013399075.1 Chloroceryle aenea | reverse complement strand
GGCCAGTCCACCACCCCTCCTTCCCTGCCTGTCCCTCCTGAAGAGCTTGTAGCCTTCGATTGTGGCACTCCAGGCATGTGTGGCATCCCACCTCGTTTCTATGATAGACACTATGTCATAGTTTTCTTTGTGCATCACGGCTTCAAGCTCCCCATTTGTTGCTCATACTGAGTGCACTGGCAGAAATGCACTTCAGATGAGTTCATGTTACCAATATTTTCCTGTGTGTGCCCCTATTCCTTCCAAACCCCTCTCAGGTGCTTCCATGATTTCTAAGTTTCTAGCCTTTGTCTCGAATAAAGTGGCAGAGCAAGAGTCTACACCAGTCCACCAGCCTTTTAACCTTGGCCTGCTTCCCTTGGGCTTATTCCTAGCTGGTGCAGTTATCTCCCCTTCCCCCTGCATATCTAGTTTAAAGCCCTATCAATCAGCCCTGCCATCTCCTTTGCAAAGACTCTCCACGCCCTTTTTGAAAGGTGTCCCCCCATGAGATGCCAGCAAGTCTGGTGCTGTATAAGTCATCCCACTGTCAAAGAACACAATATTGTTATGGTGACACCAGTTACGAAGCCATAAATTAATAGACTGTATGCGTCTGTCAATGATTGAGTCCCTACGTGAAACTGGAAGAAGAGAAGAGAATATAACCTGTGCTCCAGATCCCCCCACCATCTTTCCCAGGGCTTTAAAGTCTCTCTTCATCCTTCTCAAACTCCTGTATTTTCAACTTGATCTCCATTTTGTCCAGCTGGGCCAAGCCACCATATGACTAGCCCAAAACAAATGGGATTGGTCCTGTGATCTGCCATGGTGATGGACCTGATAATGTAGTTCTAGACACTGGAAAATCCAAACAGATCAGTTGAACTTCTGTATCTTTATCCTTTTTACAGCCTTCGCTGCTTCTCATCCCCTTTTCTGTCTCCAGCCCTGCTTGCCCAACCCTGGCTACAAACACTACATTCTTCACACAAGCACACGTTTCTCATCCTAGATGGTGTGACAAGGGGGGGAAGGAAACAAGCAGGACAAAACATAATTGTACAAATACAGCTATTTGATAGACATCACGCCTACCAGTCGGTCATTTAGTATCTAAAGAGATTGCTTTTTCTCATTTTAGCTGTAGAAATTATCTGTAGTAATTAGTCAGTTTTGCACATAACATTTTTTCTCCCCCATCTCCAGTTTACAGGTACACCACCTACTTTTTTTTCCACAATAGCATCCTCTGAAAATCCCGAATTTCACTAAAGCACAGAAGGTTGCATGACATAAACCACATTGACATTAGACAAGAGCTTTTTCCAACCATAGACATTAACATTAAAAGCCAATCCAAGATGTCCCAGAGATAACTACTCTTCCTTAAACACACGTCTTTCTCTAAAAATCAATGCAATCAAAACCAGTAGCATACTGCTGACGTGCTGCAGACTAAGAAATTTATCACTGATACAAGTTTAAATCTGAAATATCTTGCAGTATTATCAGTAGGGACACGTGGGAGGCAGGAGCATATAACCTATCAAGCTTTTAGTGGAAAGTTCTCTAAAAGACCTATGACACACTTGACTTAACAATAACCCGAGTTTCCTTTATATGTTTTAAAAACATTATAAAGAGCAGAGAAGTTTAGTTCCAGGTTCAATTGATCAGAAACTGAAGGGAACATCATCACAAAAACATGTGCTACAAGTGAGATTCAGAATCACGTGAGGTTTTACTGTTGAATTATTTTGGACAGCAAGTCAAACATCAACTATTTGCTACAAATCCACTATCTTTAGAAAAGAAAATAAGGGACACAAAGACATACAACCCTTCCTTAGAGAAAGGGTAAACTATTTCCTTATTTGCTATTACTATTATGCAGATATGAAAAAAGAACTTGAACTTTTTTTTTTTTCTTTGAACTGATGATAGTGATAAGTGGTGTGGTAGTTATGAGCTTGGTCAAGTGACCAAACTAAGTAGTTTGGGTTTGTTTTTTCATGGGACATTTATGTAGATTTGAATAAAGGCAGCAGGTAAGAAAAAATTTAAAATATAAAAAATCAGGTATGTGTAAACCTCAATTCTGAAATTTTGCCCAGAAGGTTGTAAGTCCTTTAATCATTAACTTCCCATGAAATGGAAGTAGTAGAATGACTGGCAAATGAAGAGTAACTGGAGCCAGACTGCTACTTTTAATAACCCAGTTTCCATTTAAACAGTGAGCTGGCCATAGGGTTTAAGAATTTGTCACTGCTGTGCACACCCATTGACAGTAAATGCAGATGAGATGAGCCAATTTTAAACAACATGCTCTGATTTATTCCTTTGGTCATAACAATACCATGTTAGCAATACCATGAAAGTTAACAACGGTTTTAAAAATGGAGGATAAAAAACTACCATGCTTGTATTGAATGTGTATAATTATTTTTAGCTTTGCATATATGCAATAGAAATTGACCTTAAGTGCAGCTGACAATGAAGACATGAACAAAATTTTCTCAGTGAAAAAGTTTTGATCAAATAAACAGAGCAAACATACTAGGTTTTGTGTTACCATTTAGGGATAAAGATTTTGCTTCATTAAGTTGCGTCTCAGGGAGGTCACACACTTAGAGGTCAATTAACAGCTCCACCAGTATTGTCTAATAAATACAGAAGATTAGCACCCAATTCAAGTCCTGCCATCACAAGATTGGAACTTAAGAGTTCCAATCTAATTATTTTTTGAAAAGATCTTCAAGTGATAAATTCTGGCATGGTCAATAAAACTGACCAAGTTGGTCCAAGCTCATAACTACCACACCACTTATCAATCCTGGAGTACTTAAAAAAAATTTCCTTATGTTTAAATCATAAAATTGGAATTCAGTTTTTTTTAGGAGGCTACATCTTAAATACAGATGCTGATTATGTGAAATAAATTGATTCCTCCAAGTTCACAGAATGCTTACATTAGACTGCAGGTTCCAAGAGAATTTCTTACAAAGTAGATCTCAAATTGTTCATGAAAATAAAACAAATCTCAGAGTAATATAACATACATTTCTGTATGCTTTGTATACTTATTTTTTACCTTTTTTTTAATATTTAGCATTAACTTTCAGGTTTAGCCCATTACACATTAAATCAGAGATGGGGTATGCTAGAGCTAGCACCCTTTGCATTAGCATCTGTCAGTCTGACCATTAAATGTCCTGAATAAATCACAGGGAAAAAAAAAAAACAAAACATCGAGAAGTGAGTAAATAGGAATGACAGGCAAATAACTAAAGTGAAGGGTAAGTGATAATCTGATAAGCTTTTGTTTGAATAAGTTGCTCGCGTAAATGAAGCGACTGCAATCCTCAGATCACTACTGTAAATCTGAGCTGATGTCAGATCACACCCCTGATACTTCTATTGGATATCTCAGTTGGGCACCTCTGCACAAAAAGCTGGTTGCTACTACTGACAAAATTGAAGAGAGACTAAATGACAAGTTAATTTAATGAGAAGACAACCCCTAATTCTATATAATCTCATTGATAACAACAATTAATACAATACTGATCACCAAGCAAGATGCACTGTTAGCTCCCTCCCTGGCATCAGCAAATTTCTCCACTGGCTGACAACAAAACCAAAGCAGCTCACGTGTGCTGGCTGAGGAAGTTACCGTTAAACACTGCCCTTAACACACTTCAAAATGAATTCATTCTCTACACATCATATGAAAGGAAGCAGAGATACTTACTAGTAGAGAACTTCATTTGCTTCGTGCCTTTCATACCTAACAGTTTCGCACATCAGTCTGAAAGAGAAGAAAAGAAGTATTTTTTAATTATGACTCCCACCAGTGTCACAAAGACCTCACTTTTCTGAAGTTAGTCAGCATTTCCACATTTGCCTCCAGCACTTGGAGGAATTAACCATCAATTTAAAGCTAAGGTGTTTTTTAATTTTAGAGAACAGATCGTTAAATCTAAGCATTACAATTACTAGCTCATCCAAGACCATATTGGTTTTGGTACACAGATGTAATTTGTAACCATACAACGAACGGGGAGATCAGGGGCAGGGGGAGAGGAGATCGGGGGGAGTGATCAAGTCATAGTAAGTAGAACACTTCCTCCAGTACTGGAGAAACTGCATTAGCCCTGGTCACTGCTAGTGTCATGTTTGGCTTGAACAAGATCGTTGTCTGCTTCCTAAATCAATGTGGCAAATCCCAGACGAGCTGATCTGCAAGGCCACATGTAAGTGATTCCTCACTAGAGGCTGTATTTAATAGAGTCCTTTTTAATGCATCTCAGAGGTTGCTGTGGCATCCCACCACCACAAGACCCTAAAGTACCGTAAAGGCTACTACAGGCTACTGTCCCTGAAGGACAGTGTAAAAGCTTTGTGTCCCACATCTAGCAGGAGCCTGGCCTTTTCCATCTATGGTGCTGTAAACAGAAGCTCTCCTCTAGGAATTCACTGTGCTAGAAGAGCAAGTTCCACACATTCCTCTGCAAGAGAGCCTCCTTGTGCACAGGAAGCCAAGAAGCACACATCAAAATACCAGGCAAGAATATGTGCACACTTGGGTCATTGTAAAGAAGCTATCACCCGTTAGCTCCAGCTAAGGGAAACTGGATGTGCTAAAAGTCTCGCATGTAATAAAATAACACAAAATACTGGAACTGAATGTGATCACTGCCTCCTTCCAAAGCAGAAATAATGAGAGGAGACTCCTCTGAAGTCATCGTTCACATTGCAAAATGTGTCTGGGCATTTCGGGGGAAAGAAAACTCTGCCTTTTATTTTCCCCAAGTTACAGAATACAGGCTTGGGAATGGGGACACTGACAGAATGACAAAGGAAGAGGGCAGAATTTAGAACCTTAACCAGCATTAGTCAAGTCAAAGTTGCTTCAGCTTCTTCACATGTGGCAAATACTGGCAAACCTCAGGATGCAAAATAACAGTAATTCACCCTTTCCCCACTGAGCGTACAGGAGATATGCTGGCCATGCTCACATCAGCGTCCAAAGACCCTTCAGAAACAACATGTTTACATGAGAGAACAACTGAAACAATTACTTAAAAGTTACACAAGTCCTTCCAAAAACAGTAAGAAGCTCACCTGAAAGATTTTGCTTTATTTACTTCATAAAGCATTTTAATTAAACACGGTAGACCATATCTATTAGTAATTTTTACCAAGTATTATTTGCATGTGCAGTACATAATCTGTCTAAAACTTCCAGATGTAAGCAAGTCAAAACTGAAACAGAGGCTGAATAACAGACTCTGCTCTCATGATTATTCTATCACTCAAATGATTTGGACTAGATAAGGACTGTCATTCGGGACCGGAACTTGTACTCTGTATGTAAAGCATTTACATCTGGTCTGAAAGTCTGAACACAAAGCAAACGTATCCATAGTAGAAATCAGAAGGAACAAATAGGGATGTACATAACGGACACACAGAAGGAGAAAGTGTTAGGACAAAGAAGGGAAGAAGTGGATGCAGTGATAGCCAGCTTTTGAGTTTGAGGCAGGGTATGCAAGAACAATGCATAGCTTCCATGCTTTGGTAGAGCATTAATGTATACATGGATTAATGATAAAGTGCCATACCTTAGCTGATGCTCTCTCAGATTAGACAAGGCTTCCATTCCATGTAAATAGGAATACACAATCTCCAAATCCTACAAATGTAAGGAAAACATCATTAGGATTCTTAGTTTGGTACAAGCTGTTAAAATACTGTGCATGCAAAGTATCCAGAGCTCTCCTAAGAGGGGCAGAGGGAATATTTTAAATGGTATATTTACAGAAGGTTAAAGGCAAGTTGCAGGAATACCTCTGTTGTATGTTGGAACATGACACAGAAGAATGACGGTCTGTCCAAATCACTAAATACTTTCTGCTTCTGCTGTTGTTACTCACATCCAGGAAAAACAAGCCCGTTCCAGAATTCCAGTGGGCTACTTTGCAACTACCACTGTCTTGCTTCCCAGCACCAACGTACCCAAAAACCTTCACTTCTTTTGCAATGCAAGCTCATAGAAATTGGTCTTTTCGTGTTTGGGCGAAAAGAACGTACAAAACATCCTAACAAAATGTCCCATTGTACATAAATATTTCTTTTTTTTTATTACTTAATCTATATTTGTTTATATTGTACATAAGTATTTCTAAAACTACATCCTCTTCAAATGAAAGGCAAACCACAAGCTTAAACAAGAAAAAAAGGTTGGCATGAGCAAAAAAAAATTGGCACGAGTTAACAAAATATAAATACAATCTCAGTTACACAGTGAAGTATTACAGTCAACCCTTACATACCTCCAATATCCAGCTCGTAAAACATTAATAAAGATATGAAAACAATATCCAAGACTGAAACTTCTTCTATGGTTTAAGGGTGGACAGGTGGTAACCTCAGCAACCTGAGGAGTCAGAGGGGAATTGTTATTCACTCCCCTTCCCTGCCACACTCCATAGAACAAGAGGGGCTACCAAGGGTTACACTTAATGGTTAAGACCAAATAGATACCTCCTACTCAGTATCAAAATGAGCATCCTTCTCTCACACTGAAACAAGCTAATACTCGGTTTGAAAAAGTGTAAGAAATACATAAGTCAAAATGCTGTGAGGATCTGGTGACAAATCAAGGACCATAGTAATTATGTATGGTTTGGGATGGAAGGACCTCATACATAAAAGGCTTTGAAGAGCAAAGCCTGTTAAAGGACATCTGCCTCGGTCAGGGATGTTCTTGGGTATCAGACATGCTGGTGTTAAGCAGAGGCACTGGGGAGTTCTGTGGCAGCAGTGGGGTAAGACACAAGTCTAACAGTGCCCATGGCACTGCTGCTGCTCATCCGGACGTGCCAGCCTCTGTGGCACAAGCCACCAGCTGCCACAGAAAGTTGGGAGTGGACCACTGAGGATGAGATGTCCATAGCAGCAGATTACATGGAAAAAAGCCTGTCCCGAAGGTGCTACTGTAATTCATTTCCAGCAAGCCTGTCTAACAACAACCAGGGACAGATCAGAAGGAGAGTAACCTTCTGCCACCAGCTTGCACTGAGGTTTATCTCAAGTGTCACACACTTCATCTGCAGGAAAGGATTCACCGAGGAATAAAGAACCTGCTGGCTGGATGCTGGCTTACAGGGATCCACAGATCCAAAAGTGGATGTGCATGGTAAAAGCAATTCAGGAACATTTGGTTTCCAACACTGCTGGCCGATACAAGGCTAGACACCAGCCCTGCAGATGTACAAAGCAGTAGACAACACAAGTTATATTCCTAACAAAATGCAGCTGAAGTGACTGAAAGCAGGGGGAATGCACTAAATCACTGAAGGGAGTCATTCTGAGCAGTTTTACAAGCAACAGACAAGATCAATTTAGTGAACACTTTTTAAAAAGAATCCTCCTTCAAAACCTAAGCATACTTTTCAAATATTTGCAAATACAACCACCACTAAACATGAGGAGCAAGAAAAAAAACACCACTAAATAAAACTTTGTGTTCTCATCATGGCTGCTGGCTATAAGACACATGAAAGATAAAGTTGAAGAAATCTCAGAGATAACCAAGGTGTTCATGTTTTGCAGATTTTTGTTCGGTTGGTTTTGTTTGGGTTTTTAAATTATTATTTGTTTAAAAAAAAAATAAGCAGGAAACAGAGCAGTGCTTCAGGCAATAGGGTCCTATCAAAGCCAACAGTCATTGTAACATTGCAGTTGATGTGCACTGGTATTAAATCAGACAGTGTTTTGGTCAAGTGTGCTGCAGCCACTTCTTTAAGCTGCACCTTTCCAGAGGGTGTCTAACAGGAAACAGCTCCCTCTAGCACCAAAAGCTCAGCATTGAAATTTAATTAACAACCAGCATCATTCCTTTTGATTAAATTCTCCGGAACAGTGCAAGCCACAGAAAACTGAAGTAGAGTCAGAAGAGCTGAATGTTGTGCTATATTGCCAGTAGGCACTGCCCATTTCCAGTCAATCTGCAGTATTAAGTAAGCAATTTGAAAACATAAAGATCAGCATATCACGTTATTGTCATGAGATCACCTCAGGACAAACTACACTTTGCTTACTTAGCAAACATATACATTATCTACAATAAACTGCTGTTTCAACTTCTTAATTAAAAGTGAATTAACGGAATGCAGGAGGCCTTCAGAAATATTTCTGTGAAGTGTTGTAAATCCTACAGAGATTCCAAATGCTTGAAAAGACCTTTAATAAAAGCCGGTTCACAAAAATAACACACACACAAACTTAGGCACATAAGCTAAGGTTTTAATTTTCATATTCCAGACACCTGCCAAAGGGCTGAAACTCTAAATTCTAAGGAAAAAACTTTTGTCTTTCAAGAAGGACACGGTCTATGTGATTTATGTCTGTTTTTACCACACTGAGTTACCACGAGGTGGCATACAGAGCCAGCAAAACCACACGGAAAATCCCTCTGCACAGTTTCTCCCTTTAGGTTTGAAAATACTTCTCCCTTTAGGTATGAAAATACAACTCTCTTAACAGTTTATTAAAGCCAAGAGGAGCAAAGCTAAGCATCACAGATACAACCAGTTCAGTGTTCTGCTACAGGAAGGACTAACTATTATTTAAAAAAAAACACAGAGGAACAATCTACTTTCTGGTTTCTAGTTTTATCCAGCCAGCAGAACTGAAAAAAACACAACGCAAAGGCTCAGCTGGTCTTGCTACAAGAATCGAGCTTCTACAGAGATTGTGGCAACAGTTTGAAAAAACTTCTCATCCGAAAGTCCAAAGGGGAAAAATAAATGCAAAGCACATTTTAAAGCACATTTTTATTTAAATGAAGGCTAAAAGACTGAAATCTAATATATGCTTAACTTTTTATGGCAGCTGAAGTCATGTGCTTGGTTTGCTCTGCATGAAGCAGCCCAAAATTTGTTTAATTCAATGTTAGAGCACAACCAGTGCTGTTTAACATCTTTTTTGGCAACAAGGACAGTGGGATCGAGTGCACCCTCAGCAAGTTTGCAGAGTGTGTGGTGCAGTCAACATGCTGGAGGGAAAGGTTTCCATCCAGAGGTACCTTGGCAGGCTTGAGAGGTGGACCCATGCCAATTTCATGAAGTCGAACAAGATCAAGTGCAAGGTCCTGCATCTGGGTTGGGGCAATCTCCAGCATAAACACAGGCTGGGTGGAGTATGGGTAGAGAATAGTCCTGAGGAGAAAGACTCGTGAGACCCCACCTGAAGTACCGCATCCAGTTCTGGAACACCCAACAAAAGGAAGACATGGACTGTTGGAGCAAGTCCAGAGGAGGGCTATAATATGATCAGAGGGCTGGAGCACCTCTGCTACAAGGACAGGCTGAGAGAGTTGGCAGTGTTCAGCCTGGAGAAGAGAAGGCTCCAGGAAGACCTTAGAGCAGCCTCCCAGTACCTAAAGAGGGCCTACAAGAAAGCTGGATGGAGGCTTTTTACAAAGACATATAGTAACAGGATGAAGGATCATTGCTCTAAACTGAAAGAGGGTAAATTTAGATTAGATGCACAGAAACAGATTTCCTAAAGAGGTTGTGAATGCCCCATCCTTGGAAATGTTCAAGGCCAGGCTGGATGGGGCTTTGAGCCGCTGGGCCTAGTGCGAGGTGTCCCTGCCCATGGCAAAGGGTTTGGAACTAGATGACCTTTAAGGTGTCTTCTAACTTAAACTATTCTATGCCATTAATTTATTTCCCCAGTGTCAGCTGTCTCAGTTTTAAGTTGTTACTGTACTTTGAAGCAGGACAGAGAAACTCAAGTTTTAACACAGCTCAGCTTCAATTAGATTTGTAGAAACACATCAGTCTACAGCCTTACCTCTGCTCTCTGTTCTAGTAAAAATCTGCATATATTTATGCTCAGACATTTCTATCCATTGCATTAGTGCTTCAAACACATTTGGCAACACCAGTTACACAAGCCAGACAAACCCAAACCAGAATGTTGGCCCCAAATTCACACTAGCTTAATGACGAATTTTTTTATCTTAGTAATGACAGAGATACAAAAATTTGCTACTTTGGACTTAGAAAGTTAAACCTCTCTCATTGCTTAGTGAGAAATTCATTCATTTCTGTGAATTGGCAAACAAGCAGAGAGAAGCTTTCATCTTACAACAGTTGGTTCATTTTATATCAGAGTTATACAAGCTAATTCCTTAATTCACTCCCTTGGAGGATGGAAAAAAAAACCCCAAAGCCACCTTTTCAAAGTACCTAATATTCACCTTAGGCCTAAAAAGATTTACATGCTGAGTGTACAACAAGCTTTGAGAGGCCAAACTTTGAAATAATCCATATTTAGTTTGCATTAAGGCAACCACCAGTAGCACAAGGCTGTGAGCAAAGGAGGGCCTGTGGGTAGGCACACCCTCTCCCCATCACACCCAGCAACTCCAGACCCAACCCCAAGGCCAGGTTTCACTCTTGTGAAAATGGGAGGCTGTGCCTCGCCGCTCCCCACTGTGCTCCTGCCACCTCCCTGGCAGGTGAGGGAGCACCCACTCGCAGGGAGCCAGCTTCAGGCCTCTGTTGGCATCACGAGACCCATGGAGTTCAGTGGTGTAGTCACATAGGCAGCAGCTCATAGCAAGGAGAAAGGGAGACCTCAAAATCTTCAGTGCGTTTACCATGAAAGCACTGTCAGGAAGGGAGGCATTTATTGTTTCTCTAGGGTTGGCTAAACGCTTTAGCTCAAAGCAAAACCTCCCTTTTTAAGTATTTGAATGCTTTTTTCCCCAAATTACCATATACTAAGAAAAGAAGCAATGCCAAGATTTTATTCTTAATGAGCAATGAAACCACAATCCATTCCCAGGCTCCTGCAGTCCTGCCCCTCTTTCCTTGTAGCTGCAGGATCCTGTCATCCCCTACCTCCCCCACACCCTCCCCTTTTCTTCTTGCATCCAGCACCCGAAATCGTGTGACTCTCATCCGTTCAGGTAACTACACTAAGCACTTCTCTTTCCTCTTTTTTTCCTCTGGCACTGATTTAGCACCTGGCTGTCTATATGGGCTCACTGAGGCCAAAGCAGCACCAGCACTGTCAAAAGAAATGGACTGGACTGCAGCAACACCAATCTGCCTTAAACAGATACTAATGTGCCACCAGAAGCAACAAGTCTGCTCCTGAGTAGGTTTGTCCACACCAACATGCCAGGCCCTCATGAACAGAGCTCAGGATATGATACAAGTTACTGTCTTCAGAGACATCAGCCTCTGAAGGAAAGGCAAGGCAGGCAGGGGGAAAGCTACTACAGCCAACCCTAAGGGTGAGCTCAGGTCTTGCCAATATTGAGCTGTCAAAAGACAGGAGCAAAACCACAAAAACCTCACACTGTGACCAAAAAAAAAAAATCCAGTATTGCTGATACCAAAACTCTCTGCCACTCACATATGAAAATGAAGTATTCATCTTCACCTCCAGCTTCCCAGCAGTGGGAAAAAGCCTAAACATCCTCACAGCCAATGTGCAGGAGCGCATGCAGTTATGTATGGACTCAGCAGTGAGCCATACCAAGACTAATCTGTTGAAGAGATTAAAATGTATTTGACATTTACTACACATTTTTTACATTCTTTTTCTTACATCAGGATCTTTGGAACGCCAAGTCCTGCACTTGGGTCATAACAACCCCATGCAATGCAAAAGGCTGGGGGAAAAGTGGCTGGAAAGCTGCCTGGTGGAAAAGGACCACCACTGCTGGTTGACATCTGGCAGAACAGGAGGCAGCAGTGTGCCCAGGTGGCCAAGAAGGCCAGCGGCATCCTGGCTTGTTTTAGAAATAGTGTGGCCAACAGGACTAGGGAAGTGATTGTCACCCTGCACTTGGTGCTGGTGAGGCTGCACCTCATATAGTGAGTTTAGTTTTGGGGCCATCATTACAAGAAGGACTTTGAGGTGCTGGAATGGGTCCAAAGAAGGGCAACAAAGCTGATGAGCAATGTAGAGCACAGGTCTTATGAAGAGCAGCTGAGAGAGCTAGGGGTCTTTAACCTGGAGAAAAGGGGGACGAGGGGAGATCTTTTCACCCTCTACAACTACCTGAAAGGAGGTTGTAATGAGGTGGGGGGTCCATCTCTTCTCCCAAGTAATCACCAACAGGACAAGAGGAAACAGCCTCAAGTTGTGTCAGGGGAGGTTTAGGTTGGATATAAAAAAGTTTCTTCACAGAAAGGATTGTAAAGCACTGGAACAGGTTGCCCAGGGAAGTGGTGGAGTCACCATCTCCGGAGGTATTCAAATGACATGTAGATGTGGTGCTGAAGGACATGGTTTAGTACTGGATTAACAGTTGGACTTGATTATTTTAAAGGTCTTTTTAAAGGTCTCATGTGACCAAAACAATTCTATGGTTCTATACTCAGGGGGGAGGGGGGCTGTCACAGAGGAACATTGCCAGAATCCAACCTATTACACCATAAGACAAGAGAAATTCTTCTTTACCTTCACTGTCAGCTACCAGAGCACTTTTCTGCAGGACATTCTTACTAGTTTACATAATAATCCATAGCTTAAAAGAACTAAAGCCAAAGTGTAGGAAACAATTTATTCAGCTGATGCTGAATTAGCAGCTACACAGATATATATGAAATATTTAAGTGAAATTACAAAGGTCAAATGGCCCAAACTGGTACGTCTGTGAATGAAATCCCATGGGCCATTACATAATCTATATTCATCCTTAAATTATTTACTTTTATAACTTTACCTGAAACAACTATTTATTTTATATCAATTTATTTTAAGTAGATAAAACACCTGTAAGCTAAAACTAATAAAATTCATTCCTGAGCATAGAATATAACTTCTAACTCTTAATACTAAGCATAATTTAAGGTGTAAAGCTTGGTCTGTCAGCTTTGCATAACAATCAATTAGAAGTTCCTTTAGCCAAATGACCTTTCTAATACTGGTCTGATTCTTCAAACTGAAAATGTACAGAATCAGGTGACACTATGCTTTTCAATGACCTCACAGAAGGGTTGAAGAAGTTCCTATCCTGTTTATCAACAGTTTTGGATCTCATTTGCCCTTCTCTGCTCCTGCAGGATTCCTGTTTTTCTGCCAAGAGCACACCAGACCTATCCAGTCACCATCCAGCCCAACCCAGCCCTCCTCTTCCCACAGAGTAGCACCATCAGCTCCGAGAGAAGCTGCAAGCCTGGAAACTCAACATTAATGACAGATTCCAGAATTGCTCTGATAAGGATTTATCCATCACACCATATATAATTTATTCTTTTCTTGTGAAGTAAGAACAAGTAGTGTTGGAGCAGGTGGGAAGCAAGAACAAGTACAGAGGCAGGCAGACAACTGACTGAAGTAGAGCAGCTTTGCTCTCCCAGTTTGCCATTCAACAGCCTACTCTACCTTTCCATAAGCTGCCTGTTCCAGGCAGTATCTTGGCTTACCTGGAATCCACAACTCTTCAAGGCAAGGAGAAAATAATTTGAAGAGGAAATTCTAAAAACAAGTACCTTCTTACTCATGCCCCAAACAAGTGACTGGGAGTTAGACAATTTTTGAACTTAAAGGTCTGTTTGAGCCACCAAATGCCAAATGACTTATCTGAGCTTCAGACAAAAGTGTTGCAGCATCCAGGCATGACTAAGCTTGGGAATCAGCCTTCATCAAAGGATAGTTTACAGGTCCATCAAGCCAACCCAAGTCTTCACTTCCTCTGCTTCTGCTAGGAAGTGGGAAAGGAATGTGGAAAATGCATCAAACTTCAGCCTTGTTGACACACAAAAGTTATTTTTAGCTGGGCTGTGGGGAAGGCAAGGACATTTGTTCTGGGTTATGGGTGGAATTTTTAAACTGGATTAGAAACAGGAGGAACAGACAGTTTTAATCTAGAACTGAAGTACCCAAACATGAAGCTATTCAGGAAAAACTCCAAAACCTCATAAAGAAAAAGGAGAAATCCCATTTTCCTGGTTTGTCTTTGGTGAGAGTTGTTACACTACAGAACAAAAACATGCTTCTCCCAAGACTTCAGTGGCATTACTGCCTCAAAGTCAGAGGCTGGAGAAACATCATAGGATCACAGTAAATTAGTTGTGGAGAAACAAGATGTTCCAATGGGATCAGCTTTCCTGTCTTTCAAATACGTTTTGTTTGTGAATTATTTTCTTTTTAAATTTGCTTTCCTCAGACTTTCTTTACATGGGTATTTTTGAATTTTAGAATTTATTTTTTTAATGGGAAGTGGGTTAAAAACCTCTACTTCCATCTAGAGCCTCACAGATTTGCATATAATAGTATAAACAGGTTTTGATTTTCAGTCTTGCCAGCAGAACCTGCTCAAAAATATAAAATTGAGTTGGAAGGTTCAATGAGCCACTGAGATTAACACACATTTAACACCAGCTCAAGCTGAGCACAATTGATTCAACATATCCTGATGGTCAAAAAGCTTTTAGCAGAATACAGGAAAAAAAAAACCAACATTCTTGATTATAATAATTCCATAAAATGGGGTTAAATGTGGAAATGGTAGATGGGAAATTAAAGCCTGCCATCTCCTAGAAGTCAGGGAATGAACTAATGAACATAGGAAATTACAGGGTATTGCCACACATTTCTTTTCTGCTTTTCAGACTCTCAGAAATCAGACAATTAAATGCTTAACACAAAAGCTTACGTTCTGGATTCAAAAATCCAAACGTTGGTCACATGTCCAAAGGCAAACAAAACGGTTTCACTACAAAAGATCTCTACTACTGACTGCACAGTCCATCATTATGAAAGGCACTTCAGTATTCACCACCAAAAATACATATAATTTGCCTTCTCAATATTTATAGGCATGAGTTGGAAGCTTGCACAATGTCTCTTCTATCCATTTTCACATTTAATGCACAACATTCACATCTTTTGTTGAAGAGGGAGGCCAGTTCTCAGTTTTTTTTCATTTTCTGGGGTTTCTTTGGTGGTTGTGGTGGGTCTTCTTTTTTTGTTGTTTGGGGTTTTTTGTTTGTGTGTTTTGGGTTTTTTTTGGTAATGCCACCAAAAGTCTAAAATGATTTGGAACTGTGTGTTATGTTCCATGTTTTCCATTAGCTATATGGAATAAGATTCAATATCCTACTAAATGACAAGCAGTCCTGCACTAGCAAATATGTCAGCTACTACATACTTATTTTTAAGCAACTCCTTGTAGCAGAGATGAGTTTCATATATAGGTTTATCCAAATACAGAGGACGACAACGACTGGCAGCTTTTGACTAAAAAAAATTTTTTTTAAAATTTTGTTTTAAGAAAAAAAATAAATAAAATACAATAAAATGAACAGGGAAAATTAAATGCTACACAAGTGACCTGGGGCAAACAGCCAAAAAGTAGCATCTAGTTCCCACGAAGCTCTGATGATAGAAACATTTTAAAGGACCTCAGTCTAGAAAATTACATCAAGAAGAGCAACCAGGATGGCCAGGAAAAGATGACCACAGTACCTCAGGTAGGGTTGCCTACTGAAATTGGGGTTAACAGTTCACTGTGCTTAGAGTACTCCCCAATAGCTGTCAAGGAAAGATTAAGATATGACAATTCTCAGATGCTTCTGATGGTTATGGCTTGGGTTTTTTTAAGAATGTTTAATTAGTCTACAGGTTCCAAAGTGTCCAAGATTAATACCATTATACAAGTTTAACCACAAGGACTCTAAATCCAGATACAATCTAGGCATAAGTAAGCCAATCAAACAAATTGCCATGAGGAAGCACATCACTCCATACTTAGCCTAGACGACATTAGAGCTCTCTTCTGTCACCTGATCTCTGTAACTGCTCATGTGAACACTTTAAGCTTTCCATTGCAAACAAGCTTAGTAAATCTATTAACAGGCAAAGGCAGGAATGTTGTTCAGCTGATAAAGGGTTAATCCAGCAAACTACCTCTTCACAGTCAACTGTCATCATTTGTCTGCCTCTGAAGCTGTAATGATCCCAACTGCTCATGTTTCATCTAACCTCTCAGACATACTGGCATTTTACCTTAATATTTAAACAAAATCTTGGAATAGACATCCTTGCGCCATTGGGACTAAGCCAAGCGAGGAAGGGGTTGTTTCAGCACTGTCCCGAGCGCTGAACGTCACCACACTCCACCCCATGCTTGTTTTCCCTTGCCGAGACAAGAAAAAAAACCTAAAACTGACCCAGAAACACAAAACACACACTCAGCTAGAGAAAAATCTTTACCAAACACAATTCAATCCCAATCCAGCCAGCACCGCGCTCATTTCCAGCATCACCCAGAGCATCAGGGCCACCTCCACTTTGTAAAATGGGATATTCTAGAAGTACCCGATGTCAGAGGAGACTCCAACCACCCCTTCCAGAAGTTGGGTTGGTGGCCACCACCAACCCAAGATAAAGCTAGTCAGGACAACTGACATCCAGAAAGAAAAGGAATTGGTATCTTAGAAATTGTGCTCTGCCACCACTTGAACACAAGTATCTCAGTAGTACTATAATCAACAGAAAATACAGCAAGTTATTTTCTGTGGCTGGCCTACAACCATTTATTTTGTTCTGCTGGCTTCCAACCAAAGCAAAAACACAAACCAAAAATAAAGTTCACCTTTCCAACCACAGAGACAACAGCAAGTATGTGCTGAAGTAAAACTGCACCATTCATTTCTGCTTTGGACAGCTCTGGTTTTATTTAAGAAAACCTGTACTGCTCAGTTTCTTTATTATTACAAATGCAGAAAAAGGCAGATGCAATAAAAGTATGAGGAAGGGGGAGAAAAGATGGTATCACACTAATTTCAAAGGTTTATACCCTCATATGTATCCTTTATACACATACAAGAAAGCATTAAGATTCATTTAGACAAATAGAATTCTCCCAACATTCAAATGTACAATTCCTCTTAGGTCAGGTAAGTTTTGTCATTTGATACTGTGTTTTAAAAGAAGACAGCTAAGAATCACATCCAATTCTTTTTTTTTGGAGCAACTGAATTTACAGCAGCATATTTCAGAGCAATTTTCCAGCAGATATTAATCTTACTTGAAGCATCAACAGTAGGTCACATGAAAAGTATTTCTAGAGTATCAAGCAAATGATCATACTGAAGTATGCAGTTGCATGTCAAATCAATCCTCACCCAAAAATTCATCTTTCTGAGATGCTGGTGGTCACATACTCCCAGAGCTGGAATTATTCCTTAGTGAGAGGGATACAAACATTAAAAAAAATGCTTTAGTATTTTCCACAGAATAATCTCCAAACAGGAATTTGTTACTTCAAATATTGCCTGAAACAGAGGCTGCATTTAATGACTCCAAACATTTATCTTTTGGAGTAGTATAGTGTTGTTTGTGCAATTTTTCTTGTCCGTCCCATTCTGTTCCATTCCTTTCCTTTTGTGTCCTTTATTTTCCTGTCCCTTCTCATCCGTTCTTCTCCATTCTTTTCCTGTCCGTTCTTTTCCTGTCTGTTCTCATTCATTCTTTTCCTTTCCTTTCTCATCCATTCTTTTCCTTTCCTTTCTCATCCATTCTTTTCCTTTCCTGTCCTGTCCTTTCTTTTCTTGTAGTTGTGTTGTTTTGTTTGGGTTTTTATGGGGTTGTTTTTGTTGTTTGGGTTGGCTGGGTTTTTTGGGGGGTTTGTGTTTTTTTTTTTTAACCACAGTATCATTTGGGGATGAATCAATTTCCCTGTCTCAGATGAGCTTACCAGGGACGCCGCCCTGATCCAACCTGAGTAGCCAGGGGCTTTATTTCAGGAGCATCTGGTGGCACTTGTGGCTGCACCACATTCACTTGTACAGTTGAGTTTCGGGCACACAGGAAGAGGGATGACTAGTGACAGTGTGACTAAAAGCAGAGGACTTCTACAAAGGCTGGGCATGGTGACTGAGCTAAATCAGCTCCTGGGCTGCACACAGCTTGGAGGGTGAGGTAGAAGGACACCATGCCTGTGGTGTTCAGCAAGAGGAACCTGAGACTGTCAGCCTTGTTATTAACTTTGTCCTCCACTGGCCTTATGCTGGTAAGAGTAGAGCTAATTACTGTTTCTGCTCTCTGCTGTCCAACCCCATTGGGAAGGGCTCATCACGATCAGGAGCCTGGCAATACCGCCAACAGTCTCTGTACACTTAGACAGCACTTTGCTGCTGGTGAAATAAGCTACAGAACCCCTGGAGAATGAGATGCAGAAAGTAGATCCACAGGCAATTGGTTCAGGAACAACAGAGATGAATTGAAACTAGCTGTGTGGAAACACAAGGTGTGTCTGCATCCTGTTCACTGCTCTCAGGTCTAGAAACATAGCTCAGGAGTTACTCAGCCCATCCCTGCATCATCACAAGCTATCGCAGAGTGTGTCAGCTGCCTCTGCACAACGCTGCGTCTCGACTACAGCATCCAGTGGGACCAATCTCACTTTGAAAGATCACCACAGCACATGTAAACCAGATAACAACTGACAGGGAAGCCTGGAAGGACCGAGTCTTTCTCCTTCAAAAACAACATCCTCAGTTACATTTAACACAGATGATAATTATTATTTCCAGTGTTCAACATAGCAAAGGGTGGCTCAGCTGCCGGATTGTATCTATCTAATCTGCAAATGGTTAGTAGCCTCAGGCACACTGTCTAGCTCAAGAAAACGGTAGTCAAGCTGTAAACTTTTCATCTGCAGTGGATGATAGAACTACAGTGGTTTCAAGTTATAAAGTCGTTGTTTCTACTCTTAGGACCCACTTCTGACAAGCGAAGTTCCTAACTTGCCCCATTAGTTGCTCTGCCTTCCTGCCCTCAGCAGCATTTTTAACCCATGTCACCAGCTCCACTTGCTCTTAAAGATCAGAGGGATTTTTGCTCCTTTATGAACCTGGCGTTTGCAGTAGGTAGACTGGCATCTATATCTACCATTTTCTGTTTCCTCAGCCTTAATTCCAATAAATTAGCTGATTATATTTCAGCTACATCCCCTTCTATATTTTCACAAATACTAGCATTTAGCCACAGAAGACACACGTAGCTGATGGCCAGCACAAAAGTGAACCTTGAGGCAGCTGCTACAGGGAAAAAGTCCTCCTCTGTTAGTTTTTTAGGCTGAATTGTCATCTCTCTTGGAAGTCGCAGATACTAGAAAAATAATGAATGAATGCAGCAGCAGCTCCGAGGTCCCATACATTTTATAGTCAGCCAAATCCTGCAGGTTCTGCTAAAAGTTCTACACAGACTCCACCTGTACTTTTAACTGAAGCTTTTGGCACTTCTGAAGCTATGGGAAGCAGACAGGAGCTCTAAAACCAGGACATCAGCTGACTAGGTGTAGGAAAACAATCAGCAACACAATCATTTGGAAAATTTTGTATATACTTTATGGCTGTTCTCAAACAAGGGACCTCACTGTTTCCTTCCCTTTCTTTCTTGGGGTGCAGAATACTAAGACTGCACTGCTTATCCATGATATTTATTCTTCCACAAATGAGTGGATTAGAAATCCAGAAAGATCTGGCTGTGGATTGCTGGTGCAAGCATTGGATTTCAGCTATCTGCAGTTCACATAACAGCGTGACTCCCCTTTGGCCAAATTCTAATTGCTCATTTCCATCTAGTATACCCAGTGGTCCAAAACATGCCTTGC
The DNA here is from genome assembly GCA_013399075.1 of Chloroceryle aenea. Classification (NCBI taxonomy): domain Eukaryota; kingdom Metazoa; phylum Chordata; class Aves; order Coraciiformes; family Cerylidae; genus Chloroceryle; species Chloroceryle aenea. Next base: position 140,774 of record VWZY01007219.1, on the reverse strand, counting down.
ACAAGCACACAGTTTGGGGGAGCTCACAATCACTAGTGCTCTGCTAATGGAGATTCTGGTTGGGTTTTTTCTTTGTTTGTTGGGGTGGGGGGTGTTTCTGAAGACTTATGAATTAATTTAAAAGTCAAGAACAACAAATGCGTTGTTTTGTGCTTTCGGTTGTGTTGTTGATGGGTTTTTTAAAGAACTAAAATAGTACATTTTCATTTGAGTGTATCAAAAAGTCATGGATTTCTACCCAAATGACCTGAAATTACAGACCAGTTTCCTTCCAAGGATATATCGAGTTTCTTTCCAACGGCACACGATAAAAGTCTAAACTCAAGATTGAATGCAAGAACGCACATCCTCTGCAATTATTAACTTGCACTGTGAACCTCCAGAAGGTACAAACTGAGTAAGAATTGACTATTAGAGGTTAGCTATTCACTGGGTTACTGTTATGGTCACCCATGGCACATGTATGGAGCACAGCTGGCCATGGAAGCACTTGCAAAGACTATTTGCCTTTCAGTGAACCAGCAGATAGATTCAGGTTGTTGAGGGTCAACAACATATCCTTAACTGTCTCATGGATATGGGGAAGGTGTTACGCAGGGGGCTCTTTTGTCATGTGGGGTGGATGGTCACACCAGTGAGGGTGCGGGGAGATTACAGGACAACAAAATCTACAGGATAACTTTGTACTGTACTATACAATAGAGCTTTCTGGAGTTACTTCCCAAAGCATTTAATATTTTTTAATTAATCACAATTTTTATATTTTAAGCAGGGGAATAAAGGATTTATTGAGCAGCAATGTTGTATAAAAAAGAAGGTTACCAACAGTAACCAGCATGGATTCACCAAAGGGAAGTCTTGTCTGACTAATCTGATGGCCTTCTGTGATAATGTGGCTGAAGGGGTGGATGCAAGGAGAGCAGCGATGTTGTCTACCTTGACTTCAGCAAGGCTTTTGACACTGTCTCCCATAACATCCTCGTGGGTAAGCTCAGGAAGTGTGGGTTAGAGGAGTGGACACTGAGATAGGTTGAGAACTGGCTGAACAATAGAGCTCAGAGGGTCATGACCAGTGGTGAAGAGTCCAGCTGGTGACCTGTAGCTAGCAGTGTTCCCCAGGGTTCAGTGCTGGGTCCAGTCTTGTTCAACATCTTCATCATTGACCTGAA
>VWZY01007219.1:119075-138756 GCA_013399075.1 Chloroceryle aenea | reverse complement strand
AATGTTTACAAATATCTGAAGGGTGGGGGTCAAGTAGAAGGGGCCAGGCTCTCTTCAGTAATACCCTGTGATAGGACAAGAGGTGATGGTAGCAAGAGGAAATGCAGGAAGCTCCACCTCAACATGAGGAAAAACTCTTTTTTAAGCCTTGGCAATAGCTGAGCACCTTGGAGCATCAATATGGTCTCACTTGGTAACTATGGGAGTTAATGTAAGGAAACAGTTTGTGGAACAACCTGCATATAGCTCATTTTTTCATCACTTTTGAGTCTGCTAGTTAAGTTTTAACCCTAGCTTGACAGCACGAAGCATTTACAACAGGAAAGGAAGAAGGCACAAGATGGGAACATTTAAACCCTGAAAACAAATGACCAGAAATAAAATTTCAGCTTTTCCAGGCTTTTTTTTTTTTCAATTTCAAGTTAATATTTAAGACTGAGCTTCCATTAGTTTGGTTATTAAATACAAGTTCTGTGTTAGCAAACCAGAGAACCCAGCTCTCTTTCAAGTTATAAATACATATTTATAACAATTACAAATAAAAGGTAACCTCAAGAAAAATGGAGCCTTGTTAGTACTTAAGTAAACACAGCTTACCCAAGTTCTCAGATCTTGTGAAAAAGCAATGCCTAGAGCTCTGATGGGTAACATTTTGCCCAACAAACAAGGAAAGAACTAACCCAGGCTTTCACTCTTGGCTCTCCCTGTGAGCTGGCAGAGGGCTTGGGAGGGGTGAGCTAGAGCTTGAGCATTTGGTGATGGAAGACCAAGAAGTCAATACCTGGCTGTCTGAAAAGAAAGTTTTCGGGCTGTAGCCTCATTCTCTTAAGCAAATTATAACAGCATTTAAAAACCCCTCTCATTACCCTTCTGGTTAATGGCATTCACTTGAACAGCATGCGTTTGAGTGCTTAATAACAATATTACAAAGAATATGTTATTTCTGACCTCAGGCCAGCAGCCAAAAGTCCCCAACTGGATTTCCAACACTGGGATGGTTCACAAGAACACCAAAATCCTGACCAAAAAGCATCATAAAAAAAAAAAGGGGGGGGGGAGAAAAAGATTCTTGTATTCACTAGCCACTAAAAAGCACCTTAAAATAGTCTGAAGCAACAGTAAAGTGGTGAAAATTAAATAACTGGAAGCAATATACTGCTGTAGGCTTAAAACAAAATATACACAAGATTTCTTCCTGAGAAATATTCCAATGCCTCTTCTACACACCTCTGGTAGTAACATTTTTCTCTAGAATGTCATCTTAATGAAAGGCAGGAGGAGGAGGCAAATCAAACAAGTTCTTCAGATAAGTAACATTTTTCATCAAGAAGTGACACCACGAGATTGTTCAAAGTCCCAGGCACCACTCAAGAAGAATCACATGATTGTAGAAAATACATTCTGACATTATTGAAGTCCTTGACTTAGCCTTGCAGTAGTTTACAGTTTAGAAGCACCCACCACCTTGAAGTCTCAGAAGATGCAATAAAGTGCTTGCACTTTTCTAAAGGAGTCTGTTTTTTTCTTTTAACAGCTCCTCCATTGATATATCACCACCGAATCCCACAGTTGATATGGTTTTAGAAGGTTCAGGTCAGCATCTTGAAAAGCTACTGAAACATTTCTAAGCTTTTTATGCAACACGAAAAGCAAACATAACCAAATAATCTCTTACTGCTAATACATCTGGTTGTCTCCAGTTTCTTACTTCACCATCTGAATCCTAGGAAAAACAGCAACTGTTTTGAGACCAGGCACAAAGACATCCTAATTATTATAAATCCCTCGACAAATCTAAGTGGCAGAGCAAGATTAATACAGTCACAAGACCCACAGATTAATCTATTTACCAAAGAATCTGTGCAACAAAGCTGTCTAATACTAAAAGACTACTGAAGCCAGATTTCAAAAAGTTAACCATCAAGAGACCCAAACAGTGCAAAACAGCACCCTAATAAACACTGCTTCTATAAACACCACTATCCAGAAGAAAAAAAGAAGATATCCTACAGATTTCTAATAAAAATATATTATTTTAAACCCCAAACTCCCTAAATGGGTTAAATCAAGAGCCAAAAATACTATAAATACATTGCAACATAATCCAAGTAACAAACAGAGCACTAAAATAAGGCTTTTGGTTTTAATTACCTTTCAAGTTCAAGAATGGATGGCAAATAGAAAAAATTAAGCCTTATGCAACTTCCCTCCACCCCCAGCCCCCCCCCAAAAAAAACAACAATAAAAAAAAAAAAATTACCACACACCCCCCTGTCTTGGAACAGGATAATGTTTCAAACAGTAAACTAAAGCCAAATTTCCAAAGAAATTAGAAAAAGTAAAGTCTCAAACTGTAGCCATAAGAACTTTTATCTGTTCAGTACACTTCACAATTCAGACGTGGAATTCTCTCCCCCCCAAAAAAAAACACTTCATAGGGAAAGAAAAACAGTGTCAGATCTAGAATACAAACTTTTTCTGAGCTCAAAACCAAGCTGATCTGCTCAAGGTAGCTGAGCCAAAAGAAGGCTCTGAGGTTCCCAAATTTGCTGGCAACCTGCAGGCAAGCATCCCATGCCAGACTTCCAAATCCCAGTTCCACATGATGGTACAAGTGAAATGCAATAACCCAGAATAAGCCAGAAATTCCAGGAACTACTGGAGTCCTTGTTGTTTTGCTCATACCTTGGTAAAATCCAGTCAGTTTACCCAGAAGATTTAGCAAGTCCTGTCACTTACAGAAGCAGACAGCTTTCAAAAGGTGCATTTACGTTAAGTTACAGGTATGCTACAGAGAACAGCCAGAGGATTTCCTGTAGGCTGACTGATTATTACTGATTGAGTTTGCACTGAAAAAGAGAAAAAATACTCACTCTTAATGCTCCTATCATCTGATATTTTACATTTAGCAATTTTTTATTTTTTTTTTTAAATTCCTGCTGCATGAACTAGGTGAGAAGCACCTTACAAGCTCCCAAGAGGATGTGCAACACAAGAGGAATGCACACTGGGCTGAGCTGTATTCAGGCTCCGATGGCACTGAACGCCTGTCCAAAACAGGACAGGGCAAGAGGCCCTGGCTGCTTATCCACAGACATCTGGGGATCCATAGCAAAGCTCAAGACACTCTCCTAAGCCTGGGAAAGTGCTCCCATGAAGACAGAAATACTTCCTTCCACCTAGGGCATGAAAAGGGGAAAAATGAGGATGGCAACAGAGGGAATTCTCTCGCGGAATCTCCCTCTCCCAGATCACAGCTCCCAGATTCCATGCTCCAGTTTCAGAGGCCAGCCAGCTGGTCAGAGACCCCAGAGAAGCATTTCCTAGTTGAAGAAAAATGTACCAGCAAACAGTGCCACCCACTTCCCACTGCATCCTTGACAATCCCCTGCCTCAGTGACCTAGCGAGGACAGAAGTATCTGCTGACAAACCATTCTGCACACTGAGGCACCCCAGGGGAGCCTGGAAGTAGAAAGCATTCAGCAGTGGAAAAGGAGTATAATGGGGCAGAGACTTTTCCCTATATACTGAACTTCCTGAACATTCAGCCTTCATTCATCAGAACCTCCAGGCCTGGGGGAAGAGATGTTTTTAATGGAGCCAACCGAGTAACTTTAAGTGATAGAAAGAGTCCCTGCGTAAACTCAAGGCTGTACTATAAAGCGTCAGCGCTCAGAACTCCTACATTTATACCACACCTAACTTAAGAGTAAATTGTACCAGCCACATCCTCCCTTTTTTGTGTTAAACAACTATCTTTAATAATGTTTTTATAGTTTTTCCTGCAGTCTCATTAGCCCGGTGACTTGAGAACAATAGCGCTTCTTGCACACAAAGACAGACAATGCAGTTGCTTCCATCTCTGAAGGACACGTTGCTCTATCAGATGTGACTGCTATTGTTTCAGCAGTCCATCAGTTACATTAGACAATGAGAAGTTCAAGGTGTATTTTTTGCTTTTCCCTTTCTTTGAATTTAGGAGACCAAAAAGGTGAACAGAAGAGAAATAAAGTTCTTTATCTAAACCCAAACTCTTCTTGACAGAAGACAAACCTGAACAGTAATGCCAGAAACCACTAAAGAGTGGAACTGGATTTGTATTTTCATGTTCATTATCAGGTCAGTGAGATATGATACTCTCTACACACAGCAGTGCTTGAAAACACCTGAGGGGAAAAGTAAAGCTGAGCATTCAAGATTTTTTTCTAGCAATATTTACTTGTATTTTAACAATATCTCATTTTTTCAAGGAGGATGGAGGAAAAACATAGTATAAAAGTCTGTAACACAGTCAAGATAGGATTACATTTTATTAAGAGCTTGACTTCAGGGAGTGTTTAACATATGTCACACTCCCAGTCAGTAGGTATCCAGTACCTTGAGCTGACCCCCAGCTGACCAAAGAATGAGGGAGGCACCAGTAGGGGAGGATGTGGAAATCCAAGTCCCACCAGCACCAATATGTACAGAGACTGCATCTCAAGGAGACAAGGACATATCCCAGTCTCCTGGGCAGTAGGGGATCCACAAAAAGAGAGGGGAAAAAGGAGAAAGCCACTATCTACCTTCACAGGTATTGAAACTTCACTGAACCATGTCAAAAATTTCCTCTCTGATGTACTTTTTTTTCTGATGACACCAATTAAGTTATATCATCCACTAATTCAAATTAGCACTGTTATCACTTAAATTACATTAGAAATACTTAGATATTTCATCAGTACCTTTAGTTGGTAAAAAAGTATGATACATTTTCTCACAAAAAACAATTAGGACAACAGCACTGCACTGGTTACGTAGTAAGCACCCCACCGGGATCTGGCTGCTCTCTGTGACACTCAGGAGCTGCTGGTGGCAGAGGCGGGCTCTGCTTCAGGAGAAGAACAACACTTGTCTTCTCCAAAGACTCTCAGCCCCTGAGCCAAGGTGCCTTTATGTCACTCTCCACAGCAGCTCCTAGAAAAGAGAGAGAGGAAGGGGGAAACAGGGTGAGGGGGGGAGAACAAGGAAAGAAAGAGGAAAAAAGAGGGAAAAAAAAAAAAAGATGGAAAGAAAAGCCTCTAAAAATTTGGGTAGAAAGAATTGTCAAAAGCACTTACAGAGGTAAAAACTGCAGTCAGAATGAAAATGATAATCATCTCCCACAGCAAAAGTACAGCCCAAGAGAAACTCGAGTGTGCCTAAAATTTAGCAGAGTTATAAAGCAACAACAGTTAAGAACACAACTGTGCTTTGCTTTTTGATCTCAAAAGTTCCCGTGCATTGTATGTTGGAGGAAATGGTCTCTCCTGCACTGGCTGGCAGGAAAGCCCTGTTTTTACAGACAGGATTGCCACAAGCTTCCAGCACCAGTTTGTGACTCCTCCTTTGTGTCCAGCAGAAGAGAGACTCCCATCAAGAGTAACAAAGATTTCAACTACGTGCCCCATGCTATTCTTCGTAAGACTAATATGCACATTTTTATTAAAGAAAAGCATTACATAATATTTATAGCAAATTGTGCTGCTTCCACACAGGTTCAACCCTCCCACTAACATTCCACTTGAGGAACAAGCCTCAGTTCAAACTGAACTAAACTCTGCACACAGCCCTGACTACTGATGATCGCATTCCCTTTTAGCTGTGGCCATTTGAAAAATGCTTTTTGGGTTGAATTACACAAGGCTACAAACATCTGGAACTATAATAAAAAAAATTAAGCTTGAAAACAGGCTAAGTCACTTATTAGCTTGTATGAGGACACAGTACACCCAGGATACAACACAGAATCATTTAAACTCTCAAACCATTTTTTCAGGAAAGACTATAATTTCTCCAATTTTTCCTAAAAAGAAAAATAACACTGGAGTATCATTCCATTAAAGGATTTCAATGACTTAAAGCAGCTTCCAGGCATATTCAGAAACAGCATTATGTAGCTATACAAGGTCATTCGATAGACAACTGTGTATTCAAACACATTCACCTTTACAGCAACATGTCAAGAGTCTGGACATGACAGATATCCTAATGGAATACTTATCTGACACTTATTTTCCTGGAAAATGTATCCTTATTTGAAAAAAAAAAAAAATCAAAGTTTCAAAACTGCAGCAGCACTCAGTATCTAGGTACCATACAGAACACCTAGAAGTCTTTTTGCACGACTGTTTTTTGTTTTGTTGGGGTTTTGTGGGTGTTTGTTTTGGCTTTTTACTCCAATAAATGTGTGTAAAACAGCCAAAACTGTATAATATATGCATTGAGGTTGCATTGTTAAATATGAGGTGTACAGAAAGCATCACCATATCAACAAAAAGAGAGCCACTCCAAATAAGAGAGAATTTGAGCAAGTCAGCTGCAGCACAAACACAAAGACATGGGCGTAAAAAGGAATTACCTTCTTACTGCCTAAGGAAATACTCCCTTCTCCCTAGCAAAACAAGCTTCCCAGAAGAACAGTTATAGCAGTGCAACCCATCTAAGCATTTCTGCCACAGCAAAGCTGTGTCCAGGAAAGACCACGACCTGTACAGACTTATTCCCTGCTTTTTCATTTCCCAAAGGTATCTCAGTACCGACCAACTAAAGGAGTGACAGCTTTCCTTTATTTTTCTCGTCTGCACAACTCCTAACCCCCAGGCACTTAAAAAAAGTCACATAACACTTCATAGTCTTTCAAACAGCACCAACATTTAAGGTCAAATTTACTTTGTACTTGCATTTGAGATTTTAATGCCAAAACAGTGCACAAACTACACAAACGATTACTAATCCTACAACCTCTCTCCATTCATCTTCTGGAACATGGATTTGCAAGTACAGAAGTGTTAGGATTTAATATTTGCTGTTTTTTGCAGGAGCATACTATGAGGAAAGGTGGATGGAAAAGGTGACTGACATCCTCCATAGAAAGGAAATCTGCCTGCTCAACTAATTCAGGCTTCTGCACTGAGCCTAGAACCCTAAGAATTACAGATGCATTAAATTCACCTTGTTAGGTGAAATAAGTTTAGTTATCTTTGTTCCACATGAAGCATTTGAATGTTTTCCAATTTCTTCAAGGATAACCACTTTGACATTGTTCTTTTCATTTAACCAGCCAGAAGCTGGACAATCACCAGATAAACTAGAAAAAAGTAAATCAGAAATCATTTAACACAAAACTGAGTAACTGTGTGAACAAGTCTACACTTTTCTCCTTATCTATTATTACCAAAGCATTTGTCGTGGCACTGGCATCAATGTCTGTATGCTCTAAATAACAATACTTCTGAAAAAAAGCCACTGATACAATCAATGCAGCCCCTTCAAATATTTGTGCTGCAATCACCCAAGGCCATACAGATGCAGTCTGATCGTTTATTTATCCCTCAGATGAAAGGAACGAGTTTGTGGGATACCAGGAAAAAAAAAGGGACATTGCTTCCACTCCCCTCTCTTGGCAAAATTGCTTTACTTTTAGATTGCACACACTGACATCCGTTAGATGTCACACTGCTCAGATGGCACCAATGCAGATCAAGAACCCATTCTGCTGCAGCAAAGTTTTGTAACAGTGACAACAAATCTTGACAGAAAATTTTTGAAAACTGTATTTTTCCTACCTGGCCACACTCACAAGCACTCGTCTCCTCTTGACCCTTGCTAAGCAGCAGCCTGCATGTATTCTCAATACTGTTTCTCACTCCATAACATCTCCCACAGTTTGACACCAGGACATGGAGTGACAGAAAGTAGAATCATCATAAATCAGAGCTGAAGTTTGCAAAGCAAATTAAACATCCAAAGCTTCTTAAAGCACCTTAGTAGAGAGCAAAGAAAGATGAAACAAAGCGGTCTTGAAACACCTAATGTTCTTTAACTGTATCTTTATGAATAGCCAAGAGCAAACCCTGACACTGGATGCAAGAAGCAAACCCTAACACTGGATGCAAGAAGCAAACCCACAATTGCTCATGTTAAAAAGGGATATGGAAGCATAAACATACACAAAATGCAAGCAAAAGGCAAAATGTTAACACAATAAATCTGAGGGTGAGATAATTTTCAACTTGTTCTACTCAAACACAAGAGCTCACCCCTGCAGGGATTTCCAGTGTACCTGTAAGGTGATGGGCACACACACGGAGCGAAAGGGCACCTGTAGTAGCTTCAGTTAAATAGGGCATGTAGACAACCAGGCTACTCAACTGTTCCTCATCCACAAGCATAAGTGGGTTTTGAACAAACTCAAAGTGACAGACAGAAAAATGTCATTAACAAAAGGACAACAATATACACTGGATCACATTTTCAGTTACATTTCGGTTACCTTGCTTAACTATTTTGGGTTTGTTTTTTTTTGCTTTCTCAGGATCAAAAAAGATTAGATGGTTGTATGAACACTACATCGAACACAGTGCCACAGAGAAAACTTCTAAAGGTAGAGAATGTAACTGCTTATAGAGAAACACAAACCTAAGGATTTAGTTAAAAAGAAAACAGCAAAGCAGTACAGAAAGGTATTACTGGTATAACTTTGTGTGCTGATTTCAAAGACAGTTGTTGAACAGTTTTCTAAATGTATGCCTGTGACAAAAAATTGCTAAGGGTACAGTCAGGGGATAAATATAGCAGACTGAAACAAATAGATCTTAATCACTTTTTTTTAAAAAAATAGTCAGTTATACATGACACAAACATTAATGAACTAATAAAAAAAGAAAAAACAGCTTGCATACTACCCGATAATATGACAGTTATGAGAGTCCATAATGTAGCCAAGAAAGAAATAAATCTTATGATAACAGCAGAACTGTTTAAGCCTTTCCACAAGCTGCTCTTGACACACTGTCTAGTCATTTCCTTCAAATTAATTCCAAACCAGGCAAGCTGCAGAAAAGCATCTATTCTACAAGGGAGTACTCACTTCCCAAAATCCAGCTATGTTAAGACACAAGAGGACATGGGAAATGGCCTCTCTGGAAAGGAAGTTAACTAGAATATACAGAAAACAAAAGACAAAGCTGACTTAGTAACAAGAGCACCACTGCCATGGATATTTGGGAAGGCCCACAAACAGCTCAGGAAAAGGTCTGCTGCAGAATAGTCTGCAACTGCAATAGGTGGATTTGGTCACCCAGGGGCTCTTCTGTTTCAGTCTTCAAACAAGGCTCAAGTGTATCACGTTAGCAAAACAAACCAAACACTCTTCTCTTTTCATTAATAAACCAGGTTCATAGCTGAGGCCCATTGTGTAATTTATGATGGCTTAAGAGTTGGTGGTACTTGTACTACAAATTATATACACAAACTACTGCACACCTGCTCACCCACGTAAGCAATTCCTAAAGGCTTGTGCATGATCATCAAAATCCTGCGTTTTGTTAATTTTGGTTTTAATAAAAGCTACATAAACCTTTTAAAGTTTCTATTGATGATGAAAACAAAGAGATACCTTTAAAAGAAAGAAGTTACGTGGACTTAAACAGTAAGCTATAGCTGCTTTCTCCTAATTTGCTGTCCCCGAGGAGTCAGCCACCTGTCCTTTATGAGAAAGCATCTGGAGGAAATGGCACAAAGACTCTGCATCAGTGGGCTACTGCTACTTCAACCACTTACTGCCTCAATAATTAGGACAGTTAGTTTTTATGATGATGGTTATTCTCACCATAAAAAGGAATAGAGAGCACACGCACATCGTGTACCAAGTCAAAGAGTAGTAAGCACAGTGAATTCAACTTCTATAATTACCAAGAAGTGTTAGTCAGCTATTATTTTCTAGTATTATGGTCAAGTAATTAAAAGCTAAAAAAACAACCAAACAAACAAAAACAAAACATAAAAACAAATGACTGAAATACAAGTGAGATTTTTTTTCATTCATGCTGAATGTCCCAGCCCACTCCAGCCCACTTCAGAACTGCAATTAGTGCCAAAAAAATAATAACAATAAATAAATCAAGTCATTCATTTCCTAGTATTAGTAGGCAGAATAGTGACCTGCTTTGCACAGGGAAATTTAACAGGCAAGGGTTTATAGTTGCATGCTTCACTGTTTGGAATAGTAATGATAAATTAACAGATTAGCTGGGAAATTTGTATAATTCACCAAGGGCAGTACCGCCTACAGGGGAGCAATACCACAAGTCCCTGCCCACTGTCTGTCCCCTGCTTGTTTTCATCTTAAGAAATAGGACATGCAGCTTAATGAGAGACAGACACTTGGGATTACATTCAAGTGTCAGTTTGACACTTATGAAGTTAATATTACTAAGGAGAGTGGTATCCCGAGTTCCTCATTCTTTAGTACCAAACCCAGGCATGGTAATTGCTTTCAGGACTCTCAAACCAGTAAGTTTAGTTTCCTTGTACCTATCTCTTGTATTCATCTCAGCTCTGGCAAACCTCCTTCCCTATTATCCTTCCTACCTTTTGCCAACTGAATTAGGAGAAGGAAGGTGACGAGATTAAGCACAGATCATTCTCGCCATGAGCTGAACTGGAGAAACTGTAATTCTCACACACCTCTGACACAGGGTCCTTTTTCAGCCTTCACCTCCACTCCAAGAGCTACAGCTTAAATAGGTGGATGATATCTGCTTGACACTAAAGCTTTCAAAATGCCTCAATTTAAGTAAACTTTGCCTGCTCGATCCTGTCAGCAAAAACTACATTGATTACTGAGTTAAAACTATTGAAAGAGAAGTAAAAACTTCACTGCATGAAATACAGCTATCATCATAACCTAAAATCTAAAAAGTAGGGGGTTCCACTTCATAATGCTTATTAAAAGATTCTTCCGATAATCATAATTTTAAGCCTAAAATGGCTTCCCCCCCTAGTACTCATCAGCTGCCTGTATCAAGATTCACTGTCTGGGTGACAAATATTTTGTTCTTTCCCTGCAACTCTGAACTGACACCAATGCTGCAAGACATTTAATATAAAACTTCCCTTACCCTTGTGAAAGGAGAGTATGTTCTTTTACTTCAACAGTTTTAATAATGCTGGACAGAAAACCTTGACAAGAATTTTGAAAAGATAACTAAGGGCAACCAACATTTCAGAAGGTATAATTCAAACTCCCATCTTCTGGAGACCAATACATGTTGGATTTCCCAGAAACCACACGTAACAGTCTATTCGAGTAGTACAAAATATTGGTTCTCCGGCTTTTCTCCTTCTGCCACCAGCACTGGGCTTCTTCAAGCTGACTCAGAAGGATTCAGAACTGGGCACAGTTATATTAAACTCCCGTTTCCTAGCTTAATGCACACTGAAGATACTCAGCTATGTGAAGAGCAGTGGAAGTTAGAGGAATGGAAAATGAAAAAGCTACGTATCTGGCCAGGCTTCCACTGCTGAGGGAAACAAAGAAAGCTGCCCACATAACAGTGAGTGTTTTGAACAAAGACACACATCGATACTAAGTATTATTCCTCTATTTATGAACTTAAGTTTAGCTATCATTTAGCAACCTTTATGCTACCAAAAGTAAGCCAAAACCCAATTATATCCTTAGCTGCATCCTTCTTGATGAGCACCTGAGGAAGCAGGACAAGCAGGGATGCTCACGGATAGCTCCAGCACAGTTTAGCATTCAATGAACCTAGCACAATCAACAAGACAGGAATGCTCACAATATTTTCTTTAAAGATGAAAAATAACTTCCCCTTGTCCTGGTTTAGGTGAAACAGAACTAATTCTGCTCAGTGATTNTCCCTCTCCCTTATTCCTTTTCTCTTCCCCTTTGGGGAGGGAGGGGGTTAACAGAGAGCGTCTGTTAGGTCTAAGGGGCTGCCCTGACCCTAAACCATGACACCCCTATTTATCTTTGAATTTTTACCCAATATATTTATTGTAAATGATCACAGTTTAGTCCTCTTATTTGTAAGGGGTGAGATGGTCAAAACCAATTAAAGTCAGGAGAATGGCAACTAAGTATTTCCTGAGCGTGTGGTGGAATCAACATTGGCAGTGTATTTGCTTTACTGAACTGTAAACAAATCGTTTTGGAAGAAGGGAGGAGATGGAGCTGTAAAATAATAATTCTGTGTGTACAAATGAAACTAGGCACACAATAATAAACTTAGAAAACTAGTATAAACTTGTATTTAAAATATTAAACTGACAATAAACGCTCCGATTTGTTAAAAGCACTTGAGTCTGTCCATCCAAAATGAGATTTTTAGAAGTGCAATTTTGAGTCAGTGACTAAATCCAGACACCAGCTGATCCAGCCAAATATTGAGATCTTACAAGTTTAAGATTCTAGAGACTAGAGAAACTAGAGAAAACATCAAGATAGGCTATAGAATTCCAGTTGTCCATCTTCATTAAACATTTTAATGGCAAAAAGACTGACTGAAACTAGATTGTTACAACAAATACCTCAGAATATTCCAGAGAAAGAGCAATAGCTGGAATTCATGTGGTGCTGTTCATCAGTTTTAAATGTAGATCCACCAGTCCGATCTCCCATAGGCAGCAGACCACATACCACCACATACAGAAGCACACTTGCTACTTCTGCCCCCATTACTATAGAACAGCACTCAGTCTGTGATTTCAAGCAAGAGAATCTACTCAGACCCAAACAGTCCCCTGCCTCGAGATCTTCCTGAAAATTAAGATCTTCCTAGTTATTCAGATTTGGAATTTCCTCAGTTTAATTTGTGGTCTCCCCATATTCAGTGATACTAGACCACTGGCTTCTGCTGAAATGGAATCTCCCCCCAAAAGTAAAGGCTTCAGGAAAAAGCAGCAAAATCCAGGTCTCTAATTCAAATCATTCAGGTGGTTCCATTGAATGCCTTCTGAGTAGCTCTTTTTAGACCTATATATTGGGCATGCAGCATCCTCCAGCATCGCTTCATTGTGACTTTAGCCTTCTCCATATGGTTTCTTCACATGCCCGGATTAATACACCCAACAATCACACCTTGACATGAGTACAGAAAACAGCTCTTCAGTGGTCAGCCTCACTACCTAGAATTAGTACTTCAAAAAGAAACACATTATCCCATGTTTCCCAAGTTTCACTATGATCTGAAGAACCCCAAATCTTTTTGTCTGGGTCATTTAAAAATAACTCCCACTACATGCAAAAGCTTCAAGAGGTGCAGGCGGGAGAAAACTGCACTCTCTGGGAGGCCAGTACTCTGTAGTATCACACACCTTCAAACTTCACAGCTGCAGCTTTAGCCAAGGACAAAAGCCATTTAGGGAACTGAGCGAGATCACAGTTGAACACATTTATTCACTGTTAGGATAATTTCTGTACACCATCTTTTCCTGTTATAGTTGTCATTTACTGTATCTAACAGAAGACTACAATTGATTAAAAGAAAAGCATTTCTTAAGCTCATTTGGGAAGTGACACCTCTCTCATTACTAAACAATTACCATTTATTATCTCAAACCCGCCTTGCCGCAAACAAAGCCAAATGCTCTTCATTTGCACTTCATAAATACTGCAACAGTTGCACACGGGAGCTGGTCCCATACAACAGCTGTGCTGTGAAACTGAATTAGAGAAATTAAGAGCCAAAAAGATGACCACCACATCCAATGCACATCCTCCATGAGCACACGTGCACCAGTTCCTCTACAGCACATCCTCGGTCACCTTAAGCAACCAAGCAGCAAGTGAGCCAGGGTGGTTTCTGATGTCCTCCTGCAGGGAACTATTCTGTGCAGTATGTCATTAGAAACATGTCTTCTGGTTATTCTGAATGGCATCTGTTTCTGATTCCGTTGTCTTCCTACCCCTTTTTTTCAGCCACTTGCTCCCCTCTCTAAGGTTTCCTGAATTCCAGGCCAGTGAACACACAAGTCAACACGATCATCTTTCCTTTTCTTCTCTTCCCCCCACAAAGTTAAGCAAATGTAACAGCTAAGCATTCAAAAGTTAATTAATCCTTGACATATCTACCTCCTTTTATTTCAAACTCAAAAGAAGGTCTTCCAAGGCCCATCAACTACTGTAATAAACTCGGAGTTTTGCTTTTGTTTTTGGAAAAAACAGCAACATGATTTGAGCAAAGATGAAGCTCTAAGACTGAGCATAAATACACCCCAAAGAAAGTTAATGCTTACAGAATATCCACGGTCCTGTAATGAGCTGCATGTTGTCTAACAACAAACCCTAGACTGTTGGGTTTCTCTCCCAAAAAGAGCAAGTATGCACCATTTCCATTTGTTTTCAAAAAGAAATGACAATGAGAAAGTGTATTCCATTATATTATTCTCCATTTTGATTGTATGGCACTCTGACACTCGTATAAACTTGAAGAACAGAATTAAAGAATTCATCTTTCTTGAAGCATAGATCTTTGCTTTCAAAAAACTTGAGTGTTCCCATCTGCAGACATCTCTCTTCCTGCTCAGTGACCCCACGCTTCATCTTCAAGAAAACAAAACAGCTTTTATTTTTAAAGTAGATATCCACTGGATATTTTTTACATGATCAACAGGATGCATTATTGTTTGGAACTGTACAAAAATGTAGGGATATGGTCACTATTTTTAGACAGAGCGACATGGAAATATTTGCATGACAAGGAAGATGTTAGACATTTGACTAATGACCTTTAATGAACTATCAATTCCCTCAGACAGCATGAATTACATATTTTGCTTGGGGTATATTATCTCTCTTTTTCAGTGCACGTTAAATCTTTATTTCTATATTTCAAATAAAGCAAGGCCATGAAATCAAGCTAGAAACTTTAAGCACCTTATTATAAACCCTTACAGGTCCCGCCCCACAGTTTCCACGATGGATTACAGAAGCAGAGGGAAAACACCGTCCTTAAAAGACAGTCCTGGGGAAAAGAGGGGCTTAAGAGATTAAGAAGATATATAGTAGATGCCAACCAATACATATACATTGTATATACCACTAGAAATTTGCTGTTGGAAAGCACCTGAACAAGGCATGGAGTTCCTATCATCAAGTTCAAATATTACAAATGTCTCTTCATGAGACTGAAAGCTAAATCAATTCACGGGCTCAGGACTGAAGAGAGCTATCTTTTTAGCCCTCATGGGGTGATTAGATGATGAGGTAATCACACAAAAATTGTATACATATCTTTTTTTCTTAACAATACCATGTTTAATAGGTTGATGTAGAGCTTAAGAATCCTTATTACAAGTCTTATAAGAATTCCATGTCTATCCTTCCAAATGAATTGTCCACTACAGGCTTTCAGTCAACCCAAAGTTTGTATACAGAGAAATTGCAAGGGAATCTGTTCTATGTACTTTTTTATGTTTAAAAATATTTCTGAACTTTTATATATAAAGTAGTATTGGGATTGTGTACATCGAAAGCACACTGATAGGATGTAGAACAGTCTTTCCAGAGGAGCAAAACATGAGCATTTAAAGAGGCCTGTTTACACAGCTGGTTCACCTTCAGAAGTCCTGCACATGGAACAGTGACAGAAACAAGAAACATGCATCAAAATATTTCAATACTATAGAAATGTCAGCTAGGCTTCTTAAAGCTAGCAAATATAGGGAAGTTGTGATAAGAAAAGCCTTTTATCAGGTCAGCATCAGCAAGGACAAGGCCGCCTTTGAACTTGGCAGGCAAACACTACTCTGTCTTCCACTGAGACATCTATTAACTTGGTATTTTGTTAAAGTGTATTATTAAACTCCTACTTTTTCTCCCACAATATCATTACTCCCTATCTTCATGAGTTGAGACAAGGGAAGAATTACAAAAAATAATCCATTTCAACAAGATCACTAGGACTGATAACTTTGCTATTACTAGGCAGTACCATAAAGACATGACAGCATGTTAATAAGCCTAGAAAACAAGAATATATCTGCATATTTATTTTACAGTGTTTATTTCCTTACTATTTGCTACACAAGTGAGCTGGATTTTAGATAACAGCATAAAATTGCATATATTCCACCCAACGCAAAACAAGCTGTTTTCAAAGCCACAAAGACTTTTTTTCCATCATTCACTTGTCCAATATGCAAAGCATTGCTGTCAATTGCATCCCTGGCAGTATAATTGCTGAACGAAATATGAAAAACGTGAGGAGGGTCAGGGCTGGGAGACAGTGGCAACACTCCTCCTTGCACGCTTTGGTACTAATTTAGGATACTCCTTCATTAAGATTCCTCTCCAGTCACTGTTGCAACAAAACAAGGAATATGTAGAAGGAGGTTGAGAAAGCTTTGAAAGCCAGTTTGTCAAATATGGTAGTTTCATACTACTCCTCCTCATTTGAGGAGCAAGCAGTAGTACCATTCACTAATAGCACTTCTTTCAGGAGTAGGTCTGCCTTTTCCACTACCTACAAGATCCCATTTCCTAAGTTATCATAGAATGTATTGGGTTGGGAAGGACCTCTGAAGGTCATCTGGTCCAACCTCCCTGCAATAAGCAGGGTAAGCAGGGACATCTCCACCTAGGGCAGGCTGCTCAGAGCCTCAGCAAGCCTGGCCTTCAATGTCTCCATTGGTGGGGCCTTCATAACCACTCTGGGCAACCTATTTTAGTGATCTCTCATTCTCATATTAAAGATGTCTCACCTAAATTTGCCCTTTCCTAGCTTCAAGCCATTACCCCTTATCCTGTCACTACAAACCCTTGTGAACAAACCCTCCCCTGCTTTCCTGTAGGCCCCTTTCAGGGACTGGGACGTTGCTATAAGGTTCCCCCAGAGCCTTCTCTTCTCTGGCCTGAACAACCCCAACTCTCTCAGCCTGTCCTCATAGGAGAGGTGCTCCAGCCCTCTAATCATTTTTGTGACCCTCCCTTAGAGGAGCTCCAACAGGTCCACATACTTCTTGTGCTGTGGGCTCCAGAGATGGACACTGTACTCCAGGTGAGGTCTGACCAGGGCAGATTACTTTTTCCATCAAGAGACCAGACAGTCTTACCTCATCCACACTCCCCTCTCTCAATTTGAATTTATATATTCAAAAGTTTTCCTCTGTAGATGTCCAACAAAATCAGGGCTCACAGGAGGAATGACATTTTTCTTCTCATTTTGTTGCTATCAAGTAATTTTTTCCCTTATACTATGAGACAGTTACATGCAGCAGCAGAAATGCTGAGACTGTGACAATACATCATCATCATCATAATGAACCTTGTCAACTGGCCCTAGTTGTCTTCACAAACGTGAGCCAGAAATTCCTGTTTTATAAAAATCTTTCAAGACACTGCAGTAGTAACTGGAACATTCTGACTTTTCTTCTAAATTAAGAGAAATGTGAAAACAGTTGTAATCAGGTTTATTTTCATACTGAGAACACAGCTTTAAAATAAGTTTAGGTAGAAAGAGAGACGCACCAGTATCCTATCTGCACAATTTATTTGAAAAGTTTTAAGGTCTTTGTCCGGTGTGAAATAACCCCACTCCTTGCAGCACCCAAGCAAACATGCCAGTTTACCAAGCGATTCAACAGCTACACACCACAGCATAATGGGCATTTTCCTGGAGCTCAGAAGATCCAGAGATTTAAATCAGAATGCAATACAAGGGACAGTCTGAATACTGTCAGACAGTCATTCCTTACAGGGACCAAGAGTAACTTGAATTTTTAGTCTATGCAGAACAGTTTCATAACAACAACAACAAAAAAAATTCCAGCTTTTACTGATTCAAATATAAATGAGAAATACTAGTGCATATATTATTTTTTTTTAATACTCCCTACCTCCTGTTAAAAATCCTTAACTAAAACTGTTGAAGTAGCAAATCAAAAAAGAGAATCACTATAAATCCATCTTCAATCCTTGCAGCTATTTTACCATTAGTGAACTAGAGGAAAAAAAAAAACTAAACAACAACAAAAATCTTTTCAAACCTGCACAACAATTACTGACTTCCACTTGATTTAATTGTGGGCCTTGAAAATACCAGCAATATAATTTCTACTATTAAAATTTTATATTGACTAAAGAATTTGCAGTCTCCTTAGAAGCAAGTTATTTATATTCCACTTCCTGAAATGGAAAAATCAGTTTCCTGAAAGAGACATGTTTGTGACTCACTGTGGGGGCTTTGCCAGATACATCCCTTTAAATCTGAACCAGCCCAGCAGTACAGGTAGCTTATACACATCAAAGAAAGCATTTTCTTTCAGTTCCACCAACATACGTGTTTCTAGAGTTCTGCTTGCAATCCAGCACAACTTATGCTTCACAGGCAACAACATACAAGTAAAGGATGTCTCAGTAATTTTCAGTGTTGCATAGCAGATAACTTAGGAATTTTAAGAGAAAAATCTCTGCAGCTTCATTTAAAGGTAATAAATTAATCTTGAAGGCCTCAGTTGCATTTTCAGGAAAAAAAATAATTGCTAAGCACATTTGCAACAAATGAAATTCACTGAAATGAAACAGTTTAAAGGTAATTCTGCTAGTTCAGACAACTTAGGAAGCTGCCATGTGACTAAATAAAGTACATCTTTCTGAATTTTCCCTCCCAATGCCCTGCAGGTTTTTGATGCTTTTTTTTTTCTCCCGTTGATAGCAGAACTGATGAATAGCTACGGCTTGAATCCGGTGTACAGTTTTGGCAGCTGCTGACAGACCACTCCATCTACTTGCTGCTCCCTCTTTGCTATGCACACCATGTGCTGTTAAATGCATGCTGTCAAAAGCACTAAAATGATTCATTTTTAAATCTGGTAAATCTAGATTATGTCTAAGTAAACAAGATCTTAACTTCAGGTGTGGAAAACAAACAAACCTATAAAACACACTGTCAGTTTTCCTGTCAAATTTGGCACACCAGTTTTCAAACGACATGAAAAGAACCACCGGAAAAAAAAAAAGTGATGCCTTTTTCCCCTGTTTACAGAGCAAGGTTTAATTAAAGAAACTGTGAACCTTCCTGTGAGCAACAATGCAGCTATGAAAAACAAGCAAGTTTTATGACTACTGGTTCTTGCCTCTAGAGTTTATACAATCAGCATGGTCTCTAAACATGTACCCTTCAGCTATGATGGAAACAGATTTGCTTTCAGACTACCAAAAACATAACCACTCTCTCCAGTACAGTCTGGAACAAACAAACAAAAAACCAAACTTTATTTAAGATATTTATGAAGATTATGCCGTGATTTTTATTTCAACCCCTTGCATACAATACAGTCTTCAAGAGAACATCCCAAACACAAATACAGATCTGGAAAAAACAACTGCTTCCATTAGCAACATCCAAGTCTACAAACACACCTGGAATCAAACAGCCTCACTATGACAGAACAATCTCCCCTTCTCTAGTTAGGAAAGCAGTCAAAGTTACCTGAAACTGTAGCATGCTCCCTAACAAAAATCTCCTTAAGTCTTCCAGATAGCAAAGACAGTTTCACTAATAACCATTTTTGTCACTATCAAGTTTGACTGTTGAAAGCTTTCATCTCATCATCACAATTTTGAATATTTTTATAGGCTACCCCTGGAGACCCAAGAACCCACACAAGGATGCATCATAGTCTTCCCATAGTCACATACCAAGTCAAACTCCAGGGCATCAGAAACACCTTTTGTCACCCTTAAAGGGCTGGAAAATACAGAAGAATAATTTTCTCCTTGGAGTGTTAAAAGCAAGTGTACCTGGGTGGCAGAAAGACAGGGTCAGGTAAAGCTACTGATGTATTTTGAAGTTAACTTCTATGCCTCAGCTCACTTCAGTGGCTCCAAGGTCCCTCTGAACAGCAGCCTACCAC
>VWZY01007219.1:103344-118093 GCA_013399075.1 Chloroceryle aenea | reverse complement strand
ACCCCTTCCCCACCACCACCCATTTAATTACATAAAAAAAAACGGAAACACTTTACCAAGTTCTTCACAGAACTCCTGAGAAGATAATTACAGTGGCAAATTAATTCCATAGGAATAATTCCCTTTTAATATTATCAAAGAATTTAAGTGAATTCAGTGGGAATCTATTTGAAAAGCTACTGTATGTAAATGTGCATTTCTGAAGTGCATGCTCCTAAATTTTTCTCCATTACTCAAGATTACAGCATCTTCAAGTTTGCAAGTGTCCTCTGGGCAGGTTATCCCTCCAGAGAAGCAGCAATGCAGGTATTACAAGGTCCATACTATCCTTAGAGATGGAATTTGCTAAAATACCTTAACAACGAGAAGGCACTGCTGAGCACCACAACATTTGATGGTCTGTCACGGGATGAAGTCATAGCTCATCTACACAATTAGATCTTGCTTTTACATCTACTTACAGACANAACAAACAAACAAAAAACCAAACTTTATTTAAGATATTTATGAAGATTATGCCGTGATTTTTATTTCAACCCCTTGCATACAATACAGTCTTCAAGAGAACATCCCAAACACAAATACAGATCTGGAAAAAACAACTGCTTCCATTAGCAACATCCAAGTCTACAAACACACCTGGAATCAAACAGCCTCACTATGACAGAACAATCTCCCCTTCTCTAGTTAGGAAAGCAGTCAAAGTTACCTGAAACTGTAGCATGCTCCCTAACAAAAATCTCCTTAAGTCTTCCAGATAGCAAAGACAGTTTCACTAATAACCATTTTTGTCACTATCAAGTTTGACTGTTGAAAGCTTTCATCTCATCATCACAATTTTGAATATTTTTATAGGCTACCCCTGGAGACCCAAGAACCCACACAAGGATGCATCATAGTCTTCCCATAGTCACATACCAAGTCAAACTCCAGGGCATCAGAAACACCTTTTGTCACCCTTAAAGGGCTGGAAAATACAGAAGAATAATTTTCTCCTTGGAGTGTTAAAAGCAAGTGTACCTGGGTGGCAGAAAGACAGGGTCAGGTAAAGCTACTGATGTATTTTGAAGTTAACTTCTATGCCTCAGCTCACTTCAGTGGCTCCAAGGTCCCTCTGAACAGCAGCCTACCACAAGTCCAAGCAACAGAGAAAGCCCTCAGATGTGCCCTGGAAAACAGGCAATGTTTTTCAGTTGTGCTCAGGGTTGCAGTTACAGAAGAGCTGTCCAGTCACAATGCAGAAACACCAAAAAGGGATTTATTTTTTTTTGGTCTACATTGCTACCATTAGAAGTACTGGATGCTCAGAGGAGCTGGACATAGAAGTACACACCAGAGAGTTTATTTATATAAAAAAAAAAAAAAAACAACCCAAATTGGCTGGAAAAAAGAGCATTCAGGTCCTCTGCTTGCTGTCCCAGCTCTAATGACAATAGAGAGCACACCAGTCTGGCAATAAAATATTTGCTTATATATGTAAAAATACATCTTTTACTCTCACTCAATGTTTATTTACATTGACTATAAAAGTATTTCTTAGCATCCAGACTCACAATTCTTCCCACCACTACTTTGTCAAGAGCCAAACAAGCAGTTGCAAGCACAGAATGCATGAGATAAAGTTTATTTCTCAAAGCTACTTAGAAATTCAGCTAAACATCTTCAGAATTCTGCTAAAAGTTATTAATTAGTACTTAATTCTGGATGCCATCTGTATTTTTGAAGCTGGCATGATATTGAATAATTTACTTGCCAGCTGATTTTCCAGATGACACCTTAACAGACAAGGGGAAAGACTGACAAACTGCTACCCACAATCCCAAATATAAAATACCAGCTTGGAAATATATGCTCATCTTTACATTCCTTTATGGTATTTTATAGTCCTGTGCAAAACGAGCAAGTTTTTTTTCCTTTTTTAAAGGTCATATTTTATTTGTTGAAGCAGAAGATAATTAGGAAGTGTTACATCTATACCAATAGAAATATAACACGCTAATTAGAAAAACACATCATAATTAGAACAAATTAACAAAAAACCACTCCACAGCTGAACATTTAGAGCAAATTGCTGCTGTTGCAAACATTTCATGCTACCAACCAATACAATTTCAGCGTAGCTATGTTTGTTTCAGTTGCTGAAACTCATCTATTCTTAATGCAAACGTAACCAAGCCCAAAGAAACTGCACAGATCCCACAGGACATCAACGACCTTTGCTCGATTTTATCCAAATGTAAACAGATGTATTAATATTTTTTTCTTTTAATATAAGCACAGTCAGAAATCATTTCTAATGTATCTCATTTCATTATCATGCCATTACTACTGGGAACTTTATTTTTTAATAAAAAGCAAATGTAAACCAGAGACTATTGATGAAATAGAAAAATTCTAAGTAACAAGCCAAACAAAGTAATCCCAGGGGGTTGGGGGGCTCTTATATTTCAGCATACTAAGAGATGTCATTGCAATTGATATCTCATTTTGAAACTAGATGGCGTTCATAGAGAGGCACTTTTGAGGTTGGGGAAGGAATTTGTCCATAAGCAGGAAGTAGACTTTAGTGCTTATGACAGACTGAATTCCCTCTTACCACTACAGCATTTTTCTTGCACTGTTCATTACCAAAACGAGTAATTTTGGAATTTTAGAAAGCTGAATCTTGGCAGCACAATTCAATCAGAAATAAAGGTCCACACAGAGAAAAGACTGCAACTGTGAAGAGAACGAGAAGAGCAGAGAGAAAAAACAGCAGAATGAGAAGAGTAGCAAAGAAAGAAAAAAAGTTTAAAAAATTTCACAGTTGGTCCTAACCAGGAAATTCCCAATTAGAGAAGGGAAAAAAAATGCTTTCTACTCATCCAGGAAACAGAATTGGGTGATGGTAGATTAATATGCAAGCTGACACATACAAAGAAGGTTCCACTATGTGGGTAATGCTGTATTAAGTAGTCCAACATTTTTTCTGTATCTGACCTTTTAATCAGGTTACTATCTTGTCTCCACATGGGACCTTCTCACTCTGTTTTATATATCTACTTCAGATCAAAAGACAATCGTCTGCTTACCAGGCAGTCTCACACATCACATTTACTNTATTTTTTTTTTCCTGAAAAGAAACCAAGCCACACATCCATCTTGAAAGGTAAATGTCCATTCTGACATTTTAGAAAGCAGAGAGATATTAGGTAAGAAACAGAATAGTGGGTGCAAAAGGGCAATAATCTTCAGCACTCAACGTGTGGACTCCCACCTTGCTTTACAGCTACCAACTCCACTCGTTAATTGACTACAACATTTCTTGTTTGGACATGCAACCTGAGTCCAGTGGTTACAAGACCAACTTGCACCAGGGAGCAAAGCACCTGAGAAGATGCTTATCACGCCTCTACATTTTACAGCTGGAGGACAAGACACAGAAATTAGTAGATGTTAAGGGTTGGGGTTTTTTGCCTTAACTGTAGGTCCCTGGTATTTTACAGTGGTAGCAATTAGGAATACAAGAACAACATGCAAACTGGTTTAATTAATTGCCTATTGTTTGCAAGTTGGTGAGAATCTCTTCCATATACAGGAACTCACAAAAAACTTCACATATTTTGTGATGCTGTGCTTGTTACTCTCATCACCTCCAAGGTGGGAATGCCCTGTCACATTTAAGGTCCTCCATTACTTCAGATGGTTGGTGGAAGTGTAGAGAATGGAGTGAGCATCTCCCCCACCGTACATATGTACTCCTATCTAAAATGAAGTCAGTAAGGACATCTCAAAATCCACACATGAACTAAGTCCTGCTAAATAGGATACAGCCTACGTTCCTCTGCCTCCACATCTCAACCAGAGGTAGACTCTTTTCAAAGTAGTAATAATTCAGACTGAAGTGGTTACTGCCTTTTGCATTTTCAGTAGTCATATAACTGATGTGGACACCAAGAGCTGATTGGAAGGCGAAGCAGTGCAAGTCACAGTCAGCACAAAATCTGCAGAGATGAGGATCTGCATTTCATTGTGGAAAAATAATTTCTCTACAGTTCCTTTTGGAAGGGAGAGAGGAGGGGACATGACAGAAACCCACAAGTAGCAGCATTTTTGGAGGAAGGCACTTCCTGACCTTAGCTTTCAGATAAATGTCAAACTCAAGACGTCTATAAGTAGAAAAAACAGGAAAAGAAATCCCATAAGAGATCAGATGTCACTTGTATAACGCAGAACTTTGTTTTCTTTAAGAGAAATCCTGATAGCTTTCCTAAAGCAATGCACAGTGTTTAAACAGCCATGTCTTACCAGCCTAGATACTGGCCCTGCTACTGCTTCATTGTCTCCTCACTCATTTTTCACCTGATGCTCAGGCAACTTACCATAGACTCTCAAAACCAGTTTAGCACACCAATTATATTTGGTTTGGTTGCAATTTGGTATGGTTTCAACACTTAGTAACAGTGCCTAATCTCCCCCCCACTTTATGGGCTTTGAAAAGTTGGCAAGTTCTAGCTGTGCTATTTCCTACCAAAATTAAGATTACCCTGGAACAACCAGAGTAGGTATTAATTCATTATTTATAGTTTTTAAAAGTCATCTTGAAAATGGCATTTCAGCAGCTATCTAATAGAAGAGGTGAAAGGCCAATACTTGGTTGACAAGTTGTGACAAGCATGGTCTAAAAATACACAGCAATATAAGGCAGTAAACATTGCAAAGCTATAGCCAAGATAGCTTTTTTTTTTAAGGGAAACCTCACCCAATAAGCCAAGATGCCTTGTGAAGTTACAACTAACAGAAGTAATGCTTCAGCTAAAAGCTATTTATAAAGGCTAAGGGAAGCATCAGAGCACCTGTTTCAAAGAAACCTCCTTTGTTCAGAAGAAATGTAAGGTAACTCATACGGTGGAATGTGGGCCAATTTCAACAGCAAATCCAACTGGATTTCTATAGGTCACTATAGACCACATCACTTTTGTCATGGCTAAACGTTTATTATCAAGTCAGGACAGACTATAAAAAAAAGCATCATTATTTTCTCTTTACTTTTAAATTCACATAGAACATTCATTCATACCTTAGACCTTAAACAGCAGTGATGGTTTATTGACCCAAGAGTTTAAAATGTGACATCAATGAGAAGACTGTGGGTATTTGTACTTTTTATTTTAGAAGTGGCCAATAACTCGTATTTTGTAATTAAATTTGTAAATAATTTATAAATAAAGAGTTTACTTCCCACTTAGAAATCAATACATATGAATGAAAGCATTCGCCAAAACAACCTTGATGTTTCTTTCTAAATGCTGTTCTAGCAAAAGAAATAGATGAAGTGATGACTTCAAGGCATAAAATTCAGAAAGCACTATCAATGGATGTTTAGAAAGGGAGAAACAACAAGACAGCAAATTAATAAGGCAGAGGTTAAACCATAGCACCAGGCTAGGTACAAAGGAGAAGTAAGATAAGGGAGAAATAAAAGGATTAATAATTCACCTGGACATTCAGAAACATGCCAACCTCTCACATGGATAAAACAAACAAACAAAGATGTATCCTACCACAAGCCTCAAATTTTTACTCCAGGTCCTTAGAACTGCTTTAAAAAGCTAACAAAGCACTGATCCACCACCACATCATGTACACAATCCTATTTTCCAGCAATATCCAGAAGTTTTTCAACTACTGAAGCAGTATTCCTCTAAAAGTCATCTTAAATAAAAGAGTCTTACACCCTTCTTAAAGAGGATTTAGGAGCACTGAGACCAGATATCAATCAATATTCAGTCTGGTAAAATAAGAGCTAAATAGCACTAAAATAGATGGCTTCCTCAAATATTGCAGAGATAGAAAATACTCCTCCACCTTGGCAAATACCTACAACCACCATCACCTTTCCTTGGTGTTGTTACCTCAAATCATTTTTAATAGCTCCGCTGGAATCGCGGTGACATCGACAGCCGTTCAGTGGCCTATGACCAAGGAGCTGGCATTTTCAAACAAAACCATTGCAAGTTAAAACAAGGCATCAGCAGCAATTAGCAGCTTTCAGCAATAATAGAGAAGCCCCTGACAAGGATGGAAACTCAATTACCCTCATTCCAGCAAGCACCTGTTCCTGGTCAGCATGTAGCTGGCAGAGCCACTTGTGTTTTCCAACCTTGGCACATGTGAAGTACTTCAGTCAGCCCTCAGATCGGACCACTGCCTGCCACTCACACAGGAGTCTGGTCTTCCTGTGCTCAGTGTAACAAATACATTGTAGACCCCCCACGGATTTGATGGGCCACCTAGAAATGTGTACCATAGATCAACAGAGAAGATGAAATATAACTCAGTCCAAGACCCTCACAATTACTCTTCTGTAACTGAGAATGAAAATTGCCTCATTGGGGATGTTTACCACCTGTCCACTACATCCTCAGCAAGGAAGGCACTCCAACTACTCAGTTACTGTACTAATAAAGAAGAGGAAAGAGAGACCACTTGACCAGCACTCGTCATTAACCAGTATAAAATCTGATTTCTGGTTTCATGATCAGAGCATCTTCCATGAATTATCATTTTTCTTAAGATACATTTGCTACTTGGTCAAGACTACAGCCAAAAAGGAACCTAGACAAACAAACTCATATTTTACAAAGGAACAGTACTAATGTGATTTCAATCAATGGGCCACTTACTGCCTTCACTGGCCAAGCCACCAGTTGTTAACCACTCTCAACATGACGTCACAACGTGCACTGAGATAACTGCATCAGCTTTCAGCATTTTGCTATGACTTTAGCAACCAGGATAAAAAGCCCAATCACATGAAACATCTTTGCCACAAATTCTGAATTGGCAGCACCCAACATCTGAATTTTTCTTCCAGTTTTTGAATCTTTTCAGAGACCGTGGTTCTTCCAGAGGCAATTCCACAGGCAGAGGTTCACAGTGCAGTCAGTCAGTGCAGGCAGTCAGCCTCCTTCCTCTTACTTCCTAACAGCAACAATTTGTAAGGAGCCATCACAGAATCCAGCAATACTTGAACAACATCATCTTGTCTGCTGTGGGGCCTTGCTCTTCCACAAGGATATAACTTGCAGTTCCTAACTTAAAACCCTCAAATCTATTTCAGCACCAAGTGCCACCACATGTAAACATGACTTCAAAATACTGACGTTTCTTATTTAAACAAAAGCACATCTTTTTCGTTACAATAGTTATGTCACCTTCAAAAGCTGAATGAGTCACAGGTAAAAGGGAGGGCTCAGGTAAGGCATCATCACTTCAGCAGAGCCTGCCTGCCCTGCTGGGCAAGGAGGGAAGACACAGGGATGCCCACAGCAACACAAAGAAATCTATAAGATAGCACAGCCAACTCAAAATGTATATAAATATTTACTACTGTGCATGTTGTGTATTCCAAGTGTCTTTTGACAGACAGTTGATATCCACGGAACCATTCAGACGAGAGCTGGCTAGGCACACAGCCACAGAGTGCCACCCGTGGCGACAGGGTTGTGTATTTTGAGAAAGGGTGCTGTCCATTTTCAGCTACCACCCAACAAGGCAACAGAAAGAGTGAAAAGAGTCAGTATTAGCAATACAAAAATATATCAGGCCTTAGCATTTCTAATTCACCCAGGGCAAAGGTAGCGTTACTTCCTGGGTTTCTTACCACTGGTGTATTTTAATGGGGAAAAATTTTAGAGCTAGAGACTCAACACAAAATCCTCCTTTGATGTTAATCCTCAGAACAAACAAAAATGGGAGACGACTTCTCTCCCAAGATGCATTTTGGAGAAAAAAAAAAAAAGAAAATAACCGAACCAAAAAAAACCCACAGACACTACAACATTCTCAGTTTAGGGAACACATTAAAAATAAAGAAATTCATAATATTCCAACCAGCTTACTTTTTTATTTTATACTTCAAGATAGCGTTTGCAAATGGAGCACCGTAGGAGGCGAAGCTGTTTCACAAGTTCATACACACAACCATGATAGGCATTTATTCTCAGTCTTCCAGTGCAAGCCTTCACACCTTCAGCTGCATCAGCACTGACATTTGGAGCCACAATCAAAACCAGATTGAGTCACTTAAACTTTAGTACAAAAAACTCCTCACACTACCTCTCAAAAACAAGTCACTTTTCTTTTGTTCAGCTAACAAGATTGTATCACTTATCCTGTTTATATTGTAGCCCTGCAAACAGTTGAATCATCACAAATGAGGCAGCAGCAGACATCAGCCTGCGAAACAACACTCTTCAGCAACCTTTCTGTTAGAAAGATACAGCGTACCCTGAAAGCTTTAGCCTATGGTTTCACAAAAGTCAAATCTCAAGCAGCTTCATCTTCCAACTGTATTGGTGGTACAGCCTTGTTTTCCAAGCAACTGCTTACAAACCACGTTTCCATAACATCCTATCTCATCCCTCCAAAGTTTTGGGGTTTTTTTTGCTTACTGGGACAAGTAATCCAAATAACTAATTTCAAATGTAGAAGACTTCCAATATTTCTCCCTGAATTACAGAAAAAAAAAAAAAAAAAGATTGGAGATGAGTATCCTTGGAATTATAGAACTGGAAATACAAATTGAAAAAAAAAAGGCAACCACCCTCAAAAATTTTCAAGCATCATCCCACAGAGAACAGGATCCATCTTTGCCTTTGGAAACCAGAAATAACTACAAAATAAGTGGTTTTATTTATTAAGCCAAGTTTATTTTAACTTTCAGACATACAAAAGCAAGCAAACAAACATCCTGGTAAAGAGAGTCAGTAATAGACATGCTCAGCGAATGCATCTTCCATGAAACTTAACACCCACATTGCCAGGCGGTTTACACTGCTAGCAAATTCATCCTCATTGTTTTCCTTGTGTTTATCAGTAGATGTGCAAATAAGAGAAAAATCTTGCTGTCCGTAGAAAAATTGAAAGAATTTTCTTGTATTATCAGTGCTGAAAAATAAACTTTTTTATTTTTTCCCCTAAAAACATAGATATTTTCACTTCATCTTCCTCCTTCCATGCTTTGATCAGGTAACAATATACATGCTGCTCATTATTGTTGGCCAGAATTCTTCAGAACTGCTGAATATCAACTATTAAATCATTTTTTATTCAGGTCAGACCAGACAGATACACACAAAGAAATAGATCCACAGATACACCGGCAGAACACAGAAATACCCAGTGAGAATAAATAGCTATTTTTTAACTCCAAAACAAAGCTGGAAGAAAAGCACTGCAGTAGGGCTCCTCTCTCTCCCTTTTCAAGATACGGCGTGTTTTTCACCAACTTCAGCAAAAGGGAAGCAAAGCACTACTTTCATTTCCAGACTTAGCCAAATACATCCCTTCGCGCAAAATATACCCAGCAAATTAAATCTGCAACACTGGCTGCAGCAAGCAAGGCATGCAGGCTCAGCTGCCCTTCACAAAGCATCTTTGTAGGGCTATCTTTCTGCCAGCGCTCCTTTTGAATTCCCAAACAATACCTCACAAAAATTAGATCTCCTACTGTGGGAAAGTTCCCAAAACACAAGCCAAAATATATTTTCTCATGAGGATACAGAAAAAAACCACACAAAAAAACCACCACAAAAAGCCTCACCACAACACACACCCTCAGTGAGGAAGTCAAAGATCTTACAATGACTGTTCAGTATACATATGGGCAGTCCTGAAACTTGCTAACAGATTAAGTGGCAAGATTCTGAGTTAGGGAAAAGCACTATCAAAATCAGATCAGTAGTTTATCAGAACGAATTAGTAGCTACCACTTAATAATTCACATTAAAGTTTTTTAAAAGCTGTATGCTTAAGTGCACAGGGTTTTAAAAATAACTGACTTTTGAGAAACAAGAACTGTTTTCACAAAACCCCAACTTCTATTGTAATAAGAATTTAAAAAAAATATATATGCAATATCTTGAGAGATTACATTTAAAGTCATCTTTTTTCCAGGTAAGAAGTGTCTTCCACGAATAACCTCATAGCCCACAGAACACTGCATATTCCCACAGAAAAAAATATGATTTTGAGAAAATACTTGTGTGCCATTTACTTTTGCTGCATCTACAATTTTGCACCCGAGACAAGAACAAACCATCAGTTTTTCCATCTCAGAAGTTCAGGAGATGGTTTTGCTTATTACTAGCTTTAGCAGAACAATAAGGCTAGCCACAGCAACCAGTATTGCCTTGCAGTAACCCTCTTCTACCTCAACCTCCCCAGCAGCACCACTGGCTACCCCCTGGCTTCCCCAGAGGGGCGAGAGGAGAGGTGAGACTTGTGCTGGCCTTTTGGCACCACTCTCAAAACCATGCTCACGGGAATGGGTCCAGCCTGAAGCTGGTGTGACACTTCTGCAGCCACAGCATGGCAGAAATCAAAAGCAAACTCTACCAGACAGATCAAGTAAGAAATTACAACAGAGTTTACTGGTGCTACAGTTAAACCCTGTTTCCAATTTAACTAGCTTTAAATTTACTTGGATGGGCACAGCTAACTGAGCTGCAATCTTCTGATGGTATGAGAAAGCAGACAAGCATTTAGAACAAGGCTTCAAATCAACTATTTCTACTCCATAGGTGAAGGCTTTCTGATCACACCAAGGTCTTTGCAAGTGTTGGTGAACCTGGATACAGTAACCTACAAATGCAGAAAGTGCGAGCCCAGTGACAAGGGACAACTACAGCAAGAGAAGGTGAAAATTCTCTGTTCTTGTCATTCTCAAAGCTCTTAGCAACACAGATATGAATGTCTATGGGAAAATGCCCCCTCCATCAGTAACACTGGGAAATAACATGTTTTCTTTCAAAACAGACAGGACACCAAGCAGCCTGTTGCAGTATGGACCCTTCAGTTTTGGGAAGGACGCGGAAATTGATGGAAATTCAGAACCAGACATTCCAGGGCTGTTTCAACAGACTGAGATTAGAGAGGTCACAAGAAAATCTGAGCTACACGACAGTTTGTGGTTGTAGTTATCAGACCTATTCATACAATTAAGTTTGTAGGGCATGAAATTATGATGTACAATAATACTAGCTCAGAAAACGACATTAAGAGCAAAAAACAATAAGCATACTTACTTCAAAAATACATTCTCTAATATTATTTTTGCACTAAACAAGTACATTACTTGCTTTGTCACATAAAGCTCTCACTTTTTCCAGATAGTTACTTTAGTTTAACCCTCCCTGCTGAAACAGCAAGAAAAACCATGTAACATAGCCAATGTAATATAGCCAAATACCAGGCATCAGTTGTCACAGTCCTTCATTTTTCAGGGCTACCAAAAACTGGCAGGAAAATTTAGCAACAAAACCATTTCTCAGCACTATACTGCTGCTGGCAGCACAATAACAGGGGTTACCTTCCTCTTTAAATACTATCATCAAAAAGACATGAAGAAGTTGACAGAAAAGAAGATCTGAAAGCAAAACGCAAGCTTAAAATTATTTTTTTTTCCAAATGAAAGAAATCCCAAATCTTTTCATAAAGATCATTTCAGTCTTCCAGTGTATTAACTACACAGCAACACAATAAGCCTGAATTTAAAGGCTGAGTATAATTCTTTATCCTAGACTCAGATATAAACCACTTATTTTCTATGATCCCATGAAACTAGACAGCCTCATATTTATTTGCTAAGAGATCACTCTAGCAAGGAGGAAATGTTAATTTTGGGCTTATCTGGAGATCGCAGACAATCGTGCTATCAGTGGTTACAAGTACAAAAATAATACAACCACTGAAAGTTTATTTGGAAAAAGCATAGGTACATCCTACAATTAAACCATTGTTCCTCTGGAGTGCTCAAGAAGGCAATCTGCTCAGCAGAAGCATCCTGTTTGGATGTCTTCTGACATTAAATGACACACTAGCATCAAAATAAGACCTCCCTTCTCCCCTGTCACTTTACTGAATTGCCTTAATGTACCATGCCAGCAGCTTTCAGAAGAAAACCTTAGGCATCTAGCACATACAAGGCATGTATTAAAAAATTTCTTCCTGCAGACATCACCACATGGCATGAAAACAGTGAACTAGTATGCAGGGTTTCTGAGGTAACTAGTTATTCACATACCATGCCATGCAAATGATTTGTTCGGATGAAGTAAGAGATTAGGGCTCAGTTTCTCTTGTTTGAAAACAAAAGCAGCCCTATTTTTTCAGATTAAGCTACACCAGTTTACAAATGGACTCTTTCTAAGATGGCCTATGACTCCAAGAAGAGTTTGTTTGGGGAAAGGTTTAAAGCTCTAACAGTTCATACAAGATAATGGGGGGGGAGGGGGA
Organism: Chloroceryle aenea; assembly: GCA_013399075.1. Classification (NCBI taxonomy): domain Eukaryota; kingdom Metazoa; phylum Chordata; class Aves; order Coraciiformes; family Cerylidae; genus Chloroceryle; species Chloroceryle aenea. Next base: position 105,814 of record VWZY01007219.1, on the reverse strand, counting down.
ATAGATCACTATTACTCACAGCTTAAGGGCATAAAACCATTTGTAATTTATGAACATTCAGAAGTCAGATTCCCCAAAGTAGTTAAATTAACTTCCTAGTTCACATCTTCAAAGAGAAAATGAATAGTTTAATAAAGCAATTAGAGGAGAGCTCTGTTACACAACAGGCATGTTAAAGTACAGGCCAGGTATGTATCTTTTTTTTTTTATTTATTTTTGGTTTTGAGCTTTAGTCAATAGAGTGTTCAGTTGTAATTGGCAAAAATCAGAACAACTCTGTAAGCAATGAGAACTCCAAAGAGATACCAAACTAAGAATTTCCCAAAGCAACTGCAGAATCTTGTTTACTCCAAAAATAAACGCACAGCCCCCCCAAAACTACCAAGAGACTTTTTTTTCTGCACTACAGAAGTTAATGCAAAATTAAGTTGGCTTTCTCTGCCGATGTCTGTCTGCTGGAGCAGTTCTCAAAGCTGTACATACACATACATAACTATCTTTACAAGACAGTGTAGTAAGAAGTAATACANCGCAGACAGTGTCACAGGGGAAGCATTGTCTCCCCAAGACCAGCCTAGTGGCCCCACTACCTGACCAACTGGTTTCTGAGCATCTGGCAGCGTGACTCCTCCTGAACACCCAACCATCCTTTGATAACCATCTCCCCAAACCAGACACTGCCAGCAAGCTTCCCTGGATGGAATTCACACCTCTACCAAGGTGAGGGACCTCGCTACAAGTTAGCTGAGAATATCCTCCCCAGGACAGAACACCCAGCCTCCCTCAGCTTGCACAACACACTGAAGGGCTGAGTCCAACACTGAAGGCAAACAAACATCTGAAAAAGGTCAAACAAGGACAGAGAACCATCTTTAGCANAATACAAGACAATAAAAAGTTACTTCGAGGAGCAAAACCCAAGGTGTTTGTGTCTTTCTAGATAAGCTTCATTTACTTAACGACAGAAGATGATATTCATAAACATCTTTCAAATTCCAATAATGCTGTGAGATAAAGCTGATTTTCCAGAACAGAGAACCAACATTCTAAAACTCCTCAACACAAACAAATTCAACACAAGCCCTTCACAAAAACACCAACCAAGTTTTCTGCTCTCCCCAGCGACAGGAAGGCACGCCGCCTGATCACCAGTTTCGAGTATTCCAGTGGTAACAAGACAGTGCAATTCCCACATATTCGGCCTTATTTGTGGATTATTTTGGCCAGTGTCAGCTTCACGGATTTCAGGGTGGGTTTTTTTTCCTGTGGCGATTGCCACAGTAGGCTTCCAGGCTGCTGATTCGGGAAGTTTTACATCATCAACGCAGCCCCAACATTCCCGATTTAGCTCCCTGTCCTTCTCATTGGCTTTATCCCTGCATTCTGGCTGATTTCTTCACTGCAGGATTTCTTACTTTTTGCTCCTGCCCCCCTCCCCTCTCTTTTTCNAAACCAACCAACCACACCACAAACTCACACCACCACACATACTCCAGAAGCAAGTTTAAAAAAAATACTATAAAAAAAAGATTTGCAAAAAAGACCTGCTAAATACAATGCCTGTGCAGCCAGTATATTTTTCCATGAGAGTTTTTATTTTCTCACACATATTCCATGAGCATGAGGATAAAAATAACTTTACCACAATGACGCATCTACAGGAGGACTTATGGGTGCCAAGCTAAAGTCAAGGTTTCCTCTTTGCCCCCCATTTGAAAACGTCACCAGACAATCAGCCACCTGCCAAAACAATCAGCAATCCCATCTCTGTCCCCAAACCAGAACACAGGGACTGCACAGAGAGCAGGACAAGCCTTTAGAAAATAGGACAGATGGCATTACAACTCCAAGCAAAGTAACTCCTTGTATCATTAGCTATTGAACCGCGGCTTGATGTGGGGATCAGTGTAAAGCTTATTAGTCTTTAGACAGTTGGCAGCAACAGCCACTGCAGCAACCATTCGGGAACAGAAGGAACTCATTCAGTTTAGCCGTTTTCCAGGTCACATTAAGTCAAGATGTTTCTGTACACACTCCAGTCCCTAATTTAACCTTTCTTAGCCTCTCCAAGCATAATTAATTACACTTACAAACAGCTTCAACTCATGCACTCCTCTGACAAAGACGGCTCCAGGAGTCCGGTGCAGGTATCTAAAAAAATTCGTGCCAGGTGCCATTGTGTAAGGATTTCACCCTACTTCGGAGAGCGAGGGCTTGCCAAGAATACCACTGACCTCAGTCCCCACATTATGAAACAGCGCTGACAGCTCCAGCCAGCTATGGAAAAGTAGGGAGTGAATTCAAATCCGCAGACATAGCGTACTGGGGGAGAATGACAAAACAAAACAACAACAGAAAGACCCTAGAATTATGCGCTTAAGCGCCTTTTTCTTTTTACCGGAAGCAACTTTCAAAATAAGCTCAGCTGGCGTTGCTCTCCCTCCCCCCCCAGCCCAAAATTACGGAGTAG
>VWZY01007219.1:52065-102998 GCA_013399075.1 Chloroceryle aenea | reverse complement strand
TGCTATATTGGGGAAGAGCTGGGGGGGAGGGGGACGAAATCCGTTGGTGGGGGGTGGTTATCTAGTGGCTCGCTTTTCTTACGTGAACTTATGTTTAATTTAAACAATATAGGTCTTGCAACATGGCTGATTTTCTTTGTTTACCACGACACTGAGCATGTCTCGACAGCAGCTTGACAAATATGAAATCTGGAAGTATTATTAACTTACCATGCGCAGCAGTGTGATGCTATTAATGTATTTGTGCTCACAAGGAACGAGTCCCCTTTCTGATGTGGATCACAAAGTCAATAATGTCAACGTTGAGAAATCGGTTTGATTTCCAGTCACTAACGCTGGTTTATACCTTTTAATCACAACGGTGTAATTTTTATTTCTATTTTGTATTCGTGAAAAGTCATAGTGATAACCATTTTTTTTCCCTTACAAAACAAACACTGCTGGTCTCAGAAAACAGCATTTTACACTTTTAGACATGCGCAGCTCTCAAACTGTGTCTTCAGACTGTAATCTACTAAACCTACTGAATGTCTAGATATGGCTCATTAACGAAAGCTGTCTTTGGGTAATCTCACTCATACGTGTCAGCAAAATATTTTTGCAGCTAATACCAATAATTCTGGGCAGACCATGGGAAAAGACTAGGAAGGGTTCCACATCCTGACTACATCTTGCTTGTTGATGCTTATTAGTAGTCCCTCTGAGAGAGATTTAATTTTTGTTTAACTAACACATTGAAAATATAACGGCCTTTGCCCTAAAAAACAAGTTCTAAATATGCCTTGCATTCATCATCCAAAAAGTATCATTTCTCCAAATTAATCGAGCCTGCAGCTATAAGAAAGTGCCAGCTTTTCTGAAGCTCAGTTTACCAATCTGGGGCACTAACATTCCCTTTTTTTGTGGGGCATATGTATAGAAGGAGTGCCACAGGAATGCAAGGAATGCTCTCCTGGGCTCTGCTCCTCAAACACTTCAGGGCACCCATTCCCTCCTAGCTTGCCTGACATCTTCATATCTCTACATCAAAACAGAGCTACCCACTCCATTTTAATATGCAATTATATTTCATTTCAGACCTATTAGCTGTAAGAGCATCAAGTGAAGTATTTCACTGTGATTAATGTGTTTTGTTATGTTATCCGGTGAGACAATACCCGTGGTTCACAGTGATACTTAACTTCAGCCGAAGGGATCTGGGGAGTTCTGATTGTACTCTGATCAGTGTAACAAATCTAGATGGTTATAGACATATGTCAAAGGCCTATCACACCCTACGTGAAGTGTTAGAAATGAGAATTAATGAAAGCTAGAGAACTAGGTACAAGTACACTCAACAATTGCTTAATAAAATTGAAGGATGTTCTGCATTAACACCTTTTTAGTGCCTGAAAGCAACAGATTTGTGTAATACCAATGCTTCTGATGGTTTATATTTTCCATGGTGGATACAAGCCAGTCCTTTTTGCTGTTTTCTCTAGCTGAAATTAGAATAGTTCTTACATGTGAATAGAAAAACAAAACAAAACAAACCCAGCAAATAATTTCCAAGATAAGGAGAATAACTATGAGAGAACACTTCTGGTTATCACTGGAAAAAACATCTTTTCATGTAAATATTCAATACTATGCCATATACAGCATCAAACATTCCTACAGCTTTCACATTCTTCTAGTCTCACTGTCTTTCTTGTTTTCCAAGTTGAACACACATATATTCTGGGACCTGCCATTCATTTTGCATTTGCTTTTTGTTTATCACTCAGTCTACATTATCCAGCCTGATTTTCAATGGACTTGGGGGGGTGTGTTGCTTGCACTGGCCATGTTATTACTTTACATAGGTTTCCTACCCCGCATTACACTAGGAAATTAAGAGTTAACCATATGCATTACATGCAGCACATTCAGTACTGATATTGCAGCAATATGAATAGGCTGCAATTCAAAATATGACAGCTCAACATAACGTCCTTTCACAGAATCATAGAATGTTTTAGGCTGGAAGGGGCCTCTAGAGGTCATCTGGTCCAACCTCCCTACGCAGGTAGGGACATCTCTACCTAGGGCAGGTTGCTCAGAGACACATCAAGCCTGACCTTGAGTGACTCCAGGGATGGGGCCTCCACCACCTCCCTGAGCAACCCATTCCACTCATCTATTACCCTCAGCTTAAAGAACTTTTTTCTGATATCCAGTCTAAATCCATCCTTTCCCAGCTTAAAACATTGCTCCTTGCCTTCCCTTCTCCAGGCTACTCAGACAGCTATAATTAAGTTCTATACTGAAATACTTTAGAAAAGTATTTTGCCTTAGAAATAACAAGTTCCTGCTTTCCTGAATATCTCCATTTCTTTTAAGAGATAAATTGAAAGGGTCTGGTCAAACAGTTAATAAAATTGCCAAGGAAAAAGCCTCAGCACTTCTGTAAGCTCTTTGTTCATTTGCTCACTCTTATTTTTGAAAAAATACACTTTGAAAGGCTTGCACTTGACTTAACCACACAGCTCTTAATTCATGACACCAGTTACTGGTCATCCACAGTTGAATCCTTGGTTTGTTCAGGAGAGGCCAGGCTGCCCTGGTAGGGAAACTGAACCCCTCTTTGGGGAGTTTAGTAAATGACATACAGTCGGTATGGATATAAACCCGTGGATGTCCTTTTATCCCCTTTCTTTGGATAAATACTCATTCTCATCTATATTCTAGAGAACCATGGCAACTGAAGCAGATTCATGCAGCCAAGCTCTCGCCCTCAGAACCACCCAGCTCCTTCCCATCTCTCTCCTGGCACCTTCTCAGCAACCATAAAAACTTACTTTCATAACCATTTGTGGAGGTGGACAGTAAAGGGGAATGGTGTTTTTAGCTTGGCAAATCACTCCAGAGCTGAACTTGAGAATAGTAGCCATCCCCACTGGGCTAGGCAGAAGGCAATTTTATTGGATTTTAAGTCAAAGATGAATGATTTCGGGTACAAAGTGAGGCCACTACCAAGCGGAGTCCATCTCCTCTGAACAAGTTTAGCCTCTTTGCTCTGTCTTTTGGGATGGTAATGTTTCCAGTGATGCTGTCTCTTACCTTTCAGGATTTATACATGGATGCAATTATAACTATTTGCAACTCCAGTGTTTATCATCTTCTACAGCATCATGAAGAGTATGTGGTTTGTTTGTTTGTTTAGGGTTTTTTGTTTCGATGTTTTTTTACACAAGATCCTCTAGTTATGTGGCTATTTATCAACCAGCAATAATTAATCTGCAGGCACAGTATAAACCCTCCACTCTGTGCTCCTGAATCAGAGGGTAGAATACAAAGCTATCAAGAACTTAACACAGTCTGTGTTAAAATAATCCTTGAATATTTACCATCTGTTTATAGTCCTTTTATAATTGTAAGGCAGTGCAGAATTGAAAAGGTTATAAAAGAGAACCTGGCCTGTGCCATAAAGCAAGATTTATATTATGGTTTTTTTTTTCTTAAAGGAAAAAGAGAAGAATTTGTGACTACTATAATGTATTCCATAAATTTAGTCAGAATTTGCTGCTATTTACATAGCTACATTTGGGAATATTTATCATTCGACTTCTTCTGTAGCTGCAAATGTATGCAAATCAGCTTTAAACAGTTAATACAAGCAGCAGCATCTCAGGGACCAGCACGATATAACCGTCCAAGCATGGTCTTTGGAGAAGAATTCACAGCCCATACAGTGTTCCCTTCAGCTGCACTGATAAAGGTGCCCAGACAAAAGGAAAGGTGATCAAATTCCTATTGCAGCAGCACCTAGGAGGCACAGTAATGGATGGTGGTCCTCTATGCTACATGCTGTATGAACACTGAACAAATTAGCAGGAACTCTTGAAGTTCAAGTCTGGATTTCTGAAGTAACCTCGGGCATGTCTACACAGGTTTCATTCATGCTTGTGACCATGATCAGCTGTGCCTTTATCTCTCAAGAGTGGAAGTAATGATGGGAGATGACCATGAGTCTCCTATCCTACAACCTCCACTGGGAAAGGGATGCTCAGGGCCTCACTTCAACATCATCTGCTCCAGCTTCTCATTCTGTGAAGAGAAGCACAGAAGTGTTGACTGAGCTCCGTAGGTAAAGTATTCTGAGACATAATGAAATCACTGCAAAGTGTTGTTACTAACAGCATTTTGAGATTTTTTAAGCAGAAACTTAGAAACAGTCAAACAGCATCTTCTGTCACGATCAGGACACATAGTGAAAGAGGTTGTTTTGGTGGCACGGCACAAAGCACATGGCAATGAGTTAGAGCTTTGATGCTGGTGTGTTCCAGGACAATCTGCCAGCAAGGAGGGATGCCCTGGGGTGGTTCTTGAATTGCACCCACTACACAGTGGCAAAGGTATCAGACAAACTAAAACCAGGGTTCTTTTAGATAGACGACACTTTTGGAATGATGTGTAGGTTAACAAAAATGTCCTCTACTCCTTTCCAAATAGTTATTCACAATCTAATACAGACAGGATATATATATGAGCAATTTCAACTGTTGGAAGTATATTATAATGCATATAGCTTTGTGTGCTACGTATTTGGTGTCACATACATTTCTAATATTATATTCCAGTAAATAACATATCAAATAAGGAAAAAATATTTCATTCTTATTCTGCTTTTGAAGTTCTAATTACTAACAAATTAAAGCCCAAACTTACATTGCAGTGATTTGGTTTTGAACCAATATATTTCCTAAAAAAAGCCCCCAGATATTAACACAAACTTACACTGCCCACACTAACTGTAACTGAGCTGTTTGAAATAATTGTTTGAAGTTTCTACAACCCAAATATTATGTGATTTTGCCAAAGAATGAAGAGGGGAAATTGTCTAGAAGTCAATCAAAATAGGATCACTGTTTATTCAAAGCCAGTCTAGGCTTTGACTCATACATATTAACGATAGACAGATGATCATTACCATCCAGTCATACTGCTTTCCATAAAACACTAGAAGATGATGAAGTTATCTAATAGATCATGTAGAATGATAAATAAAACATGTAAAGCTCTGCAAGGAAAATGAAACACATAGGTGGTAGGAATTTTATTCCTGCACAAAGATATGAAATATTTATAAGAGAAAAATCTGCTGTTAACATTGTTATTGAGACCTTTCACTCCAAATGTGCTGTTTTCAGTATGAGGATTCTATACTAATTGCCTAATTTTTGCTGTCTACCATTAAAAAACTTTTTTTTTTTTAAGTTATCTTCATTATATGATGAAATGTTTGGCTTCATTCTGTACTAGCTGTTTCAAAAAAAATATGGACATATTTATAACTTCTGGCATTACTGCAGGCATTATTCTACAAATTAAGTTTACAGCTGGTAGAATTTTTCTGTAATGAATTATTGATTAATTATGCCAGATATTGCCTGTCTTCACTGTGCTACCAAGTGCTGCTTGTTGCACTGTGAAGCATCCTATTCCTGTGCTAGAACTATTCCTTGAACAGAGTCCCCAAATGCCACAGTCCTGTCAGCTTCCACCTCTTTACCACTCATCTGTGCTCTTCCCTGTCACTTTAACACACTAGACAGCATCACAAATATATTCCAACATGATACTACCAGCACTTATTAGAAGAGCATTTGCATTTACATTGCTTCTTAACAATCTGTATAAACTACTTCCTTGCTTTGAAATTAATAGTCATTGTGTCTAATGTTTATGTGGTTCAGCCGTCTTAATCCTTCAGTCACCGTTTAGATCTCTCCAAAGCATATGGGGATGTGTGGGTGTGAACTTAAGGGAATGTTTCTGTAAAGCTTATTCACACCTATAGCATAATGTGACAAGTACTAGGTACCAATTTAAACAGACAGAATCATCTTTAAGTTCAGGAAATGCTAGAGAAGTTAATATTTTTCTTACTTACAAATCAGTGATACCACACTCTGCCAGTTCATATTCAAGTTATTTTTTCCAGGAAGAAACCATCCAGCACCTGGAATGAAGCAGAATTCATTGTATTTATTTATTTATTTCCTTAAATTGTCTCTCGTTGTCGCTGTGCTTAGCGAAACAACTGGCATGGGAAGTTGCCAATGAAGATCTGTAGCTGAACAAGTTGATCTTGTAAATGTGTTTTCTAAGTCAGGAAAAGCAACTGAAATGTGGGAAACAGAAAGAGGTAGTTGAGCTTAGTGTTTTGCAGGAAATCAAGTGATTCTGGTAAATGTAGATTTTTGAAAAAAAATGATCTTTTAAAATATTCTATTGGGGAAAGCCCTTTGTTAGGATTTTTCCCTTTGTTGTGTGATTAGAGACTTAAAAGCCTGCTAATATATACTGGCATCTGACTGGCGTGACAAGAGCCTCATACACTGCCACAATAAGCACACTCCTGTTACCTGTATTTAATTTTAGTTTCTCTTCCTTCAGTTCAAGCTAGCTGGATTGGAGACAGCTCAGTATATTTAGTCCTTGGGATAAGAAAGCTTTGAAATACTTCAGCAGTATCCTCCTGCAAATAAGCTGGAGGTTGGGGATTGGCATCACCATGCTTTTCTTCATGTGCAATTCGAATCCACGTGGGGAAGAAGATTCTTCAGTGGGAGAAGAGCTAGGGTGGTAGTCATTTCTCCTTGCAGTCCAGGTCCTCATCTCATCAAAATCCAGATATTTCAGTGAGATCAACAAAATCCTGCTAGTTTAAAACCTCTAAGGACATGCTCCTTGTCTGATCCCTGTCAGGGGTACAGGGAGCTCTTGCCGTGTTGGGGCAGAAGATGGATGTGCCCCTTTTGGTCTCCAGCTAAAAAAGCAATGTACTGTTTTAAACCTCCAGAGAGGCCTCTCTAACCCACACTCAGCCGTGCCCCTGGGTAGGAGTGCATGATGAACAGCAAAACAATCTCAGCCAGTTCACCCAATGGTAACATCTGTGTCTTGTTATTGACTCACAAACTTTTCAAATAGTTCTTCTCTCAGGTGGAAGTGAGCTGTATAACTTCATTCCATTGATGTGAATAGCTAACAATTTTGCCTCGAGCCTTTGCATTACTATTACATTCAGGTATGAAGTTAGAGTCCTCTTTCTTTGGAGGAGATGGGTTGAAGTACAAGAGAAAAATTAATCTTTAATTAATTTTCCTTGGTCCCCTGTGTTCCAAAAATAATACCAAAGCTCCAGAAGTTAAGTATTTACGTGGATATTTTCTTAAATTGTTAAACTGTAGAGTATCTTCAACCTCTAGCAGGTATTTGCAACTCTTTTGAAGGCAACTGAAAATGCTTAATTGGCGTAGATGTACTCACATGATTATAAAGGGAAATAGGGTAGCTAACATTAAAGGCTATGGATGTGCAATCTATAAAAATGTGATAACTTGTTCCTGCTGAAATTTCCCATAAAAGAATTTTCATTAATTTATCTGCCCATCATTTCCCTGAAGTCATCCGAAACATTGTATAGTGGTCAGAAAATCAGAACAGAACTGCCATTTTGCCTTCCTCCAGTAATTTGATGACCCTTCCCAGAGAAGCAAGAGGGAGATAAGATCCAAATGTAGAATTATGCTGGAAAACAAGTAAGGATCCCTTCTGAGGCTAAAAAACCATGACTACTTTGTTCCATTCCACTCCTTTGCCCTACTCTATGCAGCAGGAGCATCCAATCCTCTCTGCCACACCAAGGAGTTTAGTAACAAATTCTCAACATGTTTCCTGAGATGCTGCAGTCCTTTTTTTCACTGCACATAAGTATGTGATTATTTACTTAGTGGGAAAAAAAAAAAGGCAAACCAAACCACACACACACACACACAAAAAAAAAAAAAAAAAAAAAAAAAAAAAGTTAATGAAAAAAACANAAAAAAAAAAAAAAAATTGTTTACAAAACCTACACAAACAAACAAACCAACTTAGTCAAAATAGGGTAGATGAAGCAGAATTAAAAGAAACACTTGCTTTAGCCTATCTAGATTTACCCTCTCATGACTTCACCTACAGAGGCTATTCTCAACCCATTTACCCAGAAAGCATAATTAAGTGTATGCCTATCAAGCAAATACTTACTTTTGTAGGCTCCTACCAGGCAGCCCCTGCTAGTTTATTTGGGACAAGTGCCTTGCCATCTCACAGCCTTATTACCAATTCCTTATGTGGCTAAGGTGACTACTGTTTTCCAAGCCACTTTCCTCCACCTACCTCTGCACACCCTGAGGCTCAGAAAGGCTACAAAGACCCTTCATGCTGATGATTAGACACTCTGCGAGGGCTAGCCGACCTAGTTTAGAAACCACATCTCACACGAGTGATTTTGGCCCTAGTCAGATGATGTACGCTGGTCGACACTTGAAACTTTCACTGGCATGCCTGTGCAAGGTAAAGCATGCCAGCATAGTCATGCCAGTAAAAGCTCAGTGAGAATACATAATTATAAAGATGCCTTCCACAGCCACAGCTTATTTCAGCCCTCTCACTGAGATGAGATACAGTAGTACGAGAAATTCAGTGGAAAGGGGTTCATACTGAGAGTGTTGCTGTTGCTACTGTAGCTCTTTTAATGATAACCATGCAGTTAAAGCGGGGGGGGGGGAATTAGCCTGCGTTGTCCTTTCAACTGACAGGACAGGCATTTTTCATCACAGTTTTGAAGTATGGTTTGAGGCAATCACTTCAAATCTTCTATCAAACTTGTGTCTCTGTTGACTCCCTTAGGCTCCTCTTCTGCTGCATTAATTGAAGCTCAGTAGGAAGTTTGACCTCATAAATTGTAAAAAATGCTGCATAGTTATCAAGTAGTAATATAACCAGAAATACATTTTAATTTTTGATGTCATTAATGACTTCTTTCACGTGGAAAAGCATGCTGCCAAGGTGGAATCTTATGATTTTTTAGACAGGAAAACGCCACAGGAGAACATTAGGGAAGTGTGAAGATTTCATTCCTTTCTAATGCTTGCTGTGTGATACATCTTTGAACAAGTCACTAACATGTGTCCCTCCTTGTTATAAAGCATATAACAAAACACACACATCTACCTCACAGGGGCGTTCTGAGGGCCTGTGCTTGTAAAGCCCTTTTGAGGATGAATGACATGATGTGAGTATTGAGCACTAATCTCAGGCATGTGGACAAGCTACGCACATTTGAAGTAAAAACCTTTCTAATAACATCCATCTGCATCTTGAATACAAGAAAGAAATTGTAAGACAGCCTGTCAATGATCAAGGGCTTTTCATGCAGCTCACCCTACTGTTTGGCAGCTGGCCAGCTCAGAGAGCCTACAGAAGAAAATGGCTCCAAAGGGAAAAAATGTGCATGTTAAGCAGAGGACAGCCTTTGTGAAGGGTGAGAAAAAAACAAGACAAATACCCTCAACTGCCAAAATTCTTTTTGGTACATGGAAGAATGAAGTGAGACGAAAGGGAAGGAAGAAACTGCAGTAGGCAGCAGCCTCCTCTTCTCACTAAAGATAACTCTAGTCTGTATGCACTGTAACACTGAAATAAAACTTCTTTCTACCTCAGGATCAGGCCTGATTTCATTAAGGATGTTTCTGTGTAGGGGCTGGGAGAAGCCAAGGAAGGATTTATTTGGAACTGTGGCACCTAAGCCAACCATAAACACATGCTGACCTTCAAAACTCCAGTAATGATACCACAAAGTCCTTGAAAAAGTTTTGTGGGGCAATGCAGTACATTTTTAGCATGCTGAGAAGATATGAGTGGTTCTTCTTCAGATGGAGTGATGCCGATCTTTTTATTCAAGGGAACTTATCTCACTGTCAAAGGCACTTTCACTGGTGCTGCTGACATGCAGGGCACTGGCTCCCAGAGTCCTCCCTTCCTATTACAAGCCCCTGTGCAGAATAATCAGCAAATTGTTTTGCCATATATATATATATACACACACATATATATCTTCAGTGACAGAACCAGCACTCATAATTCCTCTCCCCAGTCATCCATGGCTTCATTCCACTCATATTGTGCTCTAGCTGTACAGTGTTGCAATGCTGCAGCAAACATACCACGTTTCAGCCACGAGTTCTCCTGTACTTCCTGCAGCCTTTCAGACTCTTTCTCTCCCCCTACAGTGCCTTGTGCATTACCTCAGTACAGCAAGGCTTCATTGAAGTAAAACATGCAGAAATTGAAACAAGAAAAATCTCCACCTATGATCAAATCATGGAATGTATNTATCATCATATATTTAGAGAATTTAGCATGGGGAAAAAAAAAAAAGACATTAAAATATGTACATCCAAGAGATTTCTCTTCTAATAAATCATGATTTAAATTTAGATAATGCCTTTTATTATGATAGCTTGTCTTGACTGAAAAGTTGATTCCAGTCATGACTCCCGTGTAGCCTTTCATTCAAATTCCTGCCACACAGAAGATCCAAGAATTAAATATTTAATCAGTTTCTATTCCATGTTATCTTGCCACAGATCAGTTTAGCTCAACTCCTGAACTGCTACCATGATCAACATGGCTGCAGATCATCTCCTTCAGAGTTCTGTTAGTCCTCCTAACATCTCCTGTGTCCCACCCCATGAGTGCAGGGAGAACAGGGCAATTCTACCATGGCTGAAGTATAATTCACAGAGGAGCTTAGTCCACTGAACTGTTAAAACCAAAACAAAACACCAAAAAAAAACCAAACAAACAAAGCAAGAACACCAACAGAAATAAACACCACCAAAGATAAAGATTTCAGAATGTTCTCAGAAGTGTTCAGGACCTAATAGATGAGCGCTGGTGAGTTTTCCTATGTTGGTCTATTGTGTTACTAATCCTAGTATTTGATTTCCTGACCTCCCCCTCTCTGCAGTAGGGGTGGCAGCAGAGCATGTGTCCACACCTCAGCTGTTCAATCAGATTCATTCTCATAGCAGAAAAAAAAAACAGTTCCAAACCACACTATTTCATGACAGACAAAACATAATCCTCACAGTCAAACCTTGGGAAGCATGAAAATCCCATGTTAAGGGTAAAGTGTTTAGCATGCCTAACTACCTTCACACCATCTGCAATGTCATTGTTACCGAATAAATAGCAAAATGAATACTGCTACCAATAAAGCCCAACAAGCAAAACAGAAGTTGTTTCTTGTCCCCAGCCTTTCAGCAAAAACCTTGTCTGCAAGTTCCTGTATTCTTGCATGCATAGATTGCTACACCCAGCTATCACAGTTGTTCATTTATAAGCTCTGTGTTATAATAAAACAAACTACCCTGCCTATGGAGGTAGAAAAAAGCAGAACATGTGCTGCATCTGCAGTGCTGCCTCATCTCTCACTCCATCTCAGACCCAGACCCTTCAGCAAGACAGCTCGTTTGTAAGGCCTGAGGAAATGGTGATGTCCACCATGCAGCTGCTTCAAAACTGGATGTACTTTTGCAAACCACTTTAATTACATTATTTTTCTTGCTGCTGCTGAGAATTTTGAAGTCATATTAACTAATCTGTAGTACAGTGACAAAGCAGTTGTATTTCCCCATCTTTTATCTTTGTGTGTCTTTCTGGGCTTCTTTTTTCTGTACAAAATATAACCGTGCCAATTAGAAGGCTGGTTTTTTACTTTCCTAATTAGACATGTACTATCAACTGTGAAGAAGTTTGTACAGTGTCAAGATAGACAAGAAAAAGTAAAGTTATCTCCCTTCCTGTATGAAAATCAATGCCAACATAAGCACAGCTAACAAGCGTAGCATCACTCGTGTAAGCACTCTTCCACTGCACTGGCATTTTAAAGGGCTACACTTTTCCATGATGATAAGAGCTTTAGCATGAAGCCAGCTTCCTCTGAGCCGGTTTGTGCATGCTGCCTCCCAGTTGCCAGGTAGTGTGACCGTCATTGCAGGTGGCCACTGCAGGTGACAGCAGGAGGTGGCACCCAGGCTCTGGAGATGCCTGGCAGAGGCTGGGTGTGCTCCCACCCTGGCATGACAGCACAAAACAATCTGTCTGAAAGGCTTAGGGAAGTGGCTACTGGGAAAATAAAAGGAGGAGTAAGAAGTGGGAGACCAGACTGGGGTGAGGGAGAGAAATGGAGACAAGTCACCCTGTGAGGAGCAGCTGGATGGTCAAGAGGAGGAGTCAGGAACAAAATGTTGCTGAACAAGTAACACTTGCTGATTCAGAGACAGTGTCCACCAGTTCAGTTCTTTACTCAGGAGATCAGCTTTTGTCAGCAAGCGTGCACAGACTCGCATCAAACACTCAGATACTGCCCTTTAGGGATGGTTGGGAAAAAGAAAACTACTAAAAAAATATTTTTAAAATCTTCTCAGTATACAAATCAGAGTTGCCACATTTAACTGGAGTGTTAATGAACGCTGTGCTATCCTTGGTTATTTGTTAATTAGAAGTTTATCTCAGATGTGGTTGGAAATATACTGGGAACCTCTTGCTGAGTATTTTTTTGCATGTCATACGTATTCCTGAAGCCCTGAGTAATTGCACTGCACCATACTGGTCCCTTTGGAATTGCACACACAGAAATGGCTCATGCCCTAAGGTGTTTACAAGTGAAATAAAAAGCAGGAGACAACAGATGGAACCAGCAGCTGGAGGATCAGCAGAAATCAAGGCAGCTCTAACAGGCACACCAGCCAGACTTTTGTCTGGAGAGCTCTTATTCCATATCTTTCGCCAGCAACAACAAAAAAAAAGTCTAAACAAAATTACTGGTTGAACCACAGAAAAAGTAACTCTAGAAAAGAAGACCTGCGTGCCCTCACTTTGATCACTTGCATGGAGTGGAGGATCCCGAAGAGTCACAAGTGCTGCCAAGGAACCTGCTTTTTGGATAAAGACACCCTGAAGCAGAAAATAGCTCCTGAAATCCCAAAAGTCAGGGCCTCTACAACTCCCGTTTCCTAAAGACAAATCATTTTACTTGTCAATGGGCAGTCTCTGGCAGACTTTCTGCACCCATGGGAACAGATGTGGGCCTCCCCTGGAGTCAGCTCTCCAAGGACACCTGCAGGGGCTGCCTCCCCAGGGCTGCCACCCTGCTGGTGTGTGGACTGGTCCAGGCCAGCACCAGGACCACTCGCAGAACCAAGGGGACAATGTGTCACAATGCACTGGTCCTCAGCACCTCAACACCTCAGCATCAGGACTCCTCAGAGCCTGCAGCAGGCAGTGGATACAAAAGCCCAGGTGGAGCAGGGGCTGGATTTTTCCAGGCAAGGAGAGCCCCTACCATGCCCTCCTCCCACCACAAAACCTTGCTGGGGGAGGCATTTGTGGAGCCAAGGGAGACATTGTCAGGGAAGTAATGGCACCAGGGTCTTAGAGGTCCTTGCACAGCAGGTTTGCTGCTTCAGCCTGGAGCAGGACTCCAGGTCCAACTGGGACAGGGAAAGGAGATCATTGCTGCATATCTACATTGATGGTCTTTGTCCAGTGAACTCTTTTTTAACATAATAGATTAGAGATTAAATTACAAGTAGTATGGATAAGAAAGATTAAGTAGCAGCAAAAAAATGTGTGTTAAATGGTACTGAAGTTCTTGTTTCATTCGACAGCTTGATGCCTAAATAGAAAAAAAATAACTACTTTTCTTGGTTGCATTCTTCACATCAAGTAAGCATCTGAGTGTATCTCATCCACAAAGGATTGTTTGTTACGTGCTAGGCACACACACACACACAGAGACAGTAACATGAACTGGATGCTTTTTCAATGTGGAAGCCTTTGTGCACTGCTCAGCAGCTCTTATTCAGTAAGAAGTGCGTCCTGCACCTGCATATTGAAGAAAAAGCCCTGATAGTATTCAAGGAGAGAATGATGTTCTGGTCCAGGGGCTGAATGAAAGCCTCCTGCTGAATGCCAGCAAGGATTTCTCAATGTTTCTAGTTAACAGCAGTTACAGAGATGTTATCCCACTACAGCTCCATTTGAATTTCAAATGCACCAGTATAAAAGAGCAGACTCAAGAATAGAACTGATGGACTAAAAATTATGTGCCTTTATTAAAGGAATATGACTTTGTCCTGGAGCCTGTTTTTAAATCACATTGATCATCTGTATCTAGACTCACACTAAGAATAATTTTTTTAATAGTACTGATTTAGAGACTGATACATTTCAGTGCACTTGTACCTTAGAATAATTGAGAACTGTACAAATTGTACTTTGATATTCTATTAATTCCTTAAATGTTAAGATACTAGAAACAATATCTGGATGGTATAAATTGTGTTACAATACAATAAATGTATTCCTGTAGCACTGAACATAAGAGTATGTGCTCATAAAGCTATACATAGTAGTAGTTTCTTCCAGTGGGGAAGTCACAGGAATATGAAAACTGCAGTTTGGGGTCAGATTAAGAATTTAAGATATATAATATCCTTGCTAGAATTGCCCTTAAATCTCATTCGCAGTTTTTGCCTTGCAACATCTCTGCATAAAAGGTGGCTCATTTTATCTATGAACTGCATGAAAAAGAATTTACTTTGACATTTTAAATCTATTTCTAGCAATTCTAGGTTTTGGCTTCCTGAAGAGATGAAGTCAAATACAATGTTTTTAATTCTAGGTCATTTCTAGTTTTCAGTTGTTAAGATGAACAGATGGACACAGGTAAATAAATCCATCCATATCAACCACTTTCAGTACCTTTTGTCATTTTAACAGATAATTTCAAGAGATTGCTAAGAATGGGGAATGAGAACAGCACACAGTATTCAAGATACAGCTACAGCACCAACATATTCAGTAGCATAATATCTGGAGGTCGTGCTGAGTTGCCTGGTCGCTATTAGCCAATGGGATACCATCCCCACTCCTTGTTGGAAGAAACACATGGTGATAAAATGACATGATGTGAGTTGTATAAATAGCAGCTGGGGAAAAAAAGAGTCTGTCAATTGACCTACTCAACTATTCTGCATCACTGTTAATAATAACAACATTGAAAAATAGAGCAAGTTTCAAAAAATGTCAAGTTGGATAAAGCCATTTGCTCCAATTGCCATGCTACATGCCATCCTAAGAGGTTTTTCTACCAAAGAGCTTCTTCTACCTTGCTTTTTACCTAATATGGTGGTAAGGTTGCTATTACTCTCAGTAGATGTTGCATTACACTCTCTTGCACAGGTTTCCTGGGGAAAGCACTTTTCCCGAGAAACTAATCTTGGAAAGTGCTTTTGGACTCTTCCTGCTGACTGTCCTTAATCCAATAAGGTTGCAATGGTGTTGTGTGACACAGGCATCACTCCAGGGACTGATTTCCGTCAGGCAGTTTTGAGACCAGAGGAACAGTCAAGGTTATTTTTAACACAACAGAAGTAGCTTAATCACAGCAACACAATCACTAATCAAGAACGCAAAGCTTGCTGTTTGTGATATTGATATCTTGTAGAGGGAAAAGTAAATTTTACCTGATTATTTATAGACTTCCATTGCATGTAATGGAATAAGTATGTTATTGCACATGTACAAGTTAGCAGATTGGCTCACAAGTAGCATATTATTCATCTGCATTCTAAGACTCTTAAGATAAAAGAGCCAAGCATCTATGTTTCAAGTTCCTAATATTCCAGATAGGCTGTTCCATTTCCAGTTGTTTAAGAATTAGAAGATTTTTTACTTTTTTTGCTTTTTTAACTCCTTAAAAATAAAATGGGATTTATTTAAGTAATAGTATCTGTAAGCTTCGTGGGTTTGATTTCAATGAGATGTAGGAACTGTTGATGCCTCTGCTGTCACTGACAAGTGGTTCCCTTTACTTACTGAATGCCATTTGTTGCTTTGCAGGACAGATATACTTAATATGATGCTAAAACTCTGCCTCCCTCATTTGAAGAGAATAATGGAAGTAAAATAAGCTGGAAAGACATATTTGCATTTGAGATAATGTTTGAAATTATAGTCTGTAACGAAGCTTAAATGTCTCATTATTTCTCCATTTCTGATTCACAAATTAATATTTAGCACTTGTTCTGGCTGGACTTATCAGTTTTAAAATAGAATAGAAAACCTTCTTATCACTGATCCAGAGTCGCTGGCCCTGGGGCTCTGAGCGGCTCACTCCTGCAAACACAGAGCACCTTCAGCTCACAGGTTTTGTTGTAAACACACGTCCTGGGCCTGCTAATGCTTTTCATTAAGACACTATAAAATATCTATTCCTAGATAACACTAGCTGTGGCCATTTTATACTGAAAAGCAATTGGGATGTTCCAGTTAAAATGGAGTCAAGCACTCCAGAAAAAGAAAGTGAACACATGGAATTAATTAGAGGAGAGCAATACCAAGCATAACACATGACTTTTGCTATATGTTTATGTGGTTCAAGTGAGGTTAAAGATGTTCATCATACAGTGACAAGGCCAATTGTGGCCTTGCATAAACCTTACATAAAATATGCTTAACCCTGTCCACCACGTGTAGTAATCCTAACCACCATCTTCGGCTGCTCAAAATAATGTGATCTTGGAAGTTCAGCAGACCCAGCAAAACTATTTCTGTTGTTGTTGAGGGACTCAGATGACACAAGTTACCTAAAGGTTGCTGTGAATTCAAGCGATGGTTCCATATTTATCAATTATTTGATTCCTTGCTTTTAAATACAAACTGTTAGCTTATGTGCTTGCTGGGGAATAAGGCTGCTAGGATTTATATGTTTATTTATTTACATTAGTATAAATAAAATCTAATGCCTTAACTTATAATAAATAATTCAGTAGGAACAATGAAACAAAAGGAAAACCAGTCTCCATGTTATTTAATTAATTGCCATTCTTACTGCCCTCTCTTTTGCTATTCATTGTTCTGGGAATAAATCCACAGCCTTCTCCAAAACCTAGATAAAAATAGATGTCTTTCCCTGGTGCATCTGGACCAAGCTAGGGAGCATGGTGCAGAGATTTCAACCCTTCACAGAGTGTGCACTGGCACCAGTGCCTCTCCTTATCTGACCAAGAATAGCCTAGTCAAACACCCTTGTTAAGCCAAAATTGTTGTGAGGTAGTCCCTTGGGAACCAAGCTCAGGCTTTTCCCAGTGACAGATATATTCCATCTTCATCCCTATTAAAGGAACATTTATAATTGATTGTCTTTGTTTACCCTTTCCCTTATTCTACAATGAAAAGCGAAAGCCTAAACTTTGTTTTCAGTATGCCAAGCATGAAGGCATTCCTCACACAATGTGAGGAATCACACAGTGGGAAGCATTAAGAGACCACTTGACTTTTTATTAAATTACAATTCAGTTTCTACTGACTATTCAAATAATCTTCTTCTGAAGCCCAGGCAGAAGAAGAACACAAATAATTAGTGAAGATTCTTCTCCAGGGAGGGGACTGTACAGTTACATGAGTGCAGTCTATGGAGTTGAAAAACAAGAATCCTGATGGAAAAGTCAGGACATAGTTCCAAGTTGTACTACCTCTGGCAGAAAAGTTGATTTAAGATGTTCCTGTTTTCTATTTTTGTACCTAAGTCATAGTCCACTGCCTCTGCACTTGTGCTGATGTGACTGTTCTGGGACCGTACTGTAAACTGGATTAGTGAAACAATCTCCCCACACTTTAATTTCCCCAGCACTTTAATTAACAGTGAAAATGCGGCAAATTAGCAGGACCCCATCATGTGGAGGCCTTGGAACCACACTGTACATCAGCTATTAACTCAGAGATGCAGGCTCAGTCAGTATCTGCTCCTCAGAGCAAAACTGCTGATTACAGGACACTGGAAATATACATCCAGTGTTCAAGGAAGGATTGCACAGACTGCCCACACTTAAAATTTATCCCCATGCTGAATAGGACTGAATCCAGTTTTAGAATATACCCTTCCCTGTTAATGCAATAGAGTCGAAACAAAAAGCATCAGCCTTTACGAGGAGGTTGACCTGACTTGGAAATGAACTGGAGAGATCTTTGTTTCTTTGCACTTAGTCAACTATTCTCAGTTAATATGAATTCTGAGAAGACTTAACTTGTTAACTAATAATACCTTGCCTAGGAATAGGAGTCAAGTATTATGTCCAATTGAAAGTTCAGTGGGATTAACATTCAATTACAGAAACTATTCTGGAATATCTCCCAAAGTCTTTCACAAAAACAGTCTTTTCTGTTCCCATTTTGTTTCACCCATTTACAAGAGCTGCTCCATGTGAAAACTGACCCTCCTGGTTTGCATTTTGGCTTCTATTTTTTGATAACTGTCATAGTTTGGAAGAAGATTTATTTTTTTCCTCCTCGGCCTGGATCAATACAGCTCTCCAGCTGAAGCAATAGCATAAATATCAGTGCTCAGCAGGGAATTGCTCTAAATCTACACCAGCAATGAAGTTGTCTGCCATCGTCAGCTGCTCCAATAGGAGTCTTTGTCAACACACTTCTAATGGATTGTCCTTTTAACTAAAAACATGGCTTGTGGCTTTTCCAGAGTCCTGAATCCACACTATACTCTCTCAGTGACGACGCTTTAGGGCCGAGCTTGCTGCAGGAGGAACTCTGGCTGATGCCCAATGACACATCCATCTTCCACTATAATGATTAAATATTTCTAGAGCTTTACACAAATATGGACGACAGATATTCCCTCCTCAGCTGGAAACCTGTGTGAGGTTATGATGGAAATGGTAGCAAGACTGTCCCTCTCAGGCAATCAGGATCTCAACAATTTAGTCATACTGAATTTGGGGTATCTTTCTTGAAGCTATTATCCAAGCATGTTGGAATAACCATTAAGGCAGAATCTGCCTTCTTATGCTCTCAAACTCTAACAACTCTCCCTTTTGGCAGGAAAAATATCAATATTAATCCCAGGCTGTAAATTGAAGCAATAGAGACTTTGGTGATTTATTAGTTCTCATAATATCCTTGACCTGTCTGCACAGGTGAGAGACACAGCTTGCAACCACAAGCCCTTGGGTTAAGTTTCTATCTATCTATCTATCTATCTATCTATGTTGCTAAAGCAGTTTTCTAAAGACTTGATTTACTTATTTGTATTTAATGTAATTTAATTTAATTTAATCTTTAAAATGTGGCTTTGATATTTGAAGTGATTTTGCATTCAGTGATATTTTAACTTGACACTGAAATCAATTAAAACTAAAGACACTTTAATTTTGGATTAGAATACCTATATCAACTTAATTTAGGAAAGCAAAGCCACATGAAATTCATACCTTTGGGTAATACATATTCACTCACTGAACATGTTTATGTAAATAAAACTAACCCCACCATTTTAACAGGTAGATACCAAATCAAAAGTAACAAAAAGTTGCTTTATACCAGAAGAAGGAGGCTAATTTGGTTTCATGTCATGCCATTTTTTCAACAGTCAGACTTTCAGAGCAGGAAAAAAGGAATGTTTCTGTGAAAAATCCCTCAAGTGACTCAACACTCCAGAAAACACACTCTAAAAAGAGGTGTAACAAGCGCAATGCTCTTGAGAAAAGGAGCAGCTCTATAAAATTGTTAAATTATAAGTAAGATAAAAGAAACTAAAACACAGAGAAAGGGGTTAGTAGCAAAACTAGTCTAGCTTGCGTTTCTCTGTTTTTTCTGTCTGTAAGGACCAGATGCTACACTTGATTGTAGAACGAGGAAGCCTGAACATGCTCCCTGCATAGGAGTGACACATCCAGTAGCAGAGGGTGCCAGTGATACCACCTCCTGGTGACTGGGCTCTCCTCCTCACACTATCGCCTGGCAGACCTGGCTGTGCTGCCGGAATCGCACGGGGTGTCTGGGAGCTTAGCCATTCCACCAGGAAACATCTCCAGAGTGGAGTGCAGATTCAGGTGAGGAAGATTTGACCTCTGAAATTACCTGAGATGCAGAGGGTAGAAGAAAGGTGTACTCTGCTTTGCAGTTTTGTTCCAAATTCTCATTAGGGCTGAGTTTAATCGTGGACTAAGGAGGGAGCAAGAGAGTATACAACTGCTAGATTGAAAACAGTGTTAAGCAGAACATCAGCCCAGGCTTATGGAAGCTTCAGAAAGTGTTTTTGTAACAGTTTGCCTGAAGCCAGGCTCACAGGTGGGTGAAGCTGCCCAAAAAGTAATGTGACTAAAGCATCCTGCTCAACATAACACAAGAGCTGCTTTTAAGGGCCGAGTGTCTGTGGGCTGCATTTTCCCAAGGCTAGAGTACACAAAACATGGAAGGAGCTGCTGAGGGAGCACAGAAGTGACAGGAGCCACCAAGTGACCCTGCCTGACCGATTCCCAAATGCTGCAGAGAGACCCAAAGCATCAAATTTGCAACGTCTCTATGACCAGAACCCCACAGGGTTTGCATGCTCACAGGTGCTTAAAAACTGCTGGTGACTCTGGAAATGTGCACGTCACTCAGTCTCATGTAGGGTCTGGGGTGCAGAAATAGGTAACAAGCTTCAGATACCTGAATTTGTTCCTCTTTCCACTTGTTCTAGATCTGCCTTTTGAACCTCTTACTTACACAGCTAGTTACAGCTGAATTCATACCCAGGGGGAAGAAAAGCAAAACAGAGGGGTAGAATTTCCTATTTGATCCTCCCAACTGGATGCAGAGAAGGGGAAGAGAAGGAACTCTCCCAATTCATTTCCCCCTACTCACCACTATTCAGAAACAAAGGAATATTCAGTAGTGTAGCATGAAAGTAGCTGCAGGTGGAAGTGCTAGAAGTGGATGGAGCTTGTCTGAGTTAACCAGCCATTGAAAATAAGAAGCCTAAACGTGCCAGATCTATCTGAAAATAATTCATATCTCTTATGAAACTGATAAATCTTCAGTTTCTCGAGACTGATCCTTTGTGACACAATGTGATACAGGGACATAAAAGTCAACAGCATTCAGACTCTTGTCAAGACTCATTTGATCCCTGAGGACACCTTGTTTGCATTCCTGCTGTACAGCACATTTCTAGGTCAAACTTTGAATCTTCATTGATCAGTTCTCTTCAAAGTCTGAAGAGAGCTGTAGTCCTGGAAAGAACTATTGTAGTGACTAGTATGTCCTGCCCTTACTCAAAAAAACATTTCCACACACACAAATAAGAGTCTATATATATATTACACATATGCATAACATCCATGTGTAGGTGCATGTGCATTATACCTGAACACTAGGTTTGTGACACCATTTTTCTGAATTTAACAACAAGAACTGGAATTATCTTCCTCATTAACAAAAAAGTGCCAATGTGCAGCACTAAGGAGTGCTTCAGTAGGTATGAACACACAGAGCTGTGTGTTCTTAGGAAGCAGTAGTCAGTGAGAAAAGACTTGTCTGATGGCAGCAGGTACATACCAGGGACTCTACCGTGGACAACATCCAGTCCAGGTTTTAATAGGAGAGAGAGGGAATGTTAGGTATCTCTCAGTTACGGGAAAAGCTGCTACATAAGAAATGCTATCACAGCCTGACACATTCTGCAGCTCCTGCCATGAGAGAGGTCAGCAAAAGCTGAGATCTGCAGAGATGACCAGAGGTCCTCCTGCCTTGCCTCTTGGTCCCCTGTGTGGCAAAGGTCAGATAAATTTAGCATAATGCAAGTGGTTTTTTTCCATTATCAGTTATCTATTCATAAATGAACCCTCCAATTAACTCTCAGTCTTCAATGGGTTTTCTTTCTGATAGCCTATAGATTTTATGGTCTGCTTTGTCTTTCTAAGTGTGCTTGTTCTGGTACTAAAGTGGAACCGAATCATTTTTTTCAGGTAAAATCAATAGCTGACAAGGATTCCAAGTATCTCTCTCAAATATCTAAGCATCAACAGATAATTTCAGTACTCTCATTTCTGATGTGCAGATATTGTTCTCAACATAGCGTAAAATAAAAACAATTGAAGCTGCTTAATGCATTTAAAATAAATAGCTTTCAGAACAATTTATGAGAGAAATAAAGCTTTTAGCTCATTATTTATCATATGATCTTTAACAAATTTAAATCTGAAATACTGTGCTTATATTTACTCTCCTTTACACCACAGATACACTGTTGAGATATTCTAACCAAGAACATTTACGGCACCCAACCTTATTAGAGTAACGCTTGCGAACATCTTCTGCAAAGTGGCAATTCTAATTCACAATGCTTCTGCCTCTGTTAACACCCCCAAACTGCTGAAAATGAAAGCACATTTCATGCTCAACAAGGGCCCTGATATTGTCACCACAGAGATGACACTTCACAGCCCTTATTTATGTCTCCTTGACTGCACCAAACACGTTCTCTCTATAGACAAATGCTTTTGGTTTCTTGGGGCTGATTTCTCTCAAATAATGTCTTTGTCAAGACAAATATTATTTTGTAGTACAGTGAGGTTTTCGTTATAAACAATACAGTAACCCTTCAGATATAAGACAGACATCAGTTTGTATAAATGCAAAGGAAATTCCTCAGCTGAAATGACGGGCAGAACAGATACTCATCTTCATGGAGAAAAGATGAAAGAACCTGTCACTTCTGTTTGACCAATGAACTTGAAAACACAGGAGAGAAAATATTTTGTGTAAAGCAAACCAAAGATATTCTTTGAGAACTGGGAAACCGAAATCACTTATTTTTCCTTCAAAACAGAACAGTAAAAAAGACAATTTGAAAGTGTTTCTACAAATGATTTCTTTTTATCCCCAGCAGAAAGTTTTGCAAAATTGAGTTCAAATTAATAAATGTCATTATCTGCTTTCCAGTAAGTGAAATAATTACAAAAATAACCACCCAGACCTGCTTGGTAATAGTTAGAGGGTGAAAATCAACACAGTGCAGCAGGGCTACGCACTTCTGCCTCTGAAGCTAGCTGCCTTTCAGGCTATGCAATCTTGCTGCAAGAAGGCCTTGCTCAACCCCAGTTGAGCAATCATAGAATCATAGAATGTACTGGGTTGGAAGGGACCTCCAAAGGTCACCTGGTCCAACCCCTCTGCAAGCACCTCCACCTAGAGCAGGCTGCTCAGAGCCTCAGCAAGCCTGGCCTTCAATGTCTCCAGGGACGGGGCCTCCACCACCTTTCTGGGCAACCTGTTACAGTGACCTATCACATTAAAGAACTTTTTCCTAAATCTGCCCTTTCCTAGCTTCAAGCCATCCCCCCTTGTCCTGTCACTACAAACCCTTGTGAACAAACCCTCCCCTGCTTCCCTGTAGGAAGCACTTACTAGGAGCTATATCTAATTATATCTAATTTTAATATGAGAAAGGACTTCAAAACAAAGTCTGTGTCTTGGGAGTGAGTGTATTTAAGACTGACCAGGTCATTTAGTGTGGGACACTGCTGCCAGTCAGCAACATGTGTGAAGTTTGATTTGCTGCATGTAATTGCAGTTGCCTTACTCCTGGAAATCCCACAGTAGACCCAAGGAGCAGCATTCCCTAAGGTACTGATCAAAACAGTTTTGCCTTTTTTTTTTTTTCCTGACTCTTACTGTAGCTTTATCTTTCTTAACTGCACTCATTTCCATGACAGCTAGGGCCCTGAAATCAAAGCCCCTTAGAATACCAATCTGATTAAGCTTTTATCAAATGATAACTATCTAAATGCTCCTGTGGTGATAAGCCCTCTCTAACACAGAAAGCTTTGCACTGTGATCCATGGGACAAATCCAACTCAGAGGACAACTCCACCCAGCCTGCCCCCTCTAATGGCCACAGTGGGTGGAGAGGGATGGAACGAAAATCATCTGCCCTTCCCAAATACCGCTTGCATTTTGAGCAAGGAGCTACTGGGTCAGGTAACAGACCCTCAGCATCCACACTGCTACGTGCCAATCACCGTGGTGTCTGGACTGCACATACATACCAGCCACTGATTTCAGAAGCTGATTATCTAATTGCTCTGCCATGTCAGCTTTGACCTCATGCTTAGTCCAAATCTCCTGGTCCTTGATGTTGCTTGCACTTTCTGGAAATAGTCAGGCTGCCTGTCCAGGCAAGTAAAAGCAAGCACCGGGTAGGTGGTGTCAGGGACTTTTGCTTTTGACCCTGAAGGCTACTGACTAAAGGCACTTGGCTCTGTGAATTTGAGCCTGAGCACACACAGCTGGTACAGAGAGGGTAGAGACCTTCAGTGGACATCTGTTTCTCAAGCTGTAGCAGGTAAAAGTGACCTGGGAGCTTAACTCTTCCCAAAACAGGAATCATCTTCCTTTTGTGCAAATAGCACAGTGGAGTCAATCTCAAAAGATTTTAAGAGTAGTTTCCTGATGCTTCTTTTACTGGAGTTTGTGCACTGAATTGCTCACATCTGCCAGATGAACCACAGGAAAACTCCAGTTTATCTCCTCTGACATCTCTGAGAAACAGAATTGCTATATGATCCCCTTATCTCTCAACTTACCTTCTCAGGGAGGAAAAAGCAACCCCCAAAACATGCAACTCCCAGTGTCTGCTGTGACCAATGCCCCCATGCAGGCTGCCTTGCTGTCCCCAAGGGTGTCAGCTGAAGCAGAGCAGGGGGCTGCTGTGGGGGGAAGCTGCCTGAAGCCTGCCCCAGCTCAGCCTGTAGCACCTGGGGCAGGAAGGAGGGTCCATGTCCCCTTCTTCCCTGTGGGTTCATGGGACAACCACAGGAGTGATGGCAAGTCCCTCCACATCTGAGTGTAGGGGCTAGAGCTGCACACCTGGAACCAAGCACCAGTGTCTACCCAGGTGCCTCCTCGTAATGTCCCTAACCAGGCTCTGTCAACTGCAGGAGGGAAATAGAATTTTCCCTCAGAGCAGTTATTCCTCGCTGCTCAGTCTGGTAACTGTGGCACTGGCTCACACATTAAATGGAATCTCTTTTCAGCCTTCAGCTGGGGATGGGGATGCCCATGTTTTCAATTGCACGTCTAAATCCTTCAACAGCTTAAGCAGGCCACTGCTCAGACACAACTGTTATAGTACAATCCTAAGGAAAACAGGGAGAAATAAGAGACTGGGATAGGAAGGATGGAGGGAAAGACAGTTATGAGTGGGGGGCAGGGATGTATTCGAAGCCTTTGGCTAGCTACTGGTATAAGTACAGCTTGGTCAAATCATGAGCTACAGCTTCAACACCACTTGAATTCTATTGGAAAAGGAAAAAGAAATTGCCTAAACAATTGTCACTACTTAATGTACACCTGACATTTTTTGCCGTTCAATTGCACAGAACCTGAACAATTACACCAAGAAAATAAGATGAAGTAAACAACTCAGGGAGGACAATTAAGCCACCCCGCTTTGTTGAGATTCAGGGGCTCTCTGATTCAGCTATTTTGTACCAATTCTTTTCACAACATATGGTCCAAGTCCTGCCTGCAGATAAGCATGACAGGAATTCAAATAAAGTCTACTTGGCATGTAGGTGTTGCTGACAACCATATATGCTGTGCTGTTGCTTCTCTCTGCAAGACAAATGTAATACTTGTGGTTATCTCACCCAAGCAAGTTAAGTTTAAAAAAAAAAAGCTTATTACTGAAGATTGACCCTTGACTTATTTACAGTGATACTTGTTGTCCTGGCTGCATTTGTGTCCCGTGATCTCAGAGGTACAGTCTGTCACGGACGTTGGGTTTTACCTCTTTTCTGTGTTTCATTTGTGACCTTTGGATGCGTTTTAAATCTCCTACCTTTCCAGTAACTCTTCCTCTGCTTAAAAAAAAATCTGCAGGAAGGCATTTCTCTAAGTGACACATTGTTACCTCTTCAGGTAATCATTTTCAAAATTTAAAAGGAGTCAAACTGCTGCCAAGCTCACTGTCTCTGCCACCCTTGTGGAAGGAAGTAGCAACTGTTATTTTCCACATTCTCTAGTTTCCTTGTCTCATCTCCACCTAAATCTTCCAGGTGCAAGTGGACCTAGTCTTCCTTCCCAGTACTCTCTGAGAGTGGCACATATGTCTTAAGGTGAACACTGTACCACGTTTTGGCTTCTGTTTCTCTGTGACAGAGAGAATAGGTTTGAAAAGCTGATGAAGATAAAGCAGCACATCCATACCACATTTATTTTATATTTGCTCTAAACAGTGCCCTATGAGGGCATTCTCTGAGAATTTCTGGAACAGGCAAATCATTGGTGCACTTTGAAGCTCAACAGATCTAACAAGAGCCTATCACTGGCACCCACCACCCATTGAAAACAGAGAGTTTGGATGACATTTTGTCATAAATCAATAGAAGTATTCCAAAGCTAAAGTACATTTTAAGCAGCTGGAAGAGTTCTCTAGGGAATATTTCATCCCCTTTGAAGAGAGAGAGAGCCCTGTTTCACAGAACCCCATTTAGTTTTCTGTGAGAATTAATTTCATGAGTTACTTTGATTAATGCATCTTGAAAGAAATCTCAGCTTTATAAAGCAATAATTAGCAATAATCATCTTCAGCTAGGAATGTTTTACAGAAACTAGAGTGACAGTAGGAAAAGCCCTTAGGAGATAGGCAGAGCTTTTTCAGCAAAACCATGTGCATGAAAAGAACTTACACCATGCTGGCAATGTGTAAGACTTCAAGAGATTCACCACGACCAGGAACTCTGACTACTGAAGCACTTGAAATAGAGATGCAGGAAAAACATCAAGCGATGTAAAGGACTAAGGACACTTATGGAGGAGGATGCCCAGGGAGTTTCGCTGTCTCTCCTCACCTTCCCTCAGAAATAACAACTGGGAAATACAGCACAGCAATGGGTGCAAGGTAATGACAGCCACTGGAAAAATGGGAAACGCCTAAATTCCCTGGAACTCGCCCTGGAAGCAGTAGATGATAACTGAATTGCATTTACAGTGGGTCTCCAAACATGCCCTGCTCCCAGGACTGTGGAATCATGTCCTGCCCCTGTTCAGCAGATACCAACACATCTTTGCTTTGCCTCAGATGTGCTGCACAAGGGTGAGGCTGTGCAGACAGGCACACGGACAGAACTGATCAGCTTTTTCCTCCCACCCCTTTCCTATCCCCTCCGTAGGCTCCAAACAGGAGCTACTGCCCCCAGGACACTGCTTACCTGCACAGTGCCTGTAGTACAAGGAGCTCTCACAGCAAATTAAGCTGTTTTTTTCCCCAGCCCTTGCCTGGTTGCACAACCTGGAGCCGGAATGATGCTGACACAGCTGCTGGTGGCTCAACTGGATGCAATAGATAGACCCATAAAAAGCCTGAGCATCTCCTCCAAGCTCAACTCCACATGGCTGGTAGTAGCAGCAGCACCAGGAACAACAGATGGGACAGTTGGTCTTCAGAAGCTACAATTGCTCTTGAAACTACAGCACGGGTGTGCTTCCTAGTGCGCTGGGAGTAGGAAGTCATTATCAACTTACTGCTTATTTGGTTATTACGGGAGTGTGGTGTTGAGACTCTTGCAGTCTGGAGACAAGCTACAACCTAAAAATCACTACCACAAAACCTGTAATCCTGTGGTGTCTCCAGTCCAGCTCTGGGAGGCAGGCAGCACTCTCTGGCAGCAGTGCAGCTTTGGCATTTTTGTAAAGCATTCATAAAACACGCATCTTATTAAGTGCTTGGAAATTAGTCCTAGTTTAAATTGATTGTTGAACAAAGCAGCAGTAATTTGCTTTTGGGGAATGTTTAATTTGCTTTCCACCATAGGAAGGAAGATGGGAAAACAGTCACCCAAGCTGGAACCAAATCCATTAAATGCATTCAATCAGCTAATGGAATGTCTCACAAAAGGTTACACTATTGGAAAAGCAAATGAGTACTTCCTAATATGCTGAGATCTTTAAGTTATTAACACATTTTCATTTTCTTATGGAAATTGTCTGAAATATTCAGGGGATTATTTTTCACCATAGGCTTTTTGCTTTTCCTGCCATACCTTTCAGTTCTGATTCTCTTATGATCGGTACTATTTTGTGTAAAGCATCTGTAAGCTAAAGAACTTTGGTGCAGTTCATAAGTACAAGGAATGTAACCAAGATTTTTCCAACAGAACATGGTGTCCTCAGAAATCAGTTCCACAAGTGATTATATGATCAAGTACCACTGATTACAAAATGTCTCAACTCAAGCATGTTCACTGGTGGCTTCTTATGCCATTTTAGAGCAAAACAACAACAGAAGCTGGAAGTATTTTGAATTTGTGGTCTCGCCCTTACAGAGCAAGATCCAGATCTTGATACTTGTGCTTAAAATCAAGCACTTTCCTGGATGAGATCTGGCATGCCCCTAAGTGAAATATTTTTATCTGCTTCTTGTCTAATAGAGATTGGAATATTTTGAGAACTCATAGGTCTCATTGCTATGGAAACTAACTCTGCATCTTTAGGTCAGTCTTGCTATCTCTGATTCACAGAGTACATGGAAAGAAGGAAGGGAAAGGAAAGGGGAAAGGTGGAGAAACAAAAGTGAAAAATGAGGGAGAAAAGAAGGAGGAGAAAAAAAGAGGGAAAAAAAGAGGAAAAAAGGAAGGCAAAAAAACCAAAGTAAAAATAAAGGGCTGGGGGTGGGGAGGATAAAAAGGAAAAAAAAAAGCCTGGCTGTATTTGCTG
Organism: Chloroceryle aenea; assembly: GCA_013399075.1. Classification (NCBI taxonomy): domain Eukaryota; kingdom Metazoa; phylum Chordata; class Aves; order Coraciiformes; family Cerylidae; genus Chloroceryle; species Chloroceryle aenea. Next base: position 74,579 of record VWZY01007219.1, on the reverse strand, counting down.
TTTCAGTCCTGCTCCCCACCTGCCCTTTGTTTCACCTCTGTAGCCAAAAGCAGAGTCCAACAGCCTTTGGAGGGAAGACACATCGTGACAGCAGCAGTCCAATGGCAGGTTACTGGTTTCAGTGCCAGCGGGGGGATTTACGCTACTGGTGTGGACAGCTGACACAGAAGCATCAGCAGGCAGGCTGGTCTTGTCGAGGGGCAGGACACTGCTGGATGAAAACCCACCCTCATGCAGCTGTCCTCTCCTTTTCCAATCCATAGGTTGCCAGTGGGAGGATTTACCACTGTCTGGACAAGGAGAGCTGGTGCCACAGGAGTGATTGAGCTGGTATCATGTCAGTAAAACAGGCTGGCTCCATCTCAGGTCACCTAATTGAGAAATTTGGCTTTTTTCTTTCTCTCTTTCTCCCTCCCTCCCTTTCTCCTTCTGCACAACTTCAGCTACTCTCACAGTTTACTCAAAGTTGGACCAGGGACATTACAGGGATGATACAAGAGATGCAAACATCCCCATAAGGGAAACTGGTCCTTGACACAGCCTGGTTTCTTTATAGCACTGATGGAGCTATAAGGTGCTTGCATTTCTTTGGTTTGCTTTTTCTCAGTCACTTTTGTATAATAGGAGAGAAAAAATTCACTATTTCAGAGGTAGTTCAAGGACCAGTATGTCTGTATTTCATGGCCTCTGAAAACTTTTCTGCATAATTCAAAGACACAGAGAATTCACAACCAGAACTTTTTTTTAAATTTTGGGATTTTCACTAATCCAGTAAAGAAGAGATTTTTTCCCTGCTTTTCTTACTCTAACAAATAGTTGTGTCTTCATGAATAGAAAGTCCGTCTTCCCCAAAAAAGAGAATTATTTCAGTTGTGATACCCACACTTTTGCTCAGAAGTGGGACGTACAGTAAATTCTAATGTAAAAAAAAACCAAAACAAAACAAAACACCCCAACAACCAACAAAAAAGAAACAACAAAACTTTTTTTGAAAAAATGTTAATCTACCAAGAATGCCTGTTATTAAAAATTAATGTTAACACATATACCCACTTAATACATTACTTCCTATTTTAGCACATATAATCTATATAGCTTTGTACAGAACAACTCTGTTTTGTGTCTTTAGCATCAGTGACTATAGGGGGAATTCTGTCCCCATTCTTCTCTGATGTTTTTTTGTTATTTTCAGTTTCAAATCATCATTGATTTCCATCCCCCAACATCCCAGCCTTGGAGAACAAGGCTAATCTTTTCTATGATGCTCAAAGATGCTTTGGGTTTCTTTGCCTTTTGTTGGCTTGGGTTTTGGGTTTCTTTATGGGTTTTCTTTTTGTTTGGTTTGGCTTTTTTCTGGTTTTGTTTGTCTGGTTGGTTTGTTCTCTAAAAAAAAAAAAAAGAAAAAAGAGCTTGTATTCCTATTAAACTGGTACTGATTGTTTTCTTGATTTTTTTTCCCCAGCATGAGTGAAATCACTGCCTCACCATGCCCCCTTTTTATCCAAGCCAAATAGTAAATATATAAAATGACAGGCAAGCACTCAGACTTTTGGAAAATCAGTGTTATGCAATGGTGGAAAATGAGAAGAAAGCATTTTTTTAAAGTTTGAAAGGAATTTGGTTTCAATAGCCAGGGAAAAATCCCTCAAGTTTAATTCTTGTAATGGATGGCAGTGGCACACACTCTGCTTTCTGGGATATTGTTCCATAAAGGAATGCAACATGAACCAGTAGTTAAACTAGGACAGAAGTTGCTGGAAGTATTTAAAAGATGTTTACTTTACATTATTAGTGATCAGATACGCAAAGTTTTTGGGTATGTCATCCTCATGACAAGTACAAGACATAGTATTTTCCTTGCTGGAAAAAGCACATCATTAAGTTATAGGCAGCTGTTAGTAACTGAGATGCTTCAGGCTGGTCATGTAGCTGCTTAAGTATTCACCACCATCCCCCAGTCCAACAGGTTCCCTTTTACCTTCCATACCTCAAAAATTCCTCCCCCATCTGCCAGTCACCCTCTCCCAGCCCAGCACTGGCACTTTCCCTGGTAGCTTTCCAATGAGGAACTTCCATCCTCAGCTTCCTTGAGCAAGCTTTCCCTTCCTTCCATAGCCACCAGGCAGAATAACCAGTTTCTTACTGTCATTTACTGGGTGAATCTCTCTGGGTTTGACTTAAGAGAAAAGAGATTTTCCTGACCAGGTTTGAAACTGGCAAATGCAGAGTTTTTCTCTGCAAAGCTCACAGAGGTTTCAGCTCTTACAGTAAAACTGCTGCAATCTTCTCTGAGGACATACTTGTTATGATAAAAAAAAAAAAGAAATTGAAAAACTCACTGCAGTTAATATGCTTCTGTGAGGTGAAAGCTCATTTAAGACTGCCTACACTCCAAATTGCATTAATATAATCCCCTTGAAGTAATCAGGTGTGAGTTGTGCATGGAATGTACCCAAATCCTCTCTTACAGATGAAAAAAGACTGATCAGCTGCAAAGGAAGAAAGGTGTGAACTCCACCTTTTTCTCTCTCTCTCTCGCCTCCCACCTATTCAGAATCAAAGCAGACACTGCTGCACTAAACCAGGAACAACACAGAAGACATTTCTTCATGATCTCCTTACTGCTTCCCCCTGATGCCTACCCCACTCTTCATCACCTGCCTAACACAAGCATCATCCTCCTTTGCCCTCAGTAACCTGTGGCATCTGCACCATTTTATCCTTATTACATACTCCCATGTTGAATTCCTTTTGGTTTCCTGGTTTCTTAGCTTCCATCTACCTGTTTTTTTGATTCCCTACCTCCACTTGCTGAGGCGCTGGTGCCAGCATCGCATAGCAAAGGGGGTGCACGCCCAGAGGTCATCGTGTGGGGCTGGGGCTGTGGGTCAGAGGCCGTGGCTGAGCCTTGTGCTTTGAGTTTGCCACAGGAGGGGGTTACCCTCTGCTATAGCAACAGGTTTTGTCCCTTCAGTTCCTCAGTCTCCTTCCTCTTTTTAATCCCACTTTTGCTCTGCCTTCCCACCCCAAGCGTGAAAGTGGAATAGCCAGAAAGATCACTGCTGCCATTTGCCAGCTACCTCTCCTGCACATCTGCCTTTGATGGGGATTGAACATTTCTGTCTTACTGTGAAGATTTTTGGCCCACTGGCAATGGCCCCTGAAGGAGGCTTGCTTCTGGAAGAGCTGAAGCTCTGTGCTGAGATAGAAGAGCAAAATACCGGGGAGAGCTCTGTATACTGGCCAAGCATCAAGCCTTGCTTGGGTTCCTAGTTTTTAAATGCTCCTCTGCTAGAGATGTTGTTTATATACAGTTTATAGACTGTTTCCCTGCTCTAAGGCCTTTTCTATGCATGTTTGCTACAGGATGGACATATATTATTTCTTCTTATCGGGCTGGGGGCACAGAAATTGGTACAACTCTTACACTACTGCAATCCCATTGACTTCAGAGGAATTACTTCCCATTAAAGCCAGTGAAATCAGAATTAATAAATCTGTCAGTTCTCTGCTATTCACTGATAATGCTCTAAAGCCCATTGGAGTAGGCAGAGAAAGCTAATGATTCTTTCTTCACTGTTTTTCAATGCTCCTGAGCATATGACAGAATGAACTATGTATTCAGGTATATCTAGAAGGTGAGGTAAGAAGATAAACTCTTACACGTATACAGCTTTCTGTCTCAGATCTCCCTGGCATGTAGAGCAGCACCCTCCTGTCTTACCATGTGATAGAGCAGTTGTGGGACAGGTGGCACAGGGCATCCTCTTTCTCACTGAGAACAAGAACTGATCTGACAGAGCAGAGACGAGCCAGTGACAGAATAATCATCTGGCAGTTGTTACTACTGTCAATTTGGAAATCCTTTTTAAAATCTGTTCTAGCACTTTCTGCTGGTAATCACCCAGGTCACTCAGTCACCCTCAGAGGGCTTTCATCCTCATCTTAGAAACAGGAAAATCCCAAGACATAGAGGTCTTAAAGTGTTTGTCCTTTGCCATAGAAGTGATGGAGCCAGAAACAGTTCCCACTTCCAGGCTGCCACTTGAGCACATCCTTCTTCGTGACTTCCTAGTGTTCAGTTTAGATGCAACCATAAGATAGCAACAAAACAAAAAGAAACCTCAGGCCCAGATCCCCCACCAGTCAGACACACAAAGCCATCAAACTGCATCCAGCCATCACATGGTTGCTGTAGGATATGCTGGCAGCTGCCTCCCTCTCCAGAGGTCAGTTACAATTGCAGACCATAAAGGTTCTCCCTGGATGGGCTGCAAGTTAACCTGGAAGAGGAACCAAAAGCATCTGTCAAAGCCAGATGTGCTCTGGAGACACAGCCTTATAAAGGGAGACAGGAACCACCAGCCCAAACTATGTTCTAAGTGGATCTCAAGTCACAGACGCCTTGGGAGCCTCGGCTGAGTGCATCTGGCCTTCAGATTCCCTCCGTTTGTATTAATAGAATAGTCTGTCCCAATTTTTTAATCCAGAATTTACTAATTGCAGTCTCTCTCTTCTCAACGTTAATGCATTTTTTTTTCCTGGTATCTTCCCTTTAGATAATAAAGAAATAACGAATATCTCAGTAATTAACATCTCACAGTTCTTTTTAATGAAGTGCTCGTGTCCTTTTTCATCAGCTTCTGTCTCCATGGATGCAACCAAGGCTACTGATGACATAGAAACACAGAAATGTCTGGGTTGGAAGGGACCTCCAGAGGTCATCTGGTCCAACCCCCTGCTGAGAGCTGGGACATCCTCATCTAGAGCAGGGTGCTCAGAGCCTCATCCATCCCCACCTTGAATGTCTCCAGGGATGGGGCCTCAAACACCTCCCAGGGCACCCTGTTCCTGTGTCCACGACCCTGGTAGGAAAGAACTTCCTCCTGATTTCTGATCTCAGCCCACTCTTTTCTAATTTAAACCCACTGCCCCTCCTCCTTTCACTCCAGGCCTTTGTAACCAGGCCCTCTCCAGGCTTTTTGTCAGCTCCCTTCAGGCACTGGAAGGTGGCTGTTGGGTCTCCCCAGAGCCTTCTCTTCTCCAGGCAGGACAATCCCAGCTCCCTCAGCCAGTACCCACAGGAGAAGTGCTCCAATGATAAAGCTGTAATGATACCTTTCTGAGCTTTGCTTGTGTACTTCGCTACATCTATTGAAGCAAACAGCACCAAAATGCTTCAAAACATGGACATGTTCAGAGATTAGGGATGTAGTTCCAGGTCATAGCTGTCACATCTCACTCTGGTTTCCAGAGAAGTTTTCCTACCTTCATGCTGTCAGCTGCACACTGACTCAAATCTTGAAGGTCTTACAACACCTAGGATATATTTTTAAGCAATGAACTACAACATTTTTTTTTCTTTTCTGTGCCCTCTGGTGCTACATTCTCAGCAGTGAACGTACCATCCATTTTTCTCCAGAATAAACAGATTTCCTCTACCCTCCTGACTCCCCTCCTCAAAGTCAGGAATTACAATTGCTGATGCAGTGATCGCTGCAGGACGAGAGAAGTGGGACTTCAGTATAAGCAGAAATTTGACCTGCTGTTTTCTCAGCCTTCAGCTGAGGGAAAGAGGATGTTGTCTCTTGCATAAAGGGGTTTCACAGAGAACTCACGTAACCTGTCCTCAGCCACTGCTGGTTTATAGACTGAGCCAAAATGCAAGCAAACAGCTAAGGAGTTACATGGCTTGACTAAATGCTGCTACTAAAATAAAATTAACACTGCGGTGCAGGTCACTCTCATTTCCTACATCACTAACTCATGAGTTCAGGCTACTCCGTAGCAAAACTGGGCAAGTTCAGATGTTGTATTTGCAGCCACTGATTGGCACCAGCTACAATGAATCCTTTAGCAATTTGCAGAAGAGAGTGAAGAGTCAAAACCAGCCCCGTATCCATATTCCCGATGTATTTTTTATTGCTGCAAAACCCATGTTCAGTGCCCTATAATCGCAAGAGCAAGCAGCTGTATCAGAACACAATAAAACCCCACTTGCCCAAGAAAAGAATGCCTTTTCTCATGCTTTCCTTTGGAGGAGGCTGGCAGTCACAAGCACAATGCCAATATATCAACAAAGCACTGGCTTGTGTATGCCCTAACAGCCTTAGCTATTAAAAACAATATCTACCTTCTCAGATGCTGAAATGTTTGTTCAAATATTTAAACACATACCACTGAATATTTCAAATGAGGCTTGTGTGAAATAAAACAGTTCCATAAACTGGATAACATATGGGAAATGCACTCTGCAAGAGTCTCACTGGCAAAAACAATAATCTTGGAAAAAAACAGTAATTATCAGGTTCAGCAGCTTACCCAATTGTGCACAACACTTCACAGCACTTATTTCAAACACAGCTCCTTGTTGATAAAGTTTTTAATATTTAAGATAAATGGCCACTTCAAGGACCCCTCCACCTAACGGCTGCAGCCGTAGCAGCCTGTTCCAGGACACTGACCTGGACACCACTTCTGCATCCATAGCTCAAAGTGCTACTTCCTATTATTTTAGTCTGCATCCTATACAGTTCCTAACATCTTTGAAAGGTTATTTTTATGCTAGAAAAAATATCACTTTTAACCTAGGGGTAAATTTGTTGCACCATTTAATCTGCAAACTCCTCTTGCAAAGAGCCTGGCTCTTTGTCTGTGTGTCTCTTGGGCACTTAGTTGATGAAGGAAGAGAATTTTTCTGAATGTATTGGCTAATTTTTTTGTCTTTTTAAAATGCTGTCTAAACACAAAGATGAATACTCATCAGTACAGACAGAGAGAAAGAAGGAGAAATATAGATAGGGAGAAATATAGTAATGTCTATGATACTAATTTTTTGTTTTCTTTCCTTTTTTTTGGTCCTAAGTGCTATTTCAAAGTGAGGTGTCTATGTTGAGTATTAGAGACAGCAGCACCTGTAACTGTGATTCCCTTTTAAAGAACACCTTTGTGGTGATTTATACCTTTTCCAAAGAAACCATTTGGTTAAAATGTCTGATGAGAGATGAGTAGTCTCATTTTTAAGAAGATTCAGCTATAATGGATCACCTTTATCTCAGAGTTTGAGAAGGGAAAAGTCCATTGCTGTCCTTTTATTGTAAAAAAAGAAAAAAAAAAACAAATAAGAGGAATGGGGTTTGTTAGCTCTCACCTCCAGTAGCTCCCCAAAGGACACTTGAAATTCCCAAAGTTTGCTGTCATGATGAGATTGTGCTTGTGTATTTTCCACCTGACCAAGCCCTGCCAGAAGCCTTCTACAAGAATTTATCACCTAAGTTCAGTGAATGCCCCCAGTACTACATCTGCTCCCTGCCTTTCAACAGAGAAAAAGGCAAGAACAGGTCTAAGGATGAGAAGGTATGGAAATAACACCAGGTGAGAGAAGGTCTTTGTCAAGATGAAAAAAGATGAGAGCAGAGGAGTCCAAAACCAACAGCAGGAGCAGAGGATGGGGAAAAAGGCTGTAAGCCATGAGGAGACAAAGGCAGAAGCTGGAAGGGTAGAGGTGGGAACCAAAGAGGTCTTTAATCAGTCCTCTCTCACACTTTGTTTCAGAATTTGACAGTGAACAGAAATCTTTGGAGTCTCAACATAAGTCTGCTGTGGAGCAAAGAGCTACCAAACCCAGCAGGAAAAAGAAAAACCAACTTGCCTCTCGTGCCCTTCACATCCTACCTTTAAATGTTTTCTTCTGTCATGTTGTGGGGTTTGGGGGGGAGAGGTTTGGAGCTTTGTTTGTTTGTTTGTTTGTACCTAATTAAAAATCCATACGGTAGCAGCATTAAAAGACAATCAGATTTGACTGTTGGGCAAAACACAAGAGGAAAGCAAATAATCCATAAAGAATTGACAACCTAGAAATTGCAGTTCCCTTGCAGAGTAACTGCTCTGCGGATATAAATTCTTCCTCCTATCAGTTCCATACAGGCATTTTTTGCCTCTGTGCATCTCGAACATCAATTATGCATGCAACTTAGAAAAAAAAATAATCACCATTGATCCTCTTTTACTCAAGGCAAGTTTGAGTGAAAATTAGTGCTCTAAATGGCAAAAAGAAATAAAAAAAAAAACCACTGACTATAACTCTGTTATATCACTGAGTTGAGGTTTTAAATGGCATATGAGAAATCCAGATTGGTTCAGTAAGAAAACAGGTTTGGGGCTGGGTAGTACTTGACATTTTTTTTGCTGTTTTTATAGCTAAGGAGAGACAGATGGGTAAGGATTGGCAAATTAACGTTGCTGAAAACCTGACACATGATGCATTGACTCGAAGTTGGAACCTCAGATTTTTACAACATTAAATTCAAGCAATCTTTCTGAAACTGCCGCCTCGATGAGCCACCACAGTTTGTGTATTACCCACTTTAAATGTTGGGAATTATCCCGTCGGAAGGGAAAAATGTGAATGAAGAACATTTGTCATATCAGAAGGGACAAAATTCTTGAAAACTTGTGTGTGCAAACACGTGTGCTACGCTCTGCTCACCTGGGCACCCCTGCTCATGGGCCCGGCACCGAGCACGCTTCCCAATTCACGGCACCCAGCTGGGGAACTGGATGTCACCATCAGTCTGCTGCCTCCCAGCCCAGTCTTCAGACTGGGGAGAGGCACTCGGGTAATCCCCCACCTCTGTACTGCAGATGAACCCCCAGTACCTATGTGATATGTTGAAAATACTTTGCAATCACATTCATCATGATTTCCTCCTTCAGGTATGAAAACAGCGTCGGCTTGGAATGCCTGAACCAAAGCAATCTGGCGGGACTGGAGTAGTCTCAAAGGAAACACCCATGGGTGACATTTTTGTTTCTTCATTTGTCATGTAGCTAAAGGGAGCAATTTACGTTCCTGGAAGATCTTGTCTCAGTGATTTCCCTTTTGAGACAGGGCAAGTAAAAGAGCTGTAACCAATCTACTCCTGGCCTTCAGCTCGTGCACCAGAAGCTTTATAAGCAGGGACAGATGCCCGCCTGGGAAAGGTGGCCATCTAATTTAGGTGTGCCAAGATGAAACGGAGGAAATAAATACTAGAGAGAGTAGGGATAGCAAAGAAAGAATTCTGGGCGGTCAGAGCACCGAGTAACCTGCTCAGCATGTATCTGCTCTGCATGACATTTCTTTATAAAGGATAAAAGAATTTTACCATTAATATCACTTGATTTGCAGTAATTAAACATCTCCCTGGAGTTTCTGCTCTCATTAGAACAAGAATTCTTCCTAAACGTGGCCCTTGTCTCTTAGCTAGCCTCACACCAGACTTTCTCCAACAGTTCATAGAACAATTGCTCTGGGTCGACCCAGAAAGGTTCCCTGAGCTGAGCCAACTCCACCAGTCAGCAAGGGGAGGGCTCAGAAGAAGGAGCAGAAAGCTGCTGCATTTGAGCTGTATCAGAGAAGGTCAGCACTTCGCTGGCTAACAAGGGGTATGGGTCAGGAGTCTCTGGAAATGAGGGAGGGTTTGGATGCTGCTTCCACTGGAACCGGGATGCGGTTGGCTTGCTGTCCCTCCCAGCACTCAGCAGCCCAGCTGGAAGCCGTAAGCAGCCATCAGTCTGGGGCTCATGACATCACTGTGGCACCAAGCACATTTTTCACATACTAAGAACGCAAGATACAGACTGTTAGCCAAGGAAATGTATTAAACAGCACAACTGTGTCCAGCTGCGGACACTTCATTCCTGGAGATTAAGCTTTTTGTTTTGTTGGGAGNCCTAAGAACCAACTTCTGAAATGCATATAAATGCCTCACACCTCCTCTTTGGCTTCCCAAACAAGACAAAGTCTCTGGTTGTAAATTTTTCTCATCAGTAACTCAATCTTCTCATGAAATGTGCAGAAACCATGGAAAGCAGTCTGATAAAAGGTGGCATGGATTTAACTTCAGCAAGGGGGGCATTCCTGGGGAATAAAATAGTTTTGTACTATGGCATAGCCAGTCTTGTGAAAGAGAAATGAATCAGCCACATACTCCACCCTGGAGCTTCTCAGAAGCTATGCTGAACCACAGGCCGAGGAGCCAGATTTTCACCTTAGTGTACCTTTGGGAAAGAAGAATTACTATCAGGGAGGAATGTGACAGTGTGCTGCTCGGTTTAACAACCCCCAGGGAGAGGGAGATAGTGAAAGAGCCAAGAGCTGTCAAGTTAAAGGACTAAATCTTTGCTTTGGTCAAGTTCCCCTGACAGCCACCACCGGCCTGCCTGTGGCCGAGTTGCCTTTTGCTGTGCTAAGGGAGCACAGAGTTGACAGTGACAGAGAGGAGGATTCATCTGGGGGCTCAGAGAGGAGAAACAAACCCTTACCAGGGGCCATGCTGCTGGTAGCCCAGTCTGGTTTTAGACCAGAGGGAGAAAAGCCAAGTCTAAGAGCAGAGCTCTGCTGTAGGCCTGGAGACACCGACATAAGACTGCATCCTGACACAAAGGCTGCAGTTGGGCATCCGCTCCTCCTGAGAGATGATTTACAAGAGTCTTTTGATCCCAGAGACTGTGAAGTCTTGCTCCTGACCTCTAGAGTGAGAAACAGTCTAAAAGGTCTACTAAGTCTGCTGTGTGTTGACCAGGTAGAGACTGGCTGCTCACCAAAACAGACTTCTGCCAGGTTCTTTAGGTCCAAGCAATTTCTGAACATGGCACGGCATCAGAGCTACACTAATAAAATGCTTTTAATGAAAAGATTTAGCATTTCAAAGTTCAAACGTGCAGGAGACCCACCATCTCCAGCTACCCAGCAACTGGTCAACATCAGCCAGCTCCCCACCAACAGCCGCCAAGATTACCATGGCAACTTATCCCCTTACGAAACGACACACACATATCTTGTCTGGTCGTGGTTGTTTTTCATCCTCTGATTCCTACCACATGGATTAAAAAAAGCAGCACTGAGACTGAATCAGGACCTCATAACAGGTACTGGTACTGAGTCAAGTGGCATTTATGACCTATAATTTTACCTCCCCCCCCATTCTTCTTCTACTTCCTCCTGCCCCTGTCCTTTCACATAGTTTAAAGAAATAACACTGGTTACAGTATCCCAGCTTGCAGGCACACTTCAGGGCAAAATGGTATTCTACCAATATTTTCCGTATTAAAATGGACAGATATAAAGATGCTGCATTGCCACAGCAGAACATTCCTTACCGATACCTGAATGCCAGTCTGTAGAAGCCAGTGCCTAAGCTGTTCCTGTGAAGTAGTAAGTTAACATCTTGTATGCTCCACATGCTTGTCTGTAACACCTTCCCCCTGCCTCAAACAAGAAACTCAGAAAGAAGTTTGATCTTTTAATTTTGCCTTTTTTTTTTTTCTGAAAACTGACACTTCTCTTGAGTGTTACTGACTCCTATTTCTCACTGTGTTGCTCAGCAGCTTGTCATGAGTTACCTTTCCCCACAACATTCATGCATTCCAACCGAAAAATAAAGATGCACAAGAGCAAAGAAGCAGGTGTTTGGAAAGCCAAAATACATATTTTTGGCAGCATGCATATAACAGTCAAACTATCCTTTAGGCACAACTGCAATTGTACACAGCAAGCTTTTAAGGCAGTATAGAAGTAAGGTCATTCTTTTTCTTTTTTTTTTTCCCTTTCCTAAAGGATGGGTATCTAGATGCCAAACACTATTTCTCTGACTCCTTCAAGCAAATGCCAGGAAGGGAAAAGGGAGGTATTGGTATTTCCCAAGCCCAGCTTCACCAGCAAGACTGTCCCATGACAAAGGTATTATTTTATGACTCGGGTCCTAAATTTTGCCACAGCCTCTCTGCGTACCTCTGGCCAAGCACCTCATCCTTCTGTAATGAACAGCAGCAACTACCAGAATGCTGAGAAAACAAGAGCTGCTGAGCCACATAGGGTGAAAATTCCTGACCTGCCAAGTTTAATCAACAATTAAGAATGGTTCATCGCTGAGATTAATCTCAGTACCACGTGGAGATAAGATGCATTACCAATTGACTAGAGACAGGTTTAAGGAATCCAGTAACAATCTCAGTATTGTTGGGTCTCTCTGTGGTGCTGAGCTGTGCCATCAGGATGCCCCATGCTACACATCATCGCAGAGCACTTAGAATTCCATTTAACTTGAGCAAGTCCTACACCCAGTAAGTTTCACAGTCATATTTCAACCTCAACCACAGTGCAACCCACCTCAGTATCACAGCTCTGAGAAAAGGGGCAGTGGTGTCCCCACTGTCAGCCAACCACTGTCCAACTATCAGAAGCAAATACAACAGAAAGCGTAGTCTGATACTGCCACAGACTTCATCCCAGCCTGCTAACAAGCTCACCTGCATGCAAAATTGTAGTTACACACTTTTTAGAGCAGTCCCCTTTTGCTTGAGAAAGACCAACAGCAACCAGCAGCAATACGTCCTACAGGTAAGAGTTTTCTGCTGTGGTTCATGGGGACATAATTTCTAGGGACTGCTGCTTCAACTGCTTTGCCTCCCAGGATGGGACCACCCAGCTCAGCTCTCTGACCAGACCGGGGTTTGACATCCCCTCAGCACAAATCACAAGGTCCAAACCAGCTTTCTCTGCGGCTGGCAGAGCAGTTGCTGGCCACAAAAAGAGATGTGAAAAAACTTCATATATTTAGAAGAAAGAATACTAATTTCAGGCATGGATGAGAGGAGACAAACCGGCATCTCTGGAGAGATTAGTGTGATGCCAGAGATGAACTAGTTGGATTAGGTCCTTAGCAGCAGCATTAAACATCACAAGGCTCAGGATAGGAAGGCATCTGAAGATAAGAGCAATATTCCTGAATTACCAGCTTCCTTCTCTATCAAGAGCATAGGGACTCACACCTGGGAAGCCACCAGGTCTTCTTCAGAGCTTATTTAATTCAAGCATATAATAATGCATAGCTACTCCTCCAGCTGATCCCACTAGCCAATGAATTACCTATGACACACAGAATTTCTTTAGCACATTAAAATTGGACTTTTGGTGTTCACCCACTATTGAGCAACAGGAGAGGCTACTGCGTTCTAGTGGGAAGAAGATGGCACACAGAAATCCAGACGCAGCTGCCTGCCTTTGGGGTGTAGCCATAGATAGGTCTTAATACAAATGGTTTTAATACCAGAGGCCTGACAAACTCACTTGAAACAAGTTGTGTTATAACTTAAAACAAGTTATGCTCTAAGTTACGTGCCCAGATGCACTGACTCGACACTGGTCAGCCCATCACTCACTCCAGCAGTCACCTCAGGCAGGCACGCAGAGGACCCTGATCAACCAGCCTTCAGATTCAGTCACCCTCTCACATTAGGGGCAGGTCTATTTGCTCTGTTAGAAACAGACCTGAAGAAGTGAAGTGCTTGCACCACAACTGTCATGCCCTTACACAAGGCAGAAGACCCTGAGAGTTTGGAAAGGTGATTTTTAATTTCACATTGTTCATGGTGCAGCCTTGTTTCAAAGTCAAAAAAAGTTGCATGTTCCAGGAAATCACAAAGAGTTCAACAAAAATACTCAAGTTCAAGACCTCTCTATTTTTAGGAGGCTTGTCCATCTTAAGGCTAACTTGAACTTAAAAAAAGTAAAGAGCACTACAGAAAATGAAATTATCTGTTTGACAGTAACAGACACAGAGGGGGGAACTCCCCAGTTTCATCATGCTTATGGAAGAAAAGAAATGAGGTAGTAAAAGAAAGCTAAAAAGGCAGTTAAATTTAAGGATCTATTTAAATGATTCTGTTGTATACAGGGTTGGAATTCAATCCAAGGGAAGGGAAAATATTTTTGTAAGCCAACCATCCCAGCCCTTGATCCCCTGGCACTCTTATCGGACAACACGACGCTTCTCTGGGAAGATCTCAGGCTGAGTGAAGTTATCACTTCATATTTTCACATCTGCAAGCATTTCTCTGCTCTTATAAGCAGAAGACTACTTCACTGGTGGGAAACTTCATCCTCAGGGGAGCTTGCTCTCCCCCACGCACCGTTCCATCAGATCACAGTGGAATCTGCCTTGTAGCTCCAAACAGAAGAAATCCAGTTTACAAGCTTATATTTAAGTGCTTGACTATCACTCTAATGCTTTGGCCTCGTGTTGACCTTTAGCATTTCAAGACAAAATGCTACTCCACTTGTGCAGCTTCAACTGTTTTAGCTTTGGGATTGTGCCAGACAGGCAACTGACTGCAACTATTATAGGAGCAATTTTCCAGCACAGGGACTACTAGCATGTGGCCACTTAAGCTAATTATATATGGGATCAGAAGCCTTATGGGTCAGGTTTGTCACTCAGCTGTACGTCCTTCACGTTCAAAATCCTGTTCAGTCACACTCTCTTCAACTGCATACATACAGAAAAGCAAAAAACAGAGGCATGGACAAAGCAGAGAGCGTTGCTCTAGGACTTTTTCACTCCGAGAGAAAAGGAGAAGGAAAGACAGGCAGAATTTTGGCAAGAGACATAGTTACTTTGTTATACAGTTCTTGCCTACCTCCACATGCTGCAGCCTTGAACTCCTCATTACAGCAGGAGAATCTCTTCACCAGTTCGACGATCCTCCTTGCTGTTTAGGAAAGAAAATAGCTCAATCAGTTGCTCACCATGAATATTTAAGTCCTATCTCTTGAACGAATCACAGAATTTGACCACAAAGTTCAAGAGTTTTTTAAACCTAGGTATTATTTTCTCTTTTGCAGCTGTCATTTCTGATAGCTTCCTTGGCAGCCCTCTCAGCACAGGTCTCCACCCTTCCACAGTGCTTGGCCAGTTTACACCAGTCAGCCTGTGCAGCTTGCTAACCTGCCACAGTCCCAGTCACATGAATTCTGAAAGAGACTGGCTGAGAGTCCTTTAGAAAAGAAGTTAAACCAGTTGATACAATCAAACGCCTAACTACAGTTTTTTACAAGTAGCAAAGTCAGAGCAGAGGGGCTTCATGGATTCCCACAAAGCCGGGTTGGAAGCCCAGGTTGCAGCCACACACAAACTCCGAGCCAGTCCAGTGGCCCACAGGTATCAAAAACATCAGCAGCTGGTGCAGTCTCACTCCTTTTCTCTCTTGTTCCTAACTGGGGGGTCCCATCCATTCCCTTGTTTTTACACTAGTATTTATTGGAGCCAGAGTCAACGTGTTAGCCCAGCAGACAAAACCAGCAGCAGCTTTTTACCTGCAAACATGCTGCACCCAGCTGGAAGTGATTCAACGAGCAGCAGAGCGAGACACAGCATGGCCAGTCTGCAGCTGTAGCTGGCAGATGACAAACTGGGCAGGATGATGGGTTTTCCCTTATGAAAGGGGACAGCTATTACAGTGTTTCAAGCCTTCTCATGAAAGCACAGCTTAGAAAGATGGGGGCAGCTAAAAATCCAGGCAGAATTTCTACTAAGTAGAAATTCAGGTCATGGAGAGTTTTGCACAAATTAAATAAAGACATCTTCAAACGAATTGATGTCAAGTCCCTTAACTAATTCATAATCTAGCAGACACGAGCTGTCACTCATTCCTCTTAGGTCAAGTAATATTTAAAATGGGATATATTATGTGTAGCAACATTTTTCAGCTAGCTATTTTCATACGCAGTCGAGCGAGGTGCCAGTCCCCCAGGCATGTGGAACTTCTGCAGGACCTATTCCAACAGTCACTGTCTGCACTGCCCATTACTTTTTGCAGTTACTTTTCACACTGTAAGAGCTCTTGTTTACATTTGTAAGTGGGATAAAGCTTCTAAGGACGCTAATAAGTGTTCAGTTCCAAGTTTTGTGAAGCCTTTAAGACATTTCCCGCGACGTTTACTTAGCCCACTAATGGGTTACCAGATATCCACGTGTTATTAGATCTCAGCTACAAGAACAGCTATGTAAGAATTCAGTTTTGAAAAGGAAGATGCAAAATACCACTTACATTCATTTCATAAAGTTTATTATTGCACCAAATGCCGCAAAGAAATAGACCAAAATTAGAGCATACATAAACAACTAGAAGGAAAAAAACCCCCAACATTTAGTTTGACATTGTTTTTCAGTCATTCCTAAAAAAGCCTATGCTCTCCAAACATGCAGTAGCAACACACATTTTCTGCTACTATGGAAAACCTGCTACGTATGTCAAATTAGTCCACTTGACCTTAAAAAAAACAACAAAAAAAAGGCTAGAATATATTCAGCAGTTCAGAATTGATTTTGGTTTTAACCTTTTAACCAAAGTACTTGAGGAACAGGTGAACATTTTGTGTGGAATTTATATACATGAGTTTGGTGTGTCTGAAAAGGGGGGTTGAGTTTAAGACTAAAGATGCATATAGGAGGGAGTGGAGAGGATCAGCCTATAACTCTGGAGGGCGCCCTTAGAAATGGGAATTAAATAATCAGCATCTATTAATTTATCTTGGGCACAACAAAGTTGTATGCATCAGGTCAGAGTACCTCCAAATTCCCATCTTTAGATCTCAGTGTTGTTTGAGGTTAAAGAATTCGATTAAACATTACAATTTAGCAGTTCACTCCTCCTGGGTGTGAAGGTTTAGTCTTGCCTGAAAAAAGCAGCCGGTGTAAACTGCATTGATGAGGGATTTTGGAAAGACTGTACACTCCCACTTCACCAAGAAACTATGCATTTAGGTTTACAAAACCTACATAATACTGATAGAAACAACTTTGGAATATCTGAAAATTAAGCTACATTAGCAATTTTCAACACATCTGTACATTTATATCACTTTTTATCCTATTAAAATAAAACCTAAAACATGCCCTAGAGATGTCTAACAACACATCTGTAAATACTGCCCTGTTGTGCCACACTAATTTACATTAACAGCAAGATGCTACCAAAACCAAGTTACAGACTTAGAGTCAAGAAAAGCCCTAAAAGATGGAATCCTGTCAACTGAGGTAGTATATTTGGTGGAGGGAAAAATATGTATTTAAGTTTTAAAGGTAATGAACAGCTTTTGTTTTGGATTTTCCTTCCCCAGAACTAAAACTGTAAGAACAAGGCAGTTCACTAGAAGGTAGTTCACTGCCTTGCAATTTCCAAAGAGCAGCAAAATGTTAGAGAAAGCAGCAAGACCTGTAGAATTTCAGCCCGGGCTGAAGAAAATCCAAGTGCTGTTGACCACTGGCTCACACGCCACCCTGGATTAATTTAATGTCTTGCCAAAAGGCAGATTTAAATACTTATTTTTAAAGAGTTGCTGTAGTGAAATCAGGTGTTATAGATCATGGCATTAGTCTTGAAGTCACTGAATGTTGACCTTTGACGTCCTTAGCACACTATTATAACAAAAGCATGTATTTCTTTAAAGAACTGTCAGCCTGTTCAGATAAAAAACCAACTAATACTTGAAGAGAACTGGAATGGACTTTTAATGAACTCAGCTACTACTTAAGAGTGACAAGAACTAGAGAAAGTAGGTAAGAGTCTCTATATACACTCGGGGAAGCAGTTGCACAGCCGTACACATGCTACACATTCTCCAGCACAGGGGGAGTTCAGGAACACGTAACATGCCCTAGGGTTCTTTGTCTTACCCTCCCTGAAGAGGGAGTAGCATCTGCTAACAGCTATACGAAGAGGTAAGTGTACTTGCCAGCAGATAGGATTCACAGACCAAAGAGAAGGAAAAGTTTGCTTAACTCTAGGTAGCAAGAGAAAACCTGAACCATAGAAAGATTTTAGCTTTCTTAGGCAGAATACTAGGGACAAGTATGAAAAAGTGATAAAAGAAACACCTGGAATGTCAGGTCTGAAACCCAGCATATCAAGAACAGCTTTAGAAGCATTGTATCGGAGCATTAAGAATTCCTCCACTTGGAAACAACCACTCTTCACAGTAGGTCCACCTCCCCCTTTCCCTCAAAAATCAACATGAGGTCAATAAATACCCCCCTCACTTTTAAACAGCTCACAAGATGCACATTTCATTAGTCCAAATCACTGGAAGTTTACTGTGGAAGAGTCCAGACATTGAAGCAGTAGGAAATGAATACACTTTCATTAGAAGAGTGTCCCTTCAGTGTTAAAAGCCTGTAATCACAAACGAGAACTCACAACTGGTGACCTGGAGTTTCTTACTAGACTTCACCATTCCCAGACAATTGTGGTCCTAGCAAGCTGACAGTTTCACACCTCATTCATGGTGGCTCACAACAGAATGGTCCAACATTGAGTTTTCCATCTCTTTAAGAATGCTTGTTTTGATCCTTTGTTCTTTCCTCACTCTGGTCCATGGTTTCATATCCAGCTTAACAGTGCTTTATGAGAAAAAGTGATTTGTTTTACATTCATGTTATCAACCACATGGAAACAGTAGAATACAAAACTTTATTTTGCTTTCTAGAAACACAGAAGGCCAGTATCAGCTAGTGGAGAAGTAGTTTCTGGTCTCAGAGCAGTTAATCTATTAAGGAAAGGCACCCGGATGATAGTTCAAGATTTCTGTAGAATCAAAAAGGGTAGTTGCAAACATTCATAGTAGTATCAAATACTGGGGTTTGCCCCCTACACTTCATTTGACTTCAAAAAACGCTCTTCCTTTATTCCTACTTAGAGTGACAATTAGTAGCTGGAAAAAAAAAAAAGTAATACTTTTGCCTAAAGGTTTAGTGGGGATTTTTTGCTGTCTTGTTTCCCCAGTAAGATTGTCTTCAGTTTGTGCCAACTCCTT
This sequence comes from Chloroceryle aenea, assembly GCA_013399075.1. Classification (NCBI taxonomy): domain Eukaryota; kingdom Metazoa; phylum Chordata; class Aves; order Coraciiformes; family Cerylidae; genus Chloroceryle; species Chloroceryle aenea. The sequence goes on along the minus strand of VWZY01007219.1, from coordinate 55,945 downwards.
GGCGTCGTGCACAGACACCACTAACGGCGCTGGTGTCAGACAGAAGAAGTTTGTCAAATTTATACTCCTTGGAAACTGGATGACACCAAGACAGAGGTTGAGTTCCCAGGACTACAGTCATAGAGAAACTTGAGTTATTGGAGTTGCATAAGCAACAAATGTAAACTTGTAGCAGAAATTCCATAAGGCTTTCCCACAAAATCTGTATCTCAGAAGTCCATTCTGCTCCTGTTCTATCTCTGGGCTCATCTGAATGCCTCCTCATTAAAATGGAAGCAGTTACAGCTTTCTCAACCCCTGTTCCTTAAAGGGAGGAGTCACAACACCTCATGAACACCTAAACTTTTGGCTGGTGAATAAAGGTTCCTTGTTCTGAGCCCATCACTTCCACCACACAACATCACGCACATGCTCTGCAGGAGAGTCAGTGCCTGTCAATACACTGCTGTACGTTTGTACAAAGTTTACAGCTCCTCCTCCTCCTCCCCAGCAAAGAAACAGCCATAGTATTACAGAATTCTTTCTAACCCGCTTGTTCTTTCAACTGTTAACTTCATGGTTTTGAGCAGCGTTGTGGATGGCAGCTTGTGGTCTGCCACGTAGTGTTAACTTTTTGTCCTTTGAATAAAAATAAAAAGCAAGGGTGCAGTCACTTTCTCGATTTAAGTCAGAAATGAGCCTAAGAAAAACCTGAATGCCTTTTACATCATGTAAACTGAGGTCCTCCGACAGAACAGCCGTTTGAAATCAGACTCGGAAGGTGGTAGAACGCGGAGTCATCATCTGCTTTACTCAGTGGTCCCCTTTACCAGTGTTTGGCACCTCTGTTCTTCAGCCAACATTCCCATTCTCTCGGTTCTACTTTAAGGGAATGACTATCCTGAGATTTTAATTTATAAGAGTATTTGAGCAACATATGGGGAATGAGTACTCGCTATAGCAGCCAACAAAGGCAAGTCATTGGATTCAATCCTAGAAATTAAAAAGAGAGAGACAAGACTTTAAAATAAACAGTTACCTTCACAACAGAAAAGAAATACAAGATGATATTTTTTTCATCCACTTTAAAGAAATTGGAAGTGTCTTGCTATAATGGAGTTCATTGCTTAATTAATATTTACTTACGATCATTACTTATTGCCATTACTCAGAACATACCAGTAAAGACAGATAATGTTGTTTAAAACCAAGAAGTATGCTACTGTTTAAGTCAAAAGCTAGCAGTATTACATTTTGTGGTACATAAACTGTTGTGGTTTAAATAAAAACCTTTTATTTATTGCTAAACCATAAGCCTTAGCTTGCAGTCTTACCAGTCAGCAGGCACCAACAAGCCCAGCTGAAGAAAGCTACTATGCATTTCATGTTTTGGATTTAACTCAGCTGACAAGATAATGGCACTTTCTTACCAAAATGATCAAAAGCTGCAGTTCTTAATCATAATGCAATAACAGTAGCAGGAATGGCTCAACTGCAATGGTTGGTTCCCAACCATTTCCAAGCCCAAAGCTGCTCAGAGGCTAGGAGATGTGTAATTATTTGTACACATACAGACACACTGATGAGAAAAGTGCTTATTTGAGGGGTTCACTCTTTAAAGCTACATTTCTCCATAAGAAATCCTGAGCAATCTGGATAAATAGAAGTGAGTTTTTACCTACGGTGCTAAAACCCATCATCTTGGGAATATGCATTCACTTCTTCACCCCCTGCCCCCTTGTGCTGTCAGCAGGTGCACCCCGGAAGGCTCTATACCAACTGAGTACTCTTAGTAGAAGACAGCTGCCAAACAGGACAACTGTCTACTTTCCTACACCTGATTTTGAGAACCCCTCCTTCCCTCAAGGTACAACAGCACTACCTAACTTCACCAAAATTCTCAAGTAGTTGTTGGGATGAAGATTTCATTAAGAGATTGAGAAAGTGTGTGGATAAGCTCTTAAATCACCCAAATCCAAACTTTCTGCATTCTAACAATTTGAGACTGACAAGTAATTTGTTCTTGCTGTCTCTTCCTGACTTCCAGATGGCTCAGTAGAACATATTTTTAATTTTATTAGGCATGTGAAAGAGGAGAGTGCTAAATATGAATTAAGAAGCAAGCCCTCCTGACGAGACAACATTCAGAAACTCAAAATAGCTCTCAAGTTTTACCACGGGTTAAGACCAATACCTGCAATACTCACCCCAACACAATTCCTAGTTCTTTTACATGCACTCTTGTATGTCCTCGCAGATATTCTGAAAGCATTTTGCTTTTGAGATACATCTCCTGTAGTCTGTCCTCGAGATGCATTATGCACTGTAAACACAGACCAAACACCTCAGAGTGGCTTTAGCAACTGCATGCAGATTTTACAGAAATGTAAGCACATCACTTCAGCTTCTCTCAGCAACATCTTCCAAACAAAACCTCTACTCCAAAATCAGCAAGAGGCAATTCATTGTTACAGCTGTGCTAGTGACATTAAATGTTCCACTGTACTCCCTGAGAGGGGGAGCCCCCCTCGGAAAACTGGGGCACTCCAGCTTGCTTGGTCAGCAAGTTTGGAGTACAAGCTGTGCATCCATTTTCCAGTCAAGTCGGCCACAGTGGTTCTGCTGGCTTAAATGGTTTTAACCAGCTTAGAGACATCTTACTAAGAATTAAACCAGACCACTCACATCAGGATGTCTTTTTAAGTGGGTACTATTTTTCCTGACTCACTTCAGACATGTTTCTAAAATTAGCACTCCAGCTCTAGCGATCTGCCACTCAAGAAACCAAGACTCAAGAAGCAGAAGACACCATTATCTATCTGTCATAAAATTAAAGCTCTTCCACTAGCTAGCTTACAAATCCTATTAATTTGTTTTTCTTACTCCTAGATACTTCTAGTTTGATGTCGATTGAAGGGTTCAAGCTGGTTTGTCCCAAAGTAATAAAGCTGAAACACCAATTTAATTCCTCCCCTTTTCTTTCCGCAGTGGTGTGCTAGCAATACTGGTTTTTAATGCAGTCATGTGATGCATGGTAACTTCTCATACACCAACTGCAGGAGAGCAGATGAACCTCAGCTTCAAAGACAGGTTTTGGTTTTTTGTGGTGTTTGTTTTGGTTGGTTGGTTTTGTTTGTTTGGGTGGTTTGGTTTTGGTGTTTGTTGTATTTTTTTTAAGACAAGGTCAGTAGGTAGGATGTCTTCACAAGGTGAGCAGGTAGGATGTCTCATTGGGTATTTTGTTCTAGGACAAAAAGTACATTCACAGAATGTCTTTGGTTGGAAGAGACCTTCAAGATCCTCCAGTCCAACCTTTGACCCAACACTCCAAGCTCATCACTAAACCACCCTAAGCAGCAGGTCCACACGTCATTTAAATGCCTCCAGGGATGGTGACTCCCCCACTGCCCTGGGCAGACCATCCCAATGGTTGAGAACCCTTTCGGTGAAGAAATGTTTCCTCATATCCAGCCTAAACCTCCCCTGGCACAGCTTGCAGCCATTCCCTCTGGTCCCAGGACAGTCACAGGGAGAAGAGGCTGTCCCCCTCCTCACTCCATCCTCCCTTCAGGTAGTTGTGGAGAGACAGAAGGTCTCCTCTCAGCCTCCTCTTCCCCAGGCTGAACAACCCCAGCTTCCTCAGCCACTCCTCAGAAGACTTGTGCTTCAGGCCTTTCACCAGCCTCACCGACCTTTTCTGGACGTGCTCCAGCACTTCTATGTCCTTCTTACAGCGAGAGCCCAGAGCTACACACAGTATTTAACGTGTGGCCTCACCAGTGCCAAGTACAGGGGGACGGTCACCTCCCTATTCCTCTTTTTCTAAGACAAGCCAGAAAGCTGTTGGCCTTCTTGGCCACCTGTGTGCACTGCTGACTCACATTCAGTCAACTGTCGATCA
>VWZY01007219.1:5718-51998 GCA_013399075.1 Chloroceryle aenea | reverse complement strand
CTGTCACCAGCCTCACCGCCCTTTTCTGGACGTGCTCCAGGACTTCTATGTCCTTCTTACCGCGAGAGCCCAGAGCTACACACAGTATTTAACGTGTGGCCTCACCAGTGCCAAGTACAGGGGGACGGTCACCTCCCTATTCCTCTTTTTCTAAGACAAGCCAGAAAGCTGTTGGCCTTCTTGGCCACCTGTGTGCACTGCTGACTCACATTCAGTCAACTGTCGATCAACACCCCCAGGTCCTTTTCCAACTTGCAGCTTTCCAACCACACAAGCCCAGTCTGTAGCTTGCCATGGGGTTGTTATGACCCAAGCGCAGGACCTGGCACTTGGTCTTGTTCAACCTCATGCAATGAACCTTGGCCCACTGATCTAACCTGTCTAGGTCCTGCTGTAAGACTTCCCTACCCTTGAGCAGATCAACACACCCACCCAGCTTGGTGTCACCTGCACATTTACTGCGGGCACACTCCATCCCCTCATCCAGAGCATTAATAAAGATAATAAAGAGAGCAGGTGCCAGTACTGAACCCTGGGGAACACCACTCGTGACCGGACACCAGCCAGATTTAGTTCCACTCACTGCCACTCTTTCAGCCTGACCAGTTTCTCATCTAGTGCAATCCAAGCCTCGTGCCATAAGTTTCTGAAGGAGAATGCTGTGGGAAACAGTGTCAAAGGCTTTACTACAGTCCAGGTAGACAATGTGCACAGCTCTTCCCTCATCCACTAGGTGGGTCACCTTGTAGAAGGAGATGAGGATTGTCAGGCAGGACCTGCCTTTCATAAATCCATGCTGACTGGGCCTGATCCCCTGGTTGTCTTGTAAGTGCAATGTGATGGCACTCGAGATGACCTGCTCTGTAACTTTCCTTGGCACCAAGGTTAGACTGACAGGTCTGTAGTTCCCAAGATCATCCTTTCAGCCCTTCTCGTAGATGGGCATCCCATTTGCTAGCTTCCAGTCAGCTGGGACCTCCCCAGTTAGCCAGGACTGTTGACAAGTAATGGAGAGTGGCTTGGTGAGCACTTCTGCCAGCTCCTCTAGTACCCTTGGGTGGATCCCATCTGGTCCCATAGAGTTGTGCACATCTAGGTGGCACAACATATCACTGATAATTTCCTCACGGATTACAGGGGCTGCATTCTGCTCCCCATCCCTGTCTTCTAATTCAGGGAGCTGGGCCCTCAGGTAGCACCTGGCATTGCTGACAAGAACTGAGGTGAAGTGGGCACCCAGCAGCTCAGCCTTTGCCTTGTCCTTGGTCACAAGGTTCCCTCCCGCATCCAGTGAAGGGTAGAGTTTCCCCTTAGCTCTTCTTTTGCTGATAACATAACTCAAATTGATATATTCCTACTTCCCACAGGAATGACTACTGCAAATAAAGCTTACTAAGCTCAGCTCTCCAAACTCCAGGAGAGGAGGGCAGGCAGCGCGTGCGGAACCAAACACACAATCCTCCTCATGCTAAAAGGTTATGGCTTCCTATTTTAAGTCGTAAGGGAGCGAGTGAGGAAGAATCCCACATTATTCTGGAAGAGAAATTCTTTACATCAGATTGCCCGCTCCGCCCGAAAGCCAAAGAATCAAAAACCCCCATAAGTTTGGTACATGAATCCATTTTGTTCAAAATGTCTGTATTAAGCAAGGTTTGGTTTTATTGGTGGTTTTGTTTGGTTTTTATGTTATCTTCAGCTTCTCATGACTAAAAAAAAGTCAAGTCACTTCTAGAAATAGAAAAGTAGATTACAATAAGTTTAAAGGTGCAGGCAAAACTTTAGAAATACTGCTGACAAGCAGCAGTTGCAATCATCACTTCCCTCTCGCCCTGGCATACTTCAGAGCTCTCTGCACTATGGTTACCAGTCTGAAATGCCACAACAAAGATAGCACCACTTGCCTCTCATCCAGTCTCAAACTGGGGGTCTTTATTGTACTACAAAACCCAACCAAGACGACCCACAGTCATCTGAACAGTAACTGCCCTCCTAGAAGAAGCTTCAAACTAATGGCATCATGCTTATCTCTGTCAGTACACGTGTGTTTGTCAAAATTTAAATCAACAGAATCACTACAACAAAAGAGTCACACTTCTCCACCTAGAGTTTCATGGAACGCTTCACTTCCACGCACCGATGGCTCTGTTTTAGTAGAGAGATGGAAAATCCACTGACAAAAGGATCACTGTGCCTCTAATGGGGACTATTACAAAAATTAGAAACTACTAGCAACCTTACCTGCCTCTTTGAAAAACATTCCACCTGAAAAACATTGTGCATCCAAACCCCTCCCACATCACACAGAGCACACAGAAACTGCACACACAACCTCCAAGGCAACACTGGCAAGAACACTTCGGTTGCAGAATCAACTATTCCGTTTAAAAATGCCAGAATTTCAGGTGTATAATTTCAGGGATATAATTTTAACCAACATTGCCTATTTTTTGATGCCCACAAGAGTCCAGAGACAACACTGACAATGTACCCTGATATTTTGCCTGGTACTTGACTTCATGAACTTTGCATAATCAATAGCACTAGTTATAACCCAAAGTATGCCAACTAATACTATTTACAGCTGTCAGTCATTAGCTCTATGTTCCTCTTCCATCTGCCAGCACAGCCCTTACACAGGCTTTGTACCAAGTTCCTTAAGGCTAAATGCTGAAGGAAAAACCATCTCTGCTAACTGAGAAGGAAGGGACTACTGAAAAAAACCCACCCCATCTCCCCTCACCTACAACCACACGTTACACACTGTATTACAATTACTATCATCAGACTTGTAGTAGTTTTGGTGTAATTGGCAGAACTGGCAGCGCTGACTCGCTCAGATGAACTCCACTATTAATGAGGGCAGGAAAGAATCCTGTAGTATAGGGAATATGCAATATGACANTGACTGGCTAAAAGATGCATCAGCAAGGGTCAAGTAAACAGAGAGAGGCACAGTTACTTGGGGATGAGAGAGAAGAGGCATCCAGTGCAGGGGCTGGACAGAAAGTGTGAAACTAGGAAGTTGTATGCTAGAAACAGGCTTGGGTAGACAGAAGCTTCAACAATAAAAAGAGTAGAAAAGGGTGAAGATTGCATAAACAAAAAACAACTTTAGTTCTGGAATATGCACTTTAGAGTAGTTAACTTTAATCCATTAGGTGTAACAGACATAAAACAGTATCTGTGACTGGACTATAGTAAGCATTCTTTTAAATGTTATACCGGCTTTGCTTTATTTCAGGCATCAGTTCATTGTTAGAGCAACCCAGTGTCCAGAATTCTGCATTTGTTACCAAAGCTAAGCAATTTGCATTAGTTTCAGTCTTCAGTAAAGAGATACTTACAAAGTCAGCTGGGACATTGAGTTTGTAAAGCTGTAAAATAGACTGCAATAAACTGGATACTTGACTTGAAACCAAAACATCCTTGCCTAACTTCATATTGTCCATCATCTTTCTCTGGCTTGTAGCTACTTGTACATTCCATTTATCTGTGTCTGCAATAATGCAGACAGCCTCTGCTATGGGCTCATCCAGCACCGGATGCTGCAACAGAGACAAAATACAAACATTATCCCACACTTTCACATACATTTCCACCACGCAGTCTGAGGTCCCACTTCTATTCACTGAGGCAGAGGATAATAGGAACCCAATGAATGTTTTTGTCCAACAGGAAACCAAAGGCATCTCAAAACCAACAAGCAATGCCAACCTCAGCACCAGAGTTTACATTCAATAACATCAGGTCAGTTAAGACTTAACTGCCAATTTGATCAAGGCATTGAATTTTAAGTAGTGCTTCAAAAAATCACTACTCCACTATTTTTTTTTTTCCAAGTATCCTGCCTTCCCTGAAGAGATACAGTCCTTCCAAAATGACAGAGAGCAATAATTATACTGATCCACTGACAGTGGAAGTACAGTTCATGTTTCAGAGGCAGGCAAGGAATTTCAGCCTGCACAATCAAGGCAGGGTATGTACCACATTAGCCCAAGCTTCTGGTGTCTAAAGAAGTTACACACACATCTCTGGCTTGCATAGTGCGTGAGCTCAACCCAGCCACAGGATGTTTTAATTGCTAGAGAGAAACTGTTACTAGATAAATTACTAGCTAAATATAAAATTGCATACTAAGGTCATACAGTTACTTTAATAAAAGGTTAGTTATAAATTCATTATATAATTTAGGAGTGCCTAGAGGAAGAATACAGAAAAGATTCTACCAATAGACAAATACTTTCTGTAGTCAGTCATTTCTGCTACAGTCTAGTATAATACAGGCCTCCACAAGACCCCACCTGCCTTGCAATACAGGCCACTAAGGGGCAGAACAAGCCACTTCAACTTGCATATAATTTTTATGAAGTACAGATCATTCTGCCTGGAAGGAGGAGCAGGTTGAAGCCTTTATCCTTGTTTGGAACTTGAAGCTGCAAAAAAAATGTTGTTACTTGTTTAGCTTTTAAGAGAAGCCTTAAGAATAAAGCACATGTGATTCTTGTGTGAACGAGCTTTACACATGATGAATTCAGGGCTTACATCTTTAAGGAAGGCTGGTGAGGTGTGGCTATTAAGAACAGATAAGTAGAAAGAAACCTATTTAAAGCAGCTGCTTCTGTAGATCTCAGTAATATCATCACAACTCAGAACAGTACTTTAACTCACATGCATTGCATGAAGTAGGTCTGCTAGGAGACGCTGCTTGAGTTTTTCATCATTATGTATTCCATGCAGCACTAGATCAGGTATGTATGTATGGCAGTAACCACCTAGAAGTGATCTTCCAAAATTTTTCACACATTGACTGCTGATTGTATTTGACCTGAAACACAGAAATACAAAGAAGGTGAGATTCTTGCTTGACAAACTGCATTCAGATCTCCCATGAATGCAAAGTTTGGCTTATCACCCCCATTTCTACAGGAATGGGCATTTGTATTATGTAAAGTGTATTTGACAATTAAACAACAATTGTATTCAAAATACAGTAAACCAAACACTGGTGCTCTTTGAAACAAGGACTTTAGAGGCTGAACTTTAACAACGTATTGATTCCTTCAAGTTTCTGAAAAAGGAAACCTGCAGTGTTAGAGCCTGTGGTACGTAGGAGCTCCCCGTTCTGCAGCTAACAGATTTGCCAATTCTGAGTCTTCTCCAAGTCAACCTCAAAAGCAAACTCTTTCTAGCTACCTGCCTTAAGCATCAGCAAGCTCCACATGCATCTGTAAAGCTCAAAACATTTCAAATAGGCTGCCCTTATTTTCAAATGTGTCTTTGTCAAATATGGCAAATCTAAACAGTTAGCAGTTTAAGCAAAGAACCCTGAATGTCTCTAAAGTAGCAACAGGTTTTGACTCCATGCAGTTCTAAATGAATTGAAAATCTTTACCTTGGTAAAGGAAGTTCCACTTCTGCAAACTCTTCAAGTCTTTTGCTGACATTATCACGATGCACTTCATCAGGGATACAACAATCACCTTCTTCATCGCTAGCTCCAAGAGCACTGTCTGAACTCTCATTCCTTGGAATGTCCCCTTCGGCTCTGAAGGAGCTTTTCCTTCCAGCATCCCCATAGGGGACATCTTTAGCACCTACTTTAGGGGAATCCTGTTTGACAGCAGAACCTCCTTTTACGAAGCCAGGGGAACAGACCTCCAGATTGCCAGAGCATGAAGTTCTAGGTTCTTTCAGGCCTGGCAACTTTACAGTTTCTACAGTATCTGTGGGCAAAAGTGGTTCACCAGACACTGTGTTGGCTAAATTAAATTCAGTTCCTTTACTTTCTGTGTGTTGGTTAAGTAAACTCTCCTTCCCTTCACAGGGTGGGATTTGTGCATAATAAACATTATGTTTACTGAAGGGAATAAAGGCAGCTTCACAGCTCGCTTTTTGATTCTGGGAGGAATACAGAGTCAGATTTGAGGAACCTGAGGCACAACGTATCACCTCTGGATTTTTTCTGAATGCCTTCAGATTTTCTACCATTTCTCTTCTACTAGTTTCTAAGTCTGATTCTGGTGATGCAGAACTTCCAATCTGAAAAGTGACCTTTTCCAAGTGTGAATTCCTGTGACCAGACCTTTCGGGACAAGGTAAGGCAGATGACCTACTAGAAAGTTGCTTTTCCACTTTTCTCTCACTCTGGTTCTTGTTGTTCTTCATATCCATCAAATCCTCCAAATTAGATGGCTCTTCAAAGTGGTAGGATATGATTCCTGCATCAGTGACAGTTCTTTTCCTACCATCAGCTGCTCCTTTATGGAAATTGCTAGTCAGACAGTTACTGGACGCTTCGGAGTTCTGATTGGCCTTTCCTGTTCCTTCTTTCTTTTCTTTTGAAGAGGCTGGGACAGCATGAGTGCTTTCTGGGTCATGTACCCACTCTGCAATACTACTGTTCCTACTTCCATCACTCTTTGGAGGCAGGATTGGAGGCACGAGAGCCGGTTCATTTTTAACAGTGACAACCACATAATCAGACTCCTCTACCTCTCCCTTTTCTAGTGCAGTTGTGATCTTGCTCCCATTTAGCACTTGCTCTCCTTCCCCAGCCTTCTCATGACTCCATGTCAGCTGGTTTTCCTGCAGCTCAGAGCACCGGATGAAGTAAGTCAGAACATAGAGCAAGCGCTGCACCAGCTCCTTGTGTTTTCCGACAATAACGGTGCGAGTCAACCGAACTGGAGAGCCTATGGCACCGTAGAGATCACCTGTGCAGGAAACCAAAAATGTCACATCCTTCTGTTGCCTTGGAATAGAATGATACCACTGAAATCTGACACATTTTGAAACAGCATTCACTAGAGACATGGGTCCAGCTAAATTCTGCAGCAGGCTGTATTATACTATTTTCTATTTTTCTACTAATTTTCTTTTACACCAAATTTATGGTGTTTCATCGAAGTCACTTTTCCCATTAAACAGGGGAATTTTCATACAGAGAAAATCTAAATGATAGTTTTCAGTAATAAGATATCAAAAAAGCAAAAAAGGATTCAATAAATAAGCTTAATAAATAATGTTCTGAAGAAAGAGGCATGGAACTACCCAAGGCAATGTGGCACTTCTATGTGTTGACTTGGAGTCAACCTCGCTAACACAGGCAGTGGCAGAGAACTAGAAAATATATTCACTTCTTAAAATACAACTGCCATATGAAAGGCAGGTACCACGACATAATCTGGATCCCTGCAAGAATTGGGTTATTTGCTAGCTCATTTATCCTGAAGAGCTGTTTTTTTGAAACAGAACTAAGGTCATACATATCCTACTTTCAATATATTCATTTGGGAGAATGGCAACTTATCTTCCAGCTGCCTATAATCCTTCAGCTGAAGGGTTTCTCTTCCAAAGTTCTGGGAGAAGTAAACACAGCTAGCCCAGAAGAGAACAGTCACATGCCCTAACAAAGATGGATTAACTCAGAAAATGTCTACTACCAGGTTGAGTTAACCCACTTGTCTTCACCCCATACCCATTAGAGAGCCTATCACCTTTGCCTTATCAAACTGCAGCTGATGCCACCAGCTGATGGGAGACAACCACCAGAAGCATTATTTTCTTTAGTGTTCAACTTGAAAGCAGGATTCTCTGGCTTGTGGGCTTGTCAGCTACCTGCTAATCTACCAGACTGTTTTGGATGCTAAATCCTTGCTCAAGGGTTGCTCAAATGTCCTGGACAGAGTATGTCACCAGCATTTTGTACTAGACCTCAAGAAGCAACAGTAAATGAATTCTAATTAGACCTTCAGGAATGTTTCTACCAAGGGAAGGGGACCTCTGGTTTCAAGATGAGGAGACTAGAACAGAAGGAAAAAAAAAAGTCCCCATAACACAAAGACCACATTTACACCCAGGCTCCTCTTTGCCATACAGAGCATAAAAGGAACAAGGCTCTTTACTCCATTCCTGCAAAACAAGGACCAAGGAGACAGTACTACCACTGCTCTCACTGTTCCCCCTGCCAAGGTCTGCCACTGATGCACTGGAGGGGCTGCTGTGTGGTGGCATCAGTATGCTGTCTTCCCCCACTTAAGAACACCCTTGCAACCTGCCCCACAGCCTTACATGCCAGCAAATTCATTCCTCAGCAATGGAAAATGGGCTTCATACTACTCATCTGGAATTAACCTTAAATGCCTGGTGGGCCACAAGGACTAGCAATTTCGAAAGGAAATGGAAAAATATCTTTTTACTTCTGAGTTGAGCACAGTTGCCATGGAAATCAGATTTAGGCTTCACATTCATTTACACAAATGACTTTACATAAAACCACTACTAAGACAGTAAAAAAAAAGTCAAAACTGTGATCTTCAAAACATACTAACACCTACTGGTAAGACCATTAGATTGAAGCTGATGTGCAAGAGACAGCAGAATATCTTCCTGACAGTGGTATTTATGGTAATTTATACACTCTATGTCATGAAAACATAGCTATGAAGGTGGAAAGATAGGTACATCAAAATCTTTTCCATAATAAAAAGTCATTTCCACTTTAAAGCACTAAACCCCACCGTTTGTTGTTGCTCCTGTGTGTGTCCCCACCTTTCTAAAGAAGGACACCAGCAGAGGGCAACATCTTACTTGCATTGCCAGTTACTGCAAACGCCTGGGAACTGATGGGCTTTACAAGAACAAAACAAAACCAAAAAGCATTCTGAGTTCAGGTACTGAGAACTTGGCTAGCCCAATGCTAGTAGCAACATACAGCCTGGGAAGGTGAGAAGTAAAACAGATTCTTGATGAGTCACCAGAGGTGGCCCCTGGGAGTGATCGAAAGAACTACTTCCAGTTGATCTTATGCCTCCAGTCCAGCTGGTTTTTATAACCCCAGGCCCTGGCTCCATCCTCAACACTCTGAGCAAGCTTCTGTTTCTCCATCCAAGTCTCTCATTACTCCACTACATATCATTTTAAAGACATCCTAAACCAGGAAACACAACTATATGGCCAAGTTAGCAGTTCTTAGTTCTATAAACACTGAGAACAGAAAGCATAAGAGAGACCAAGAGCAAAAAACCACCACCAGTAGCACAGTGTAAAAGTCACAGTATTCTTTTGGTGTGTGAGTGTGTTACTTACACAGCAACACAGTGTATCAAAGTTAAGACAAATATGTCAGACTCAGATGCTGCCAAAAAGAGAAAAATTTTCAAGGATTACCCCTGGCAGCATTATTCTCTCAGCTCTCACTTACCTACTCATTTGACAGGAGTTATTTAATCCCCTGTATCAAGATAACATAGAAACTATCAAGTATCTGTCAAAGAACAACCTGAGGAGCTGAGAATATAAAGAAAACCTTGCCCCAAGCCCACTCACATAACTGTGAATAGAGCAATAGCCAGTTACCAGACTTCTACTCCACTGTCCATCCTAGCTCTGAGAAGATAAAGGGACGTAGCCAGAGCAACTGCAGCAACAAAGGGCCCCCAAGGCCCAGCAAATTTCCCTCAATCCAGCTGGTTCTCACTTGTTCTTCTCAAACTGCTCAGATTGCTCACAGCACTTGCATCATCTTAATACTTATATACCAAGTAACTTAACCAGGCAGTGTAACAGAGGATGCCAAGGGACCAAGGAAAAGATCAGCCCGCTCAGGCTGCACAAACAGGTCTCCAAATGTGCTCTTTAACCAGGTGCCAGAAATCTGCTGGTAGCTCTGCTCAGCTGCCAGCAAAGCAAATCAGAAAATGTGCCCTGGATCTTAAGTAGCTCTTCACTAAGAGCAGTGGATGCAGGAAGGTGGTGGTTACAGAGCAATCTGCAGCTTTCCATTTCCTACTGACCCAGCTGTGCCCAGAGAGGGTTATAGGGGTGGGATTTTGCCAGCATGTTGACAGACTGGGAGGTACGCTTTTCGGAGAAGGCCTTGATAGGAGGATGGTCAACGGGCATTACTGTTGGGACCCAAGCCAGGTGATACGTCAGCACCGCAGTTAGCAGAGCAGCAAAGAACCTAGGAGAAAGAACACGACCAAAGGTAACACCAGAAAACAGTATCCCATAAAGTTCCTTAAAATATATATCCACATGGACTGGGAAGCACACAAGCTTGTTTTAAGAAAAAGGGGATGGGAGAAGCTTACTGATTTTTGTTGATCTGTTCTATCAGGAATGTAAATTCTTTAAGAAAACGCTGGCAGAGCTGATTCTTTTCCAGGGTGCTGGACATCATATTAAGCCACACAGGCTCTGCAATCCTTGGAACAGAATATAGGTTCCAGATGGTAACTCTGCTCAAAGAAAATGCCTAAAATGTGTTAACATGCACTTCTCAATCGTGAAAATACAAGTAGCTCCTTTCCTCTCTGCTGTCCACTCTTTTTTTTTTTTGTAAGATCTAGGAAACTAAAATGAGTTTTCCAAACACACTAATTACCAGTGTCCCAGAACACTGGTCTAATTCAGTGTACCAGTAACTTGGTATCTTCGTATGAATTACATGTTTGCCTTCCCTTTCTTCCACTCCCCTGTGTATTTTTATTCAGAAACAATCCAGAAATCACTGCGGGGGGGAGCGGGGAGGCCAGGGGGTAGAACCCATTCTATTCATTGCAGTGATTTGATTCCACATTACAGGAATTCCATCCCCCCAAAGCCTTGTCCCTCGCCTGGGCTGCCTTTCTTGGCCTCTGGCCATTCCTTCATCTCTTAGGTACCAAAGAGACACCCTCGAACAGCAACTTCTGTCAGCTGCAAGTTTCATGCTCTATGGCAGGCAGACGACAATTCATCCACTCGATACAACCATCAGTCCACTCGTCTGCACAGGCATTGGCAGAAGCCCAACTGTCAAAGAGACCTTAAAGGACTTTAGCTGACAGTCTCAGGTACAGGCCAGTGCAAAAGAACTCTTCTATCTCTCATTCAGAAAGGGGCTGAGCTGGTTTTGACAGTTTTCTAGAAACATTTACTCAATACCCAACACAGAAAATCCACTCACCCTACCTTCAAGACTGGCTAAAGTACCAGACCCAGCATTCAGTTGTTTATAACTGGTAGTGACAAATATCTTTAGAGGGGCATGGGAAGATCTCTCCTTGCAATTCAGAATTCCATCAACTCACCTGAATTCTCCCAGGGCATCCATGACACGGCTGATATAAACCTGCACCCTTTGGCTGGATTCTGCTATTTTTCTACATGAGATCATGGCCTTGATTAAGAGTTAAAGACACAAAACAGCTTCTTAAAGGATTCACATTCTTCATCTTTTCAACCTTCATTAACATGTCAAAACAGTTAAGATCTAGACCCAGTGCTACACAGCCACTCAGGACATCAATAGCTGCCAACCTCCCTCCACCTCACAAGACCAATCCCTAAGACTGGGCATCAGGAAAGAAGAGAAGGGAACGTTTTTGAGAGTTAAGGGAAGATCACAACAAACACTTTGTGCGTCTCTCAGTGACTGGGTGGAAGGATAGAATACCATCATACTCCAGGGAGTCAAGAAAACCTGGGTGTGAAATATGCAAGAAGGAAAGAAATGGGAAAAGCCACCCATAACACAAAACTCTCCATTCTCATTCTGATGAGAGAAGAAACCACACTTCTTTTACAGCAAATGCTGAATTCCTACACTGGGCTCAGGCTCAAGACTACATGTGGAGGGAGGGAAGCTTGAAACCACACACCTTCTCCCACTCCCTGTGTATCAGATTCTAGAATACTTCATTCTGCTTGACATTTATTTTTCCCCATGAAGCCAAACACTAGTATTCTGTACCTTTTCTATTGCGTATTTCAGCTTGTTCATGTGAGATTCAAAAAGAGGAAAGTGAGAGAAAAAAAAATCCTGGAAGTTTCTCTGGGCTTCTTCTTTTTCAGGCAGAGAAAAGATTATGCTGATTGCAATTTTTTTTCTCCGAATCATTGCAGGGTTGGAACTGCAGCTTTCATCAGCCATACTAAACATTTCTTCAGTGGACCTGTAAGACAGTTTTGGGTTTTTTTTAGGACAGTTACCTATGTGACAAGAGGCAATTCATGTTCTATCCATATCTCTCTGCATGGAATGTAATTCATTCTTAGGTCTCCTTTGACTGACTACATAAAACGTTGCTGTCATCTGCCTCTGAACAAAGGACACCCAACATTTTGATGGTCAAGATCTAGAGATAGAAGGAAGGCAAGCCCCAAAGAAGCCAGCTCCTACAGTGGTGTGAACATTTTCCTCTGAAACAGAGGTACTACAGAATCCCTCCTCCCGGATTTATCTTTGTGGGAGATAAAGAAAAGGGAATGGAGCCACAACACAAAAAAATCATTAGCAAAAGAGGCAAAAGGTAATTTCAGAGCTGTGAACTGCATCCAGCGCTCAAGCTCCTGCCTAGGTGCTCAGCAGTACATGAGTGATGCTCATGAACCTATACTGCTGGTTCATGAGGAAGATAGGAAATGTGCTAAACTGCTCCAGCATCTTGAGATGAATGTTTTAAGGCACTTAGCCATGCAAAATAAAACTTTAACTGAAGACAAAATGTTGTCATTTAGTAATTACTTCAAAAACACAAACTTAACGCCCACAAATACATGTGCCTAGCTCAAAGTTGGATATACTTCAGTTTAAAATGCTTTCTTTTCTGCTCCAAAAAAAATCCCAAACAACAAAACCAAACAGTGGCTATACAACCATTATTCTGTTCCCAAGTTCTGTTTATTCACTTGATAGTTCTGCCACACTTCTTTAACAGTCATGCCACTTTTCAGTATTATATGTGGGATGATTCTGGGATCAAACATCATCAGCCAGGCCTGTGGATCAAACCACACCTTCAGGGAATTTGCAGACTGATGCCAAATGGGAGGAAAAATGGTCAATACCTCATGGGAGGGTACTGACCAGAGGCACTGGGGAATTCCCATCCTTGGAGATTTTCCAGATTCAATTAGACAAGTTCCACAGCAACCTGACCTAAATTCCAAGCAAGTCCTTTGCATGGACAATTGATTTGGATGATATCCACAAGTCTCAGCCCTGCTTAAGTTTCTCCTGTGATTATAGAAAAAGGTGTCAACCCCCTCATCCAGTTCCTCCAGAAATATCTGTATTGCAGTGCTAGATATTGATGTTGCCTGATTTAAAAAACTACTATATTTTTCTTGCTTAAAGTTTCTCAAATCGATTTCAATGGAAAAAAACTTGAAATGGAGCCTGTGGCATTTCTAGACCTCTATGAAGCAATTAACAAGAGGAAGGCCTAAATGCTAAGCAGTCATTCTAAAAATAAATAGTTCTCAGTTTAATAGGTTTGACAAAGTCAAATATACAAAAATTTCTCATCTTAGAGGTATGAGTCCAGGAATACAAGAAAAACCACACACAATAAAACACCAGCAAAAAAAAAAAAACAGCTCGAGGGAAACCAGAGTTCAAGACAAAAAAAGTAACCTCGTTTGAACTTCAGGAAGTTGCATGCAGAGACAGAAATTCCCAAGGAAGTTGGGAAAGGATGGTTATTCTGCATCTAAGAAACATCACAAGCTTCTGTACTGCTTCCCAGGAACAAAAATTGAAGAGTTTAGGTTTGAGAGAGAAGCCTTTCCAACAAAGCTACTAATCTAGCTTGCCTGCCAATTGACAACACAGAGTTCCAGCTAGACAGCTCATTTTCTTTGAGCTACTGGTCTAAAGCATCAGTCACAGAGAATGTCGAATCTTGGCTGTACAAACTGAAGTGCAAACTCTGCCATCACTGAAAGCATTTAACCAGAAGCCTGCTGTTTGTTTCTCTAGCAGGTAATAAAGAAAACAAGTATCTGAAGGGGAGACTTTTTGGCTCAGAAAAAAGCTCCAAGAGTAGTTCTAGATTGTGGAATTAATATTGTCCTGTTTCTAATCTTTCCCCAGCACAGATTCTCCAGTGTGGAAGATGCACAGCCTAGTCCCTAAGAGCAGCACAAAAAGGCTACTTTCCTCTAAACATTTTGTTGCTTTCTTGACACTTGGAGAAAATGTGTTTGTGAAACTTCTTAAACTGAGCTGAATTAATCTGACTGACCCTAAATGTTTTAACTTTTTTGCATGCACTGCTCCCAGCCTTATTTCTTTAGGAAATGAGGCTAAAAAGTACTGCAGGTTACTGAAAGCAAAATGTTTACTAGCTTATTCTCACCTGCAACCATGATTTAGAAAGTATGACTGCTACCTTAGCACCGCTGCATGATTCTTCCTATTAAAAATGTTTCTCTGGGAATATACAATAAAAAGCTTCAAGTGTTGACACAAAGGAAATCTTCCAAAAGGTTTGGTTTTGGTTTTCACCGACCACATATTTTAACTGGCAGCTTTTAAGCTTCTCTTAATTGAAAACAGTGAAGAAGAACAGAAGCCAAGTAGGAGTTTCTTGTTGCTCTCCACTAATTCCATGCTGTCTCTAGGTGCAGGTGGGTGAGTACATATGAGCAGATATATAAGAACCTTTTGCTATATGTTACAACCAACAAGAGAAGAATTTATTTGTTAGCTATGAAAGGTCTGCTGCATTCCATGCTTTGTTATGTGACTGAGCTACAAAAGCTAATAAAATTCCAAAACAGAAGCCAAGCTTTTTGATCACAGCTTATTTTTTCCTTCCCATTTTGGCAGAAGTCGTATCAGGAACATCCTGTACCATCCAAGACAGTCGTCATGGGCTATGACTCCAAAGTTTCAGTAACTGCTCACTAGTCAAGCATTCATCATAATATAATTATGGCAGCAGTGCTGTTACAGTCCTTCTCATCTCAGCAGGACACTGCTCCTTCAGAAACAGTTTAATTTGCCTTTCAGAATGTGGCTTCCCAGTCAGCCTATACATTTAACGAAAATAAATCCATTTCGGATGGGGCCTTGCAGTCCACATTCAGCCAAAACTTGATCTTTCTTCATATTGTCAACCTTATGTAACACGCACAGAAGCTAGACTGAATTGAGAGCATTTCATAACAGGATTTGTCCTTTTCAAGAAAAGAGGCTTAAGCTCTTACTTAGCTTAAATCACTGCCCAACAGCTGTTGGACAAGAAAAGTGCTGCACTCACCACCTTGGAATAATTCCATTCTCTAAACTGGTTGTCTGACTTCGGAGCCAACGACGTTGGTAGCTGCTAGAAGATGAAGAGCTTGGAGATGGAAAAGGAGTGACCAGAAGGCTGCTCAGAGATGCTATCAAGAAAGCAAGAAATCCCACATATACTGAGTTACAAAGAGTGCCAGTTAAATATTTTTTCTTCATACTCTAACTGGGAACAAATTCCCGCAAATGCTGCTCTTGCTTGCTGATATTTTTCACATAACTCACTTGCAACAAGAGATACAATTATTTTAAATAAATCCTGCTGCCTGAGGACATTCTTCCCTTATAAAATCAGAGATCTTCCCTCCTAGAACATACTAAAAATCTTCTTACAAGCATTCTGTCCTAAGAGGTGTTGCCCTCCCACTACAACAGTTTTTAACCAGGACATCCATCTATCTCCTCTTCCCTTGCTTTAGTAATGACTTCAGCCAGTTCTTCCTCTACATTATAAACTGGTTAAGAACCCAGAAAACAATGGCTGTAAACAAAGAATATCATTATAACTACTCCTGCATTAAGGCTTGGGGAAAATCAGAAGGAAAACCACCCAGCAAATCAAAAGTATTTTGCATTTATGGGTCATAAGGTGCTTATAATTCAGGTGCACCAAAAGACTGTAACGTAATTACAAAAGCAGACAAAGCCAGTAGATACCTGACCGAGCAATGCCACTGTCTCTGTCCTCATTTTGTCCTCTGCTGGGCATATCGACAGGCGTGCTGTGTGCTAAACCAGATGAGATCAATAGAGAATGTTACATAACTCATCATACTATTTGTCAGCAATTAAAAAAACAAACACGTTTAAGTTTAAAGGTCATAAAAAAGCAAAGTTACAGCCTGTACTGTTACTCCGAATAAGTAGTGTGGTGTGAGCAGAGGTGGCAGTAAACAAGTATTCCCACACTGAGGATCACGTAGCCAGAGGAAATGGGCTCTTTGCCCCAGACTAAAAGCATCTCTCAGAAGTTTAAGTATGTGAATACAGTTTGCATTATAAGGAATCAGATATGCTTTGAAATGAGGGCTGGTGCTGTCCCCATCTGTCACTCTCCGTCTTTTGATGTGTGTGCAAGACTGTCACTTTACACAGGTTAACATCACAAGGAAATACTCAAATACGAGGTCCATTAAGCTTCTGATTCACTCTCCAGGCATTGATTTACTATCCACAAAGCCTCACAGTAAGAAATATTCAGTTTATGTTTACAGTGAAGTGTTAGTAGTGCAGTCACTCAAACTGGAGAGCATGCAAGACCTGCAAAGGCCATGAAGAAACTACACTGGTGTTCCTGTTCATGGGTTTGCAGATAATGGAACAAATTAGGCCTAAGATCTACCCACCTGCACAGGTCATCACTACACCTGTAAAAGGAGACTTTGTGTAATTTAAAGTTATGAAAACTAAAGAAATTTATACGGCTAAAGAAAAAAAAAATGCACCTTTAAGCCTCATAGACTTAGCTCGGGATTTAATTGTGACTGTCTGCCATCAAATTAAAAGAAAGCAGCAGGAGATAAGAGAAGAAAAAGCTGTACACACCAGGCAAGACACCTGCACACCAGTAAAAAACCAGCTGTAAGCCAGAAAACATAAGTTCTCTAAGAAACATAAGGGCTCATTTATTATTAAAAACACTGCATTGAAAAACCTTTGAACTTAAACAAAGGAATTAGAAAAGGAACATGATCAAAAAGCAATTATTTTCGATTTCAAAATTTTTCTTAAAAAGAAAATAAATAGACTAAGCCAGATATATCTGGTGGCACTATTGTAGCCCTTTCTGTTTCTAGAGAGTAATTATGTCCTGCAAGGATTCAGAAGGAGCTGGATTTGTGTGTGCATATGGATGGGTCATACTGTGGCTGGCATTCCACACAAACCTGCAAAGAAAGAAGCACTGCGGATGAGCCAGAGGGGACCTCCTTCAGACACACCCTGCAGCAGTTTGCTGCTACACAGCTGTAACACACCTAGGAAACAAAAGCAATGTAGAGAAAAGGCAATGCAAAAAAAAAAAAATTAAAATAAAAAGGTGATGCACAGAAAAAAAACAAACAAACCAAACAACACACCAAAAAAAAAACCCATAACCCCAAACTGAACATGAACAGATGGCATCACATTGTCAGAAAGACACAGAACCTGGAAAAATTTACCTAAGTTACTTCCACTGCGACAGGTTCCCAAACCATTTTGATTCGAGTTCAGCTTTCCCAGGCTGGTATCTTGGTTGATGTATTCAAAGCTATCTTGTAAGCTAAAAAATGTGGAGAAAAAAGAAAAAAAAAACAACCCACAAACCAGTGTTCCTTAAGAACATCTTTGGTAGGCATTAATATTAGCTTAAGAATGAGGCTCAGATTAGAGAAAATATAAGGCTGAAGATTAACTGTACAAACTCAAGGACCAGTAGATTTCCTGAAACAGGCCTTTATTTTCTCTATAGGCTCCCTCTCTGAATTATTTTAAGTTTCTGTATGCCATATTTGGGATTCAGTTTATTCCCATCTGTCCATTTCGGGGGACAAGGGAAAAGGGAATAGGGAATAAACAGTGTCATCTTCTGTCCCTGTTGAAGGAAACAGAAGTGGGGCATATGGGGACAGTTTGCTCCACATGTATCCCTTCTTCAGCCCCTGGCAGCAGGAAGAGCTAGAGGCTTTGATTGCCCAACACACCTAACCTCTGAAATACATTGCATGCCTTGGACAAATTAGGGAGCAAAAACTCAAGAGAGGTTTAATTTTTTAAAACTAGTGTGGCTTGGCTGGTAGCTATCAAGAGAAGCTTTCTCCACAGCTGCCATTTCCAATTTTCTGCTAGGCTCTTCCATTTTTCACTTACACAGTGAAGTCAAATTTAGAAGCAGTGACAAAAGGCCTATGGTGGATGGGGGAGGGAGGGGGGCGAGGGGAGTAAAAAAGCAAAATCTTACTTATTGTTGCTTCCACTGAAGCTTCCTACCCTGGCTGAGAAGACTTTACTTATCATCAGCTGGGGGGGAGAGCTGAAAGGATAAACAGTCATATTTCAGTCGGCCATCAGTGCCAAGTGCCCAGGAGAGTGCATCACAGAAAGGGACACTCACCGTATATAGTGGATCTTCAAGGTGGAGCCTTTGTAACTCATGGCCACTGAGCCAAACATCATTTCTCCCAGCATGTTGACGTCAGAGGCTGGTCTGGTGTACTACGCAGACAAGAAGCAAAGTCAGTAACAACTTGGCATACCAGTTTGATTCAATAGAGTGCCATAGTGCTACCCACTAGAGGTGGGTCGATTCAGGTCAGACATGAGGAAGAAGTTCTTTGCCATGAGGGTGGTGAGATGCTGGCACAGGTTGCCCAAAGAGGTGGTGGAAGCCCTATCCCTAGAAGCTTTTAAGGCCATCTGTATGAGGCTCTGAGCAACCTGCTCTAGTGGGAGGTGTCCCTGCCACTGGCAGGGGGGTTGGAACTGGATGATCTTTAAGGTCCCTTCCAAATCTCTGATTCTATGATTTTGAATGGACAAATAAGGAACAGACAAGAGTACCTAGGAAGTAGTTCTCTCCTAAATGTCCTGCTACAGGAACTCTTCATGTAACACGTTCATCATTTTCCTCAGAACTGACCTGAAGCACTGGCAGGTGTCTTTCAAAACACGAACAGAGAACTCCATAGTGCTTTTTATGACCTTCACAAATTAAAGTGAATGATCTTTAATGCTATTCAAGATCTTTTGTAACTCTTTCAAAGACAAGACCAAGACAGACTAAAAGCTTCAGATGTACCCTCATGTTCTTACTCTGTGACACCTTAAGGATAGAGTAGGCATCTCAAGGTTTAGATCAGCTTGTAACACACTAAATATTCAATGTGTGCTAGTTGAGGCTTTTATACACAAACTGCTTCGGTAAAATGCATAAATATAAGCAAGAAAAGTAATGAATGTTACCTGATACTTCGGGAGCTGATCTTTGATATTCTGTGTGCAGCTTAGCGAGGGACTATGGGAAGAAATAGTGTTGTTCTCACTGCTTGCTTGGCAGTTCTTGGCAGAAGTCTTCACGGAAGCATCCTCTGCCATCTTCTGTGTCAAAACAGAGCAATAGGATAAAAACAAAGCAAGCATGAGAACACCCATCTGTAAACATACCCTGGGTAGGCAACAGAAATAAATAATATTCTTATTTGGTTCAAAAAAATATGTATCTGTTTTACAAGATTTCTAAAAAGGCCAGCATCAGAGAAAGTGCAGAACTACTTTCTCATACTGCCAGACAAGTTTTCATAGTGTCACACAAAGCAGTCAAAGCTTCCACTGGAAGATCATTCCCAATTGTGATGAATTGCCCTGGGTAATATTTGCTGAAGTTCACGTAAACAAAATCTCAGCTTCTGGGTTGTCTACGAATCAACATCTGTAATCATTTGCACAATTAAACATTCAAATGCATATAACTTTTGCTCCTCATCCAATTAACAAATTTCTTCAACAGAATAACAGCCAGCAAAACCAAAGGATGAATAATGCATTGCTTTGTAAATTATCAAGTTAGAAAATCTATTTGTTAAACCTGTAAAGGAACTGTGTAGGCAAGCAAATAAATACAGAGACTGGGTTGAAGTTTACTCTCGAGTCACTACATTTTAACACCACCTTAGAACTGATCACAAAGGTATAAAAGGAAGTCTGAGAATGATACCAATTATGTTTGTACACCTTTCATAAGACAAACTGCATTTAATTAATTGGGATTTGCTTAAAACAGTTTTCCTGAACAAAAGCCAGTACCTTGTTTTCTTTGGCAGCTGCTTTTTTCACACCCACACCCCCCCTTCAACATCCATTAGATGTTTGTTAAAAGGGCCACATTGTTTGCAACATCCTCCTCACACACTCTTGAAATGATTTATATGAAAGGAGCAAATCTAACTTTGCAGCAAACTGCTTGGAAAATCTTAGAAAGCTTATCTCACACTCTTCAATTTTTTAGATATTTAAATAATTCAATGAACATACTGAACTTAATGAACACGTTTAATGTGTATTAATGTAAACATTCATTCATTTGGTGCACATCAGAATGAAGTGTATTTTTGTGTCTCATTTTGTACCAGCACAGTTTACCCCACTGGGAACGTGCATTGGCAGAGATCAACTACACTTTTTTCACTTGTCAACAAGGTACATGTAGATAGTGCACAGAAAAAAATAAGAATGCAGGCAAAAAAAACCAAAAACCACCAAAAAACCCCCAAACAGTAATAAACGAGGTGCTAGTGAAAACAAATCACAGCCAGATTTACATCAGTTTGGACTCATCAAGATGAGAAAGGAATGATAACAGGAAATTAAATGGAATTAAATGTAGAATCCAGTATTCCACAGGGCTGATTTTTTGAAGATGAACACTGTGAATGCTCCAGTGGAGTATCTGTAGTATGTTTCAGAATACTCAAGTCACGATGACAAGATGATGAAGTGGGCAGAAGGAGAGATGCAGAAGAAAAAGAGGAAGAGCAAGCCAAGGAAAGTGGAGTAGATCTGTCATTTTTAATAAAAAAAGTTGAGTTAAATTAGAAGGGTAGTACAGCTCCTTTACCATTTTAAAATAAGCTTACTAGCACGTTAAGTTAAAATCCTGGATTTCTGTCCTTTTACCCTCTATTTGCACACTTTTTGTGCAGTTTTTCCTGGCATAGCATTTATGTGCTACTGCTTATCTAATCCCAACGTCACTATTAGGGGTTCAGAAATGTACCAGCATCAGTAGTCACGTGTCTAAAACTGCTAACAAGAAATGTCTAATAAAAGTGCTCTCCTATATGCCATCTGCAGCAAGAATTGGAGATTAAATTAAGAACACTGAAAAGAAATGCAACATATTAAGCAAATGTATGGCTAAATGGAATACGTACATGATAGATCCTCTGGGTAAGATTATTACCTACTTCAAGACACTGTATGTGAATATTCAATGGAAATAAACTTTACTGGATTACAGAAAAATGAATAAATGCACAGTACATGCACATACAACTTTCCTAACTTTAAATAAGGCTGATCTTAATTTTGCCTTAACTTCAAATGAATCAAGAAGTTTTAGGCTCGCTGATGACACCAAACCAATGGCCACACATTCAAGATCACTTTTAACATCTATGTTTGCATGACATTCAAGGTGCTTGGGTTGTTCTGGAAGGCTACCTAGATTAGCATCTGGCTAGAAAACAGATTTTAGTCTGTATCCCATGTCACGAGGGAGATTATAATCTGGGTTATGTTAGTGTTTCATAGAGTTTCTGATAAAATATTTTCCACTTAACTTTTGGTTTAAAATATTCAAGCAAGTGGAATAACCTGAGTATTTATATGAAGCCAGAAATATATTTCTCTCTCACATACTGTGTGTTTTAAACTTTAAGATACAAAGTACCACCCGTGGTTTGGGAGAAGCAAGATTAACAGAGCAGTCTGACCCATTTACCCTCTTAAGCAGATGATTAGTCATCAGCAGATGGTCATTACTGAGGCTGACCGACTTGGTGCAATGGCATATTTGCACTATGACTGAAACAGAAGTTGCTGCTTTTAAGCATCTTCCTAATTTCTGCGAGTCACAAATAGTCATACATAGCTGGCAACACTACAATAAACCATCTTAGGCTGGTAGGCTGAAGGTGGTGGTAGTAACAAAGGCTTCAAAATTAAAAACAAAGGAAGAATTTGACGTCTAAGAGAAACACAGAGCTAGTAGAAAACCAAAACCAAACAGAAGTAAAAACAACCCACCAACCAACAAAAAAAAGCCATCAACACATGACCACAAACCAGAAAGTAGTATCAGTTGACTTGTCTTAAAATCAACTACGTTTCCTGGAAGCATTACTCCACAATTTGCATGGCTGGAGAGCAGCACAAAGAATTTGCATCTTGACAGCATCTACTCTTGTTTCTGTCTGTATCATCAACACTCACACTGCCATACACTGCACATCATGGCACAGAGAGACAAAGGGGGTTGTTTTGATTCACATAAAGCCAACAATTTTAGTAATGAAACCAGCATTCGAAGAAACCCACGTTTAGAGACATGACAGACATTACTGGAACAATGGGACTGCACAGCCAGGACTAACGAAAACAAGCCCAGTCAACATTAAAAAGGTTAAGGAAATACTCATTTTTTAAGGGGTATAGACCGCTTTGCTTGAGAGCAAATCTAGTCCAAGTTGTTAAGTCTGAATGCTATATTTATATTATAAATAGCAAATACAAGACCTGTGTCCCAGGCTTTTTGGAATCCAACACATTCTTGTTGCAGCTATCACATAACAAAGATCAAGTGAAAGAGCTGCAAGCAGCATTCAGTTGACATATTAAAATTCTGGGAAGGGAAATAAAAAAAAACAAAGAAAGAAGTAGGACAAAAACAGAATTAGCATTTCATACCTGAACCACAGCTTCATCGATTTTGCGGACTGCTTTGGAATCAAATAAGACCTGTCTGCCTCTCCTCTCACAGTCTTGGTAAACTATCAGGCGAATTTCATTCAAGTCAGACTCTGAAGAGGACCAGCTGCAGATGATAAACACAAGAGGTTAAAATAGAGTGCTACTTTGCAGGCTTATTTAAGTGAAGCAACAGGTATTCAGCAAATACATTCAGCATTTACAAGAATCAAGCTGTTATCACAACTCAAATCACAAAGTATCTCAAAGGAGCATCTACGCCCCTTGTCACTGATACACAGGCAGGCACAACCAGACTAATTTTCACCCAACCTTCCTTCAAAATTTTCCAGAAAGGGAACACAAAACTTGGCCTCAGCAATGTGCTCCGTGACATAACTACTCTTAAATTTACTACCTTCTCCATACACAGCCTGGATCACCCCTACTGTATGAATTAGCAGGGCTCACTGATGGGGTTTTAAACCAGATTCCAAGTGTTTGCACCAGTGGGGCAGGGTTCTGGTGTTCATGAGGAGCCTCCCACCCCCCAGGGTGCAACCAGCAGGCTCAGCTGGCTCCCTGCAATGCCTGGGCACCAAGGTACGAGGCACAGGGAATGAGCAACAGGAATCAGAATTCCCTGTGAGGTCAGGGGGTTATGACCTGGTGGCAATGACAGAGACATGGCAGGACAGCTCACATGACTGGAATGTGGTCATGGATGGCTCTGCCCTTTTTAGGGAAGGCAGGCCAGAAGGTGAGGTGGTGGAGTTGCTCTTTACGTGAGAGAGCAACTGGAAGGGGCAGAGGAGTGAGTTGAGTTTGTGGGTACAGACTGAGGGTCTGGCTGGCATGGGTGATACTGGTGTGGGTGTCTAGCACAGGCCACTGGATCAAGCCAAGGAAGTTGATGAGGCCTTCTCCAGGCAGCTGATGGCAGCCTCGCAATCACAGGCCCTGGTTCTCATGGGGGATTGTAACCACCCAGAGGTTTGCTGGAAGGGCTCCTCAGCCAGCCAGCCACAGTCCAGGAGGTTCCTCCAGGGCACCGATGAGAACTTCCTGGTGCAAACAGTGGAGGGGCCAACTAGGAGAGGAACACTGCTGGATCTTCTATTCACTTACAAG
This sequence comes from Chloroceryle aenea, assembly GCA_013399075.1. Classification (NCBI taxonomy): domain Eukaryota; kingdom Metazoa; phylum Chordata; class Aves; order Coraciiformes; family Cerylidae; genus Chloroceryle; species Chloroceryle aenea. The sequence continues at coordinate 28,357 of VWZY01007219.1, read as the reverse complement.
GAGGGTCTGGCTGAAGCGGTGAAGGTTGAGGGCAGCCCTGGCTGCTGCAACCACGAGATGGTGGACTTCAGGATGTTGTGCAGAAGAACAGAATACCAAGCAGAATCGCAACCCTGGACTTCAGCAGGGCCAACTTTGACCCTTTCAAGCAATTGCAAGCGGAAAGCCCATGGGACAGGGTATTAGAAGGTGAAGGGGCTCAAGATAGTTGGTTAACATTCAAGTACCACTTCTTCCAAGCTCAAGATCAAAGGATCCCAACAGGTAAGAAATCAAGAGAAAGAGCCAGGAGAACCATGTGGTTAAACAGGGAACCACTCGGTAAACTCAAGTAGAAGAAGAGAGTCTACAGATCCTGGAAGGAGGGGATGGCCACTTGGGAGGTATATGCCTTGTCAGAGGATGCAGGGAGGTAACCAGGAAAGGTTAAGTCTCCTTAGAGTTAAACCTTGCAAGAGAGGTCAAGGACAACGGAAAGGGCTTCTTCAAATCCATTTCAGTTAAAACTAAGGCTAGAGGTAATGTAGGCCCACTGATGAATGAGGTGGGTGCTCTGGTGACAGAGGCTACGGAGAAGTTTGCCTCTGTCTGTACCACTGGTGACTGTCCTCAGGACCCCCAGATCCCTGAGACCCCAGAGGAAGTTGGGATAAAAGATGAGGTTTCTTAGCTGATGAGGACTGGGTTAAGGATCAGCTGAGTAATCCCAATGCACATAAATCCATGGGCCCCGATGGGATGCACCCACGGGTGCTGAGGCAGCTGGCAGAAGTCAGTGCTAGACCACTCTCCATCATCTTTAGTAAGCTGTGGAGAACAGGAGAGGTGCCTGAGGACTGGAGGAAAGCAAATGTCACTCCAGTCTTCAAAAAGGGCAGGAAGGAGGACACAGGTAACTACAGACCGGTAAGCCTCACTTCCATGCCTGGAAAGGTGATGGAACAACTTACTCTTGGCACCGTCTCCAGGCACATCAAGGATAAGAGGGCCATACGGAGCAGTCAGTAGTTTTANGAGGCCACATCTGGAATATTGTGGGCAGTTGTGGGCCCCTCAGTTGAAGGAGGGCGAGAGAACACTGGAACAGGCTGCTCCAGTGTGGCCTAATCTAGGTGATCCTGCTCTGGTACAGGGGTTGGACTAAATCTTTTCAAGGTCCCTTCCAACCCCTACTGTATGGTAAGCTTATTATTTTGTGCCATTCTTTCATGTTTACCATCCTNATGAGACAGTGAGGTGGATTGTGAACTGGCTGAAGGAAAGAAGGCAGAGAATTGTGGTCAGTGTGGTAGGGTCTGATTGGAGGCCTTTATCTGGTGGAGTCCCTCAAGGGTCGGTACTGGGACCAGTACTATTCAGTATGTTCATCTACAACCTGCATGAGGGAGCAAAGTGCACAGTCAGCAAGTTGGCTGGCGACACAGAGCCGGGAGGAGTGGCTGCCACACCAGAGCTGTGCTGCCACCCAGAGAGACCTGGACAGGCTGGGGAGCTGGGGAAGGACAAATTTAATGAAATACAACAAGGGCAAGTGTAGAGTCTGGCAGCTGGGGAAGAATAACCCCACGTGCCAGTTCAGGTTGGGGACTGATCTGTTGTAGAGCAGCACAGGGGACCTGGGGGTCCTGGTGGCCAGCAGGGTGACCAGGAGCCAGCACTGTGCCCTTGTGGCCAAGAAGGCTACTGGCATCCTGGGGTGGATCAGAAGGGCTGTGGTTAGAAGGTGGAGAGAAGTTCTCCTCCCCCTTTACTCTGCCTTGGTGAGGCCACATCTGGAATATTGTGGGCAGTTGTGGGCCCCTCAGTTGAAGGAGGGCGAGAGAACACTGGAACAGGCTGCTCCAGTGTGGCCTAATCTAGGTGATCCTGCTCTGGTACAGGGGTTGGACTAAATCTTTTCAAGGTCCCTTCCAACCCCTAATGTATGGTAAGCTTATTATTTTTTGTGCCATTCTTTCATGTTTACCATCCTCTTTTACTACAGCCTTTCACAAGCTCAAGGCTTACACTCTCCCTCACCCTTTTCTCCTCTAAACAAACATCCAATTCCTTTTGGTCTACTCCTGCCAATAAGTTATGATTTTTTCAAACACTTAATTCTTATATCTGAAAACCAAGGTTTATGTTGTCTCACTATCTCCCCCTTCCTTTCCTGAGATGTTTCAGGGTTTACAAAGAAGCCACGGATTACTGCGGCTTGGTCTCTGATGACAATGAAACTCATCTAGTAGATGAAACCAAGATACCACCAAGATTCAACCTGAACCAAACCAACACTCTTAAGACAGAATCTGCCCCTTCCTCAGAGATACACAATGGCACACAACTTGCCTCCCTGCACTACTACAGAAGGCTGAGGAGCACAACTGATCATGGCTGTGATGGCAAAAGACTTTATTTCCCACTTCCATAGGGAGTCAGCTTGGACATTAGAGCAGAGAAGTTTGCTTGGCCTCAGGTTCAGCTATGGAAAATGTTTTTTCGTGTTGCGTAGCTGACAAGCTGGAATTAATGGAAAAAACCTCCCACTGCATAAAGCAGTGCCACACAGCACTGGTGCTTTGTCATATTGCCTTATCCTTGACCTGGACAGACTGCATCTAGAGGATAAGAGTACTACTGTTTTTAACAGCTGTTAACAAATTGCATAACAGGCTTCAGTCAAGGCTATACTTATCTCCCACTCAAAAGGATGTCTCATTTCAGACTTTTCCCAAACTAAGCCCTACAGAGAAGGAAGGTAGAAAACAGAGGGAAGAGCCCAAAAACTCTATACAGATGAAAGAAAAACATTTCTGAAGGCAATTCTGAAGAATTTCTTTCATGCTCTGCTCTGTTAACAGCCATACATCAGTAGTAAACACCATCACCTCCTGCTAGAGTCAGTAAGGTAACCATGGGCATCTGCTTTAAGAGCACACTTGGGAATTTGAAAATTTAAAATAATTATAAGTAGAACCAGTTCAATTTCTTCTTTGTGCTTCATTCTGCATTTCACAGATCAACTTTACTTCTATATAGTTAGGAAGTAAAATAAGCCTAAGCAAGCACCTTTTTCAAAGCTGAAAAACCTCATCAATATGGAAAGTTTTATCCTGCTTCCAAAGACCCTGTGCCAGAATAAGCCAGATACCTGCAAGGTACTCTGACACAAGTTAACTTTATGCATATAACACACAAGGGTCTAAGCTGTTTTGACATCAGTGAGAAAACTTCAAGTGTTTGTAACCTGTTGTTTCCAAAATGCTAGGAGCGCCGGGCAGATTTCTTTTCAAGTCCTCCCTTTCTAAAGGAGTCACAGCATTCAGTTAACCTGCATGAGATCAGACCTGATACCACTGTTGATAGCTGCCCAACGAAGATCCTACACACCTCACAAACACAGAGAGCTGCAGCTACACCATCTGTTTTAATTTAAAAGTCTGTTACAAACCCCAGTTACACAGCATACAAGAGGAGCTGGAGTCATCACTAGTCTTCAGTCTAATCTGCCCCATGAATGGGATGCTCTGGTACCAAATACTCTGATACCTGTTCAGTTACACAGCTACCTGCTTGCTTACACACTTTCCACAACAGACAATACCTGAGGTAACTCCACTGCTTTCTTAGAAGGGTGAGTAGTCTTCCCTCCCTTTCACAAAGATACAACTCTATGGCCTGAATTTAAACTGTATGCAGGAAGGAGCAAAGCCTTGTTTGTCTCCAAGGCTGGCACAGCAGGCTCTGTAGTTCAGACCATGAGACTGGAAGTTTAAACAGAGAAAAATCAATTTTGGGCACAGACTAAGACAACGCAGCCCTGCACCTGCCCACAGATGCAGAAAGTATGTTCAGTATTTGTTCTGCACGTGTTTAGGTTTCCTATGAACAGGTGAACTCCCACACTCTGCAGTAAGGCAAGCTTTGTGTGCTGCCAACTCCTGTGCAAGACACGAGCTGTGTCTTACACCAAATGCTGAAGTAGAGCCAGTTTAACAAACTGCCGAGGTGCCTTCTCCACACAGCACACTGAAGACTGAAGAAAACTGAAGACTGCTGCAATCTTTCAGAACTTCAAACCGACTCTAGGACAGTGCAGCAACAAGCTAAGAAGTTACATAAAATGCATCATACAGAGCTTTATGCTGGGGACTAAATCGACTAAATCTAGGGAAGTAACTTCAGGTAATGCTTCTTACAGTACTAACCAAATATCCAACTTAGGTTTTAAGGAAGTCTTTGCTTTCAGGCTTTGAATTACCTAGAACACAGATGCAGTTCTTGCAGCAGTCCCACCCATTAGAGTAAGAAATCCATCCTACTAAAACCTCATTTGATGAGATCAAACATATATATGTATATAACTTGCCTACAGATAAGTTATACAACTTTAAATGTTTATATAAGATATATAAGACAGATAAACCCACAGCATCATTACTTCCATGTAGAATCTAGCATCAGACCCAAGCCTAGTCAGGTGACTGGGATGTTCTTCCCCCCCACAAAAAACTGATGAGCAGATTGCTTACAGTACTTCCACCCTTTATTGTTTAAGCCACTTTACATAACATACAGCCCCCCAAACAGGAGCAGCAAGGGTACTGAATCATCTCCTAAAAGCTGAAGAATACAGACAGCACACAGACTCATTGGTGAGCTGCATTTTCACATGTAAAAACCAGCACCCCAAACTCTCATCAGCTTCTTGCTTGCTTAGTTAGCAATGCTGAAAGACATGTTCTTCTTTCTGTTTCTTCTTCATGTATAGTTTTTGAAAAAAATATTCTCTTGCACAAAATATCAGTTCATAAAAAAACAATCCAGCACACTTACCACACTGGGTATAGCTTATCATTCCCTTTACACATTAGAAAGTATCACCATAATGGTTGGACTAAGAAAAAACACCTTTCCCTTTCCAGCAGTTGTTGCTAAAAAGTAAGACCAAAATAGCTGAAATAGGCAGCAGAAATATTTTTTGCCTGTTTTTACCTAAGGAAAAAAAAGGCTTCTGTGCTCACAGGTAACTGACAGGCATACAGGTTCACCTTGCCCAACTATTTAATTCACTAATCCATTTCAACCACCAAGTTTTGACTGTGGGATATATTTTTCTACCCTCCAAAAGTAAGAAGGGAAGGAGATAGCATACTCTTTCCCCTCCCCCTCCAAGGCCACAACATGAACTAATGTTAACTCTAAGGCAACAAAAAGAAATCCTCATGAGCTATTTGTAGGAGATAGGTAGAGGATGGAGAAAGAGAAGATTCTGAAGGTGTCATGTGAAAAGCTTGCACCAGAATCTGTACACTTTTACACTGAATTGTCTACTTTTCATTGACAATTCTGTAACAAAAATTATTAATTCTTACACTTCTGGATTCGAAAGCAAACCCTTAACACACTTACAAAAAGCCCCTTATTTTCCAGCTGCACCACATGATGAGATTCTAAGAGTCTTCTCCATGTCCAACTATAACAAATACTGATGTTTATCCCTATCAGAAATGTCCTTGTCGCTCTTCACCACTACTCCCAACACTCTCCTACTTTGTGTCTCAAGAATCATTTGTTTTCCATGCATTTATTTTGTAAAATCTAAACAGGCATGCTGTTGGTTGGCCCTTTTTTCCCTTCTGGTGACAAAACTACATAATCCTGAGAGTAAGCTTCATATATCTTATGAATGTTTAGAAAGAGGAAATGTACTACAAGCACTGATTTTAGATAGCAACTGTTGCTATTCAGGCAGCTTAAGAAGGGCCTTCAAACCCAAGTTTTGCTAAACACTAACTGAAACATCACTTGCCTTAGTCCTCTTTATATAAAGATTTTCTCATTCTGCTTATATGAGGAAAATCCTACTTAGTCCATTCCTTTATAAAACTACTTGAATAGAATGATAAAAGTCTGTGCTGAAGGAATACAATTTGCTTAGAAAGCAAATGCTACCAATAAAATGAACAAAATTTCAGTGGTTCCCCCCCACCCAAGCCACCCGAGTGTCAACGTACAGGAGAATGACAGAACAGACTTCTGGTAATACAACACCCTAGAAAGGAAGAGCCTGCCAGCCAGCTGGAATGTCTTTCTTTGGCTTCAAAGCAATGCATTACACCAGGTCTTGCATATTCTGAAAAATTAGCTAAATTAGAGCAATGAGAGCTTGTGCAGTTGTTCCTATTTCAGATTAAATGGGGCTATTTTGTCTGAACATCATGTTTGCCTATTTAACCACAAATCTAGATGTCCCACACATCCTTTCTCCCCTTTTTGAAACTATGTGACCCTTCCTACTGCTCACATCTACTCTGCTGGACTCCTCTGTAAACTAACAAACAATTCTTGGCAGCAGCAGCAGTCTGTCCCAGCACATAAAAGCAGGTAAGAAAAACAGATGGAAAAAGGAAGGAAGAAGCAGAAAGCAATGGAAGCTCCACCTCTTGGTGGCAGCAGGAGTTACACTGATCCATTTCACCCATGGAGCTCTATCCCTTTAGGATGCCATTCCCTATACGTGCCAATGCTCTCTAGCATTCCAAGTATTGAGGTGTTTGAATGTTAATTGATCCTTCTTGTTCCCAAGACAGTTTTCTGCCTGCTTAGTGAGCTGAACTGAATCTCAGGGGAGCCAGCTCCAGAGGACTGGCAAGGCCAAGGCCAGCACAAAAGGAAAAAGGGCAACAGCCTGATGCCAGAAAGCAAAGGAAGAGGCAGCAGTGTGGGAACTCCCTCCAGCATAAGCAGTCTGTTGGAACAGCTCAGCCTAGCTCACCCCACCTTCAGAAGGGATCTTTCCTGCATGTGCAAGATGCTAGAATAAACATCATGCTGAAGTCAAACTAAAAATCATGCTGCCCATGTTCCTAAATCAGGAAAGCCAGGTCTACTAAGGATACTAACTGGATTTTCTTGGGATTTGTTTTTTAAATGAAGCCACAAGTTTGGAGCAGCTTACAGATATCCTGGCAAGTTTTCTCTCCAGATTCCATATTAAACTTAAATTTGTTTTGTTTTCTCTCAAATTGGCTCGCAAGCTACTTTCTTTTGTGTTATTCAACGTTTCTTCCATTGCAGATAAGACACATGGATACAAGGAGATCTCTCTTACTCAGGGAAAAGCAGACTCGTTTGTTTCTGGGGAAAAAAAAATTACAAAAAGTGTGCCCTAATCTGCCATGAATCGGTATTTTCAGTTAATACAGATCTCCAAACCATGATCTTTATGAAACAAAAGGTTCACCTTTATAATCAGCATGCATACAACAACTGAAGAGTGACTTATCTCATATTCAAACTACTTTAGCTGACTCTAAGCCTTTTTGAAAGTGACTAACCACTCACCACTTCAGAGTAACATATACAGGCAGAGAAATAAAAGGGCTCACACATATCTGTATTTTCCTGCTTCTTAGAATAGATATTCTACATTCAGATTGCTTGTCTAACACCCTTGGGTGTTAGAACTTGGAAAAAGCTGCCCTGAGCTGTGTTTTCACCACAGTTACAGAGCAGCAGAGACCGAGACATTGGAGACGTGCTGGCACACATCTGAAAAAGACCCTACAAGGAAGTCAAAGAACCACTCCACTATTCCTACTCCCAATTTGATGTAATGCTTGATCTCGAGGTCATTTACAAGTAAAGCAGAGGGTTCCCCTCTCCATTTTTCCCCCACTTCACAGCATTCTCTCCTGTGCGCTCTGCACACTGTTACTGCTTGACCCACTAACTCAGGAGGTGGCAAAAAATTAAAAGGGAAACTAATTAGAAAACTAGCAAGAGAAGGGAAGATTATTTAACCTTAACTGAAAAGAAAGGCAATTATCCCTCATGCCTCAGACTGCATATACAGAAATCCTACATGTCAGGGTCAAGAATGTAGATTCAGCTTCAAGATTTTCTGGAGTATCAATCACCATCCTCAGCAAGAATAAGCTGCTACTAGAACTTTCCCAATGACTGACAAAACAGCCTTTCAGGCACATAATTCTACATCCAATATCGACTAAAACTGTCCGTTCTCCATCAAAAACTATACATAGAAGAAAGGTGACATGCATACCTGTTTTGCAGCAGTCTAGTCACTTTGCTCACACAGCTGACACTTTGGTCTCTCCAAGATTTTCTAATCCTTTCATCCAATTTGGTACAAGAGAGATTATTGCCAAGTGGTGCATCGTTGTCGTTTCTCACTCTTTCTGTTTGTCCCCCTAGGCCATTTGAAGCTTTTGGTGTTCCCCCACACATTTTCTTTTGCTACAAATCCTCTTGTAAAAGCTACCTCAAAGAAATGAAATATCCTCCGAAGAGATACAGCCTCGAGTGGATTTCTTTATAGCTCAACCATTAACAACTCTAATTTACCATCAGCTTTCTTCCCTATACAGGGACAAAATCTGCCAAATTTCCTGGTAGGGGAAAAAAAGGCAAAGAGATCTTCATATATTCTATAAGCCATTAATGCAGAAAGACAGCTGTAGCTCGTGTACTGCTGCAATTATTCCAGACCAAGGAGTAGACACGACTTTCAAGTTTCAGAAGCCATCGTAGAGTTGCTCTTTGCTGCTGTTAGAGCTTTTCCTACCAAGCCTGGTGCAAGGCAGCAGATACAACAGCTAATATTGACTTTAGCTACACTCGTTTCCTGGTATGCGATTAGGTAGCTGGCAATTATGTAGTCACAAGACTGAACCATATGGCCTCAAATAAAAAATAAAAAAAAAAAGCATAGTTGCTTTTGCAGTGACTCGCCCTTAGTTGCAAGGTTGTTCTAACACTGGCTACAACACCCTCTTAATGGCTCTCATGTGAGCAAGTGTCATAGGACAACCCCTAGCAACCTCCCAGAGCTTAGGAGCAAGTAAAAATCTGTCACCATTGCCATATGGGTAGTGATAAAAAATAAATAAAACAAGGACCAGCACTGAGAAACACACCAGATATTCTGCCCTGTAATGCTTTTACTTTTCAGGACAAATGGTATTTACCCTTGGCCAAGATTTTCAAGCTACTATTTTGAAAAGCTTTTTAAGGGAAAATAAAAGTCACAAAAAGTTTGTCACGGACATTAAGTTGGTTGACAAGAATTTGTAGTTAAGTGCCTATTAAAACAATCTAATGGCAGTATTAACAACAGTAAAAAATATTTCTGATCAAGAAAATGTAAGTTCTTAAACAGAAGAAAGGAACTTGACATTTTGTTCAGGCTCAGGTAATTCCATTGCAGAACAAAGTCCTCTTCCCCATCCCAGCTTTAAAAAGTTTACCATGTATGTCTTCTCGTAATTCAGGTCTTAAATAGCTTCCCCCCCCAAACTGGTAAAATTTTAGACATTTTAAAACATGACATCCACAGTGCTATCTCCATTTGAGATTAAAAAGAGAAAATGACTTTGGTAACAGTCACCTAGAAATACAGCAGTACAGCTGGAAAGCACAGTGAGGTTTCAAAACCTAGTGCTACGTGCTACCTGCCAAACAGCACAGCAACCTTCTTAAAAGGATTTTGTAATCTTGGTAAACCCCAACCTCTAAGCACGGGACAAAAGTCAAGGAGAAACTGCAACAAGGTTAAACAACTTTCTCAGTTGCAGCAGGAAACCTGTAACAGTGAGAAAAGTTTAGTTTCAATTCCCAGAGTAAGAAGTACTAAGTCACAATCACTCCTCCTGCCAGGTGAGAGAAACAAGTGAAAAGCTTTGGCCTCTTAAGTTATTCAAATGATCTAGGAGAGGGTGACTCCCAGCATCCACCTCATGGAGGAGGACTACTTCAAACATCAGTGTTCCCAGTCACCTTTGAGATGACAACGAAACATGCAGCTAATGGCCAGGTTCCTAGCCTTGGACTAAGATCAGCAGCTGATGTCCTGCCTTTTCCCTAAGCAAAAGAGAATTCTGAAATATTCAGTGAATCAACCACTCCACCAGATTCATGTCAGAGATTAGAACCAAACATCTGAAAGCTCACTAAATAAGACCTGCTTCACAGCACTACCTCACCTGTAGGTAAAATGATCTGTAGAACACTATAAATCCCCAAACACCTGGGGAATCATCACTGAAAATCCACAGAACTGTTTCTGAAAAGCAACAACAAATCAACCAACTAACCAAAACAAAGCCCAAAGCATCCTAAACCCACAGATGGAAAACACCCCGAGTTCAAGGAGTAGCTAATAGAGAAAATGGAAGAAAGTGTCCCGCTCTCCAAATAGGATCCTCTGGGAAGCACAGTTCAGTGGCTCTCTTCCTAGGCTGTTTGACACCATGTCACCTGCTCTGTTTGTAGGTCACTTCCTGCCCTTCATCTCCACAGTGAGGCAACTGCCTAAATTATTTTAACTCAAGGTAATACTTGAGCAAGAAAACTTAGGGTGGGGGAAGAGGAAATCTCTTTAATGGAGTTATCTGATTAAGAATAATTTTCTGTGCAAGTTACAGCTGTCCACTAAAACTTAAGCAGTGTTTTCAAATTTAACAGAACATCTGCGGAGCCCCCTGTACGGTTTTATTTTTCCAAACAGCTTTTAGAAGCAGGATAGGGAGATGCAAGAAGAAGTTTGAATCATACCTGCTATTTCAGTAAGCATTTTTGGAGAATTAGCAAAATTGATACACAAAAAATGCCTACAACCCCAACATTCAGGATGAGTGCCAAAAAAACATGTTTAAAGGTGAAGTGGAATCTATTTCAGACTGCTTAATGATGATTTTCCCTGGCTTAGTCTGTTGAATAGCTGATCCAGGTTCCTTTGCTCCCTCCCAGTTTGCAGCATTTAGCATTCACTGCTCCTTCTCTTCTTAAAACCTTGGATGTGGAAGAGTTGTATTGATGCCACACCATATTCTCTTCCCATTATGATTCAAAGTAATCCTACTATGGTCAAGCACTATTAACCTCAGGTGAACCACCTTGTTGAAGCATGATACACAGCTACTTGTTTCACACAAGTTAGGCAGGATACATTGCAGGTTAGTCATGGACCAAGTGAAGGAACCTGCTATTTACAGCACCTCTCAGTTTAGATTTTTTTGTACAAAGACTTCTAGGAGAGAAAAATTAAGTTCTCAGTATCAGTTGCCTGTATAGAAAGGTTACTTTGTTTTGTTTAAGATAATTCTCTATGTTATTGTATGAAAAGCAAACCAACATTGGGTACATTCATTCACTGGTAAGTTAGAAGACCACAGACTCTCTGCTCAGGTTAAGGAGAATACCCTGGATTTTTGCAAGGTTGGAAGCATTGTAAATAATCTTTCTTGCTGGAAAGCAAGCCCATCACATGCAGGCACACAAACGACCACAGAATTCCCCCCACACCTGACAGAGGTTAACAAACAGACCTATATAAGCTGACTTCACCATAACTTGTACACATCAGCTTTCAACAAACATCAAGAACAGCCTATTAAACCAGCATTTCTAACTTTGGATTCACAAGCTTATTATTTACAAGTTGAAAGTTTGACAGGTTTTAGAGTGGCTCGGTGATAACAAAAAAAAAAACACCCCAAAAACCAACAAAACCCAAACCAACACAAAGAAACAAAACCAAAGCAACAAACACCTAAGCAAACAAAAGAAGTCCATCAAGAACAATGTGTTTGAAGTAGGACCATAAACAACAGACACTGGTCTGAGTTGTTAGCCCCAGAAATGTAATTCCTCACTTGCAGAGAGAGGAGCTCAAGACTCGCAATTGCATGAAAAGGTGTGGGTAGTTGTGCTTCAGCATTAAGAAAAGCAAGTTCATTTTTGTTAAACTAGTACTTTAAACAAGGAAAGGTGAAGTATGCAACAAGGTCAGCACCCTAGATCCACCACCCAGTCCTTTGTTCAGCATGGAAAGCCTTGCTTAGTCAACTTTCCCTCCCAATTCCCATAGCAAGGAGGGCTCACTTGATCTAAATTATGTCAAATATTTTTCAGCAGTTGTTCCACAGTAATTACAAAAATCTTCGTAATTTCAAAGAAACAAACACTTCCACATTAATTTCACACTCTGCAGGGTTTGGCTGGGTTTTGGTTTCTCCCCTTTTCTCTTTTTAAAGTCACCTCCAGTAACCAACTTCCGGTTTCCACTGGAGGCCAAGAAGTGGAGCCAGCAACAGGCCAGTAGCAAGCAGCACTCAGTCTGGCATCTCTGCTGAGCACCCTGTGGGGTGCAGGATGCCCAGCTGGCAGGGCCACCCCACCTCCCCCAGCACGCAGCACCAGGGCTTGGCTCATGCATCATTCCCATGTCACTTGTTCCAGTGGCGCCATGTGACTGGGCCAGCATCCAGGAACACAGCTGCTAAATACAGACACTGCCAAGGCACGTCTGGGAACTGCCTCTGCCAGAAAAGCAGATGAATAGGAATCTCCTACCCCACCAGCTTTACTGCCTCTGTCTTCCCTCAGCTTCTCCTGAGCAGAAGGAAGAGCTCCACGTTGCACATCCGAAGGGGATTTCTGAGCAGTAACACAGGGCATAATCTACTGTTTATAGCACACTACCAGCTCTTGATGCATTTCAGCACTGCAGAGTACTGGTGGATCTCAGCCCTTAGTATCTCCTGCGTAAAGGAGCAGGGCAGCAGAGACATCAATACCACACCTTAGAGGCGTGGGCTTGGTTGTCTGCACTTTCCTGTTCCTTCGCCTTCTTCTGTAAAGCCCTCTTTTTTATTTAATGAGAAAGTCTCCATGCAGCTTTCAGGCCTCTGTTCAAAGGAGTAATTTTTGAATATAAAAATAAACATGACTAAGAAACAATAGTGTTTATTAGATGGAAGTAAATATTTATTAATACCAACTTACACAGAGGTATGAACGTTTCATGTTCAGCAAACCCCCCCCATTTTTTCCAAGTTAGCTGAAAAATACTCCTTTTGCTAAAACACTCAAACACCTTCACTCAAAGTAACTAAACCCCCTGCACATTAACAGAAACAATATCCTCCTCCACTCCTGCATTGAAAAAGCTGTGTTTGTAAGAGGACATCATTCAATTAACCCAGAAGTGCATATTCAGCAGCATGATGTCACTAAATAACTAACCAAATAAAAATTAAAAGTTCCCTGGCTCTAGGTGCATCCTCCCAAGTACATAATATATGAAATAAAGTATCAGGTATGAGTCTAGCAGAGCTGAAGCAGCTGAGGTGTTTTTGATCAGCTACCATAATATTGGTGAACCCTCTGGAAATGGTTCTGGAGATGGAAATCAAGTGTTGTAATATGTTGGATATTTCTGAAAGTGTACTGATTTACCCAACTGGCAAGGATATGGGAAAGGTCACAAACACAAGAAGCCACGCTCGATCCCCCAGAAGTTGCTACAGCACACACAGCAAAGCCAACTGCCTCTAATGAATGCCAGGAAATCCTGGCTTGGATCGAATGAAGCGATAACGCAGAGGGATGTAACGTCAGCTCTGGCATTTTTCACTAGTTATAGCCAAAAAATATGCTTTGCTGCTCTTTTTGTTGCTATGATAATTTGCCTGTTCCATCCAGAACACCTTCCTTAACCCTCTCTTGACAGCAAGGAAGGTACCTTTCTGGTAACCATCACTGAATCCTGCAGGATTACCTACATTTATTTTCCAGTTCCACTGGAAAGGGAAGGAGAAGCCACGTCTTAGGACTCTGTGCAGAACAGCAGGGTCATTAAATCACTCATACCATAATACTGTCTCGAGGAGAAAGACTACGCACACCACCAAGCAAATAAACTACAGTCCTGCAGCTGACTGGCATGGGCAAACTCACCCGTGCTGCAAGAGAGTTACGTTCTGTTTACCACCAGTTGTGCAGCACTTTGAATGTATAAACAGTCATTAGGTTATGAAATAGCCTCCTAAAGCAGGCCAACTACTCACATGGGTTCCTACACATTTTCTTAAAAATACTGAGATTAAATCACTTAAAGCTTTATACAGCCAGTTCTGTGCATAATTACACTAGACCAGACCCAGGAACACACCAAGATTTGTCTGCCAAGAACCAGGCTGTCTCAATCATTAAATAGTTGGACAAAACCCACAAAACTCAGAAAAAGAGCCGGGTGCAACCTTGCCAGGCAATGGGAAAACACATCATGCACAGAAGATTCAGTGAGAGAATAAGCTAAAATTTCAGGCAACAAGCTTATGGAGCAATATCTATTTAGACAAATTAAAACCCTTTCTCCTTGTGGGAAGGTAAGAACTTGTCAAGTACCTTCAACACTCCCCAGTAAAACCCGGTATATACCAAGTCTTTTGCAATGGATCTGACTTTCTCCCAAGATGAAGTCTACCAGAACAGACTCCCTAGGAACCTCCTTAACAGCTACAGACTCAGGACAACTTCATTAAAAAAAAAAAACAAAACACCAAACAAACCTCTCACTTTCTTTTCTAGTTAACTCAGGGCCCAGAGGTCCAGCTTTAATGAAGTCAATACTCCAGCCAACTTTTAGTGATTCAGCAACATGACTGAAGAGCCACTGCTTCTGTCAGACTTCTAGCTCACCTGCCAACACCACATTTCAATACAAATAAATACACAGTTGTTTCTTTAGGCAGTAAACAGTTCAATTCAGAGGTTGGGGTTATCTCTGACATTCTGCAGAGGTGTTTTTTGCTTACAAATACCACAGACATAACACCAATGTGGATGTGAGGTCACTGACTTGACAAGTCTTTAAAAGCCAACATGCCCACTACAAAATAGAGTGTTCTGTTCTCATTTTCCTCTCCACTGGGTACCTACCTCTGGACCATTATCCAGTCCAGCTATCATTGGTATTTTACAGTTACTGTCACCACACAGTGACAAATAGAAAATGCTAGTTTTCAAATGCATATTATTTTCCTAATTCCATTTCAAAGCATTCCTCAACATATTCCTGTCTGTCAGACGGCACAAAGGAACTTTGAACACAAGAAGCTGAGTACCTGAATTGTTTCTGAACTAAACTGTACTCGGATCTAGTCTGCAGTGGATGACCAACTCCTGTCCTCGAGTTTCCCAAATACTGAGGTCATCAGGTGTTAGTCACCCATTCTAGAACTCGGAATCACATGTGGAATTGTTTTAGCACTTAGTAAGCGTGCTGTATATCCACAGCCAGATGTCATACATACCTTTATAATCAGGCAGGGTTAATTCTTCCAACTCTTTAACTTGATGTGACTTACAAACTCTTTTAACAGCTAGCAAGGCAAAGGTTGCCATTTCTGAAGCCGCTTCAACTTGCTACCATGTGAGAGTAAACTTCCTCCAGGCCAGAAGCCAAGATGAAGTAAAAGCTCAGCTACATGTTACTACAGCTGGGAACTGCCAAGTAAACCGAAATGACTTCCAGTTCCCAGTTTTCTTTTTTTGGCCAGCTCAGTGCAGATGAGGACTATAATACAGGAGCCCTCCATAACCATTCCTGCATGAAGCCTGACAGCTTAACACAAATCATATGAGATGGTTGTGTCACTGACCTTAAACACAGGTGGGACCACAGAGGGCTCCAGTGATCTCTATTCTGTCGATGCTACTGTGGAAGTGAGAAATGTCCAGCCAATAACCATTTTCAGCACAGAACAGGAAAATGCAATAGGATCTGGTAGCACTGCAGCCATTTCAGGTCTCGGGTAACATCCAGACTGAGAATTCAGCGGAAACACTCCGCAGAGAAACCCAGAACACCGAGTTCATTCAAGCCACTGTTTGCTCTCATGGAAGTCCATAAACTTAATGACAATAAAAGCTAAGAGTTATTATTGTAAGAAAGTTTCTGACTTCATCATAACATACAAAGTACTGAAGTGTTCAGCTCTCTCATTTGAAAGTGCTAAGACCAACTTCAGCCTGTTAGCACCTCTATTAGAGAAGTAAATATTGTCAGACTATTTACTTATTACAGCTCATTTCATTAGCACATGTGAAACTCCACTGAGCACCCAGAGGGGAAAAGTTGAAGTATATTGCATTGAGGTGAGAACATGGTGCAGAGAAAACTCCATACTGATTCAGTAACATCATCACACACAGCTCAAGCTTCACGTCAGCCCAGTTTGTGGAAGGAAAACCCTCAGTCAGTCTTAGCAGCACGTGTCATGTAAAGCTCTCGTGCCCATTTATCAGCAAAGTTATAAGAACCTCACCAATATCCAGGAAGTGTGCTAACTGACAAAGCAGGTATTTTGGCTGTTGGACATGTAAAAGCACTTCTTGCCCGGACTGTACTATTACTGGAACTCCTAAAATAATCCTCCTGCTGGTTCTGAAGAATGCTTTGCCTCGCAGTCTCCGCAGGAGCTTGTCTTGCAATCTCAGTCTTGCATATAAAAACACAACATTGCTACTGTCCCGAGAAGAATCTGAGCCTGTAGATGAAGAAGTGGAGGCAGAGCAGGCGCAGAGATGAACTTGCACTCTCTCAGCCAGCGCACGCAAAGGTGCAGACGGCCACACTCGCTGTCTTCACACCAGAAGTACTCAAAGTCCTCCTTTTCTTGCTAGCAAGCCTGTTAACCACCATCCTACAGAATTACATTCCTCATCTTTTTTGCCTAACAAGTGTACCCATGGAAACCTTCCCAGAGCAAATACCAGTAATTAGGATAGCATAAGAACATTTTACTTACGACTGGCACGCAAGATGACAGTGTGCTCTTAATCAAGAGGGTACTCAGTAGGAATAACTGTTGGCAAATAAAAAAATCACAACACATGCCTCTAAAACAGAGTCTTCAGAAGCCATCCCTGAGCATCACCAAGGTGCAGAGCTTGTAGCATACACAGTCAATACTAATCCAAAGAATTCTCTTTGCAAAAGAATTCCTTAGCAGCGTCAGCATAACTGAAATGCCAGAACAAGAAATAAGTTGTATTTAAGAAAACAATTAGCCCACTTTCTGGATCCTGTGCCCCAGCTATTTAGTCACATCTGCTCTCTCTGGGCTTTTGGTTTGCTGTTACTCTCTGTTCAGACCAAAGCTACAGCTAAAAGCCACTAGCATGCACTGGAACACCTACATCCCACAGTGTCAAAGTGGGATGACATGATGACTAACAATCACAACATTTTTGTCAAGTCTCTTCCATCTTCCTCTCTTCTCAAGTTTAAAAAAAAAAGCTCTTCTGCTACTTCAACTAAGATTACGTAAGAAATGTTACAAAATTTACCTCAGTTTTAATGAGGCCAGCCTCTACCTCCAATAAAGGTCCACATCAGCTTTTATAAAGTTTCTCTACAAATTCAGCTTTTATCAATGTTGACATTTTCCAGGTTCAAACAGCTCTGTTTTCCCACAACAATCCAGTTACGTCAACAGACAAGTATTCCCCTACTGGTTTAGATTGCAGTGTATTCTGCTTTAAGTTGTGCTCCCAACAAGGGAAGGTAGCTCCAAGGTTTTCTGTTGCTGCTTTCTACTGAGGATTGTGTGTGACAGAGTACTCACCTAACAGCAAAAGCATCCTAAGAAGGAGGAATTGAGTACCTCCTGTCCTACCGTGCAGCAACTGAAGAGTGGGGTGTGTAGGAAATTCACTACTAGCTAGTTATGCCATGTGGATAAGCTACTTGTAAATCAGAAATAAGATAACCCACCAGCAAAACCAGGGTGTTGGTCTCTTCTCCCAATTAACTAGCGATAGGACGAGAGGAAACAGGCTTAGGTTGTGTCAGGGAGGTTTAGATTGAGTATTAGGAAAAAATTCTCTACTGAAAGAGTAGGGAGGCACTGGAACAGCCTGCCCAGGGAGGTGGTGGAGTCACCATCCCTGGAGCTCTTCAAAAGATGTGTAGATCTGGCACTTCAGGACATGGTTTAGTGGCCATGATAACGTTGGATAAATGGTTGATGATCTTAGAGGTCTTTTCCAACCTTAATGATTCTATGAAATAACCAAGGAACATCCACCACCCTTGGAATGTCATTAGCTTATGCGTTTGCATGCTGGTTTTTAGCCGCTCATGGGAAAAAAAAAATAAAGAAAAAGGAAAAAAAAAGGGTGTCTTGAGAAAATAAGGGAATAAGGGTATATATAGTAAAGCTAGAGGAAAACAAAACATTGTTGAGTGACACAGCAACCTTCGTTCCTGCAAAAAGCTCAAAACTTTCAAAGCCAGAGGACTCGGGGTTGGTTTGTTTCCTTTCAAAGCAGCCCCAGGCTGGCAGCATGGTTTTCATGTCAAAAGATCAACTTTTCAATGACTTCCTCTCAGAGCTATTTTCTTCAGTGAGACTAATAAATCTTATCTGCAGAACTGGCTCTGTAGGGTCATTGCTGAGCAAAGGCTAAGGCCAGAGCAGAGGTTTAATACTGCTCTCAGTGAAGAGCTAAGTGCCTTGGACTTGCTCTTTAACCTTCCTTACCCCATGCTTAGACCTGGGCCACATGGCTGTATTTATCCCATATACAAAGAGTGATTTTTCTTCCCGATGTTTTTTGAAGGGTTTACAGGCAGATGTCCAATGATCTTTCCACACAGGAAGAGGTTCATAGGTGCTCAGTAGCGTTACCGGGGGGCGGGCTGCATTTCCAAACCTGCAGGAAGCTCAAGGAGCATTTCATGTTAAGAAAGGTGTATTGACCGGACTTGCAAGCAGACTCAAAAGCTCACTACTGCTTTCTTTTCTCTTTCAGAAGGTGGAACATTGCCAGGCTGGTAATAAATGCTGTGAAATAATGCTTAGCGAGTGGGATCTCGCCAAGCATTTCAAAGCTATGACCAACAGAATTACTAGAATCAGCTGCCAAAGAGATGATCTCATATACCAAAGCTAACAAACTGTTACCAGATAGATATCCTGCAGTTACAACAGGACACCCATTCCATTATGGACACTAGAAGGAGCAGCTGATGCTTAGAGCTGAAGAAACAGTTAATTTGCAAGTTTCAGGCAGCTAAAATAACATATCCTCTATTTTTTTTTTTTTGCTGTTGTTTTACAGCATTCCTTCACTAAACATACCAATACTAAAGGTATTTCAGCAGAGGTTGCAGTCCAGAAATTACACATTCAGCTGTGAATGCACAGTCTTACAAAAAAATCCAAGGATTTGTGGGTTTGGTTTTTTTTACACCCCTGGATACAGGTACTTTGCTAAACAAACAACTACAAAACTCAACACAACCAAACCCACCCAAACAATAAACCTACCGAAGACTAGAACTAGTATAAACGTCAGCCCTCAGTTTAAGGATAAAGTCAATCTTTCCTGTTGTAAAATACAGAAAAGAAACAATGTGAAATCTCATTCTAGAATCAGACAAGCACAATTACAGAGGAACTGCTAAAAAAATAAATACGAACTATCTGCAACCCATATCCCTTTCATTAAAGCCATTCCCCAATACCTCACTCATATACGTGCCTAGCACTTGAGACATTCTAGTTCTGAGATACCATGTGCTTACAAAATACTCAGTCCCCAAAATTCCCAATTCCTGAGGAGCAGGGTGCTTTGTTCTTGCAGTAAAACTACCATTCACTGAGCACTGTAGCACTCCAAGAACCTGCACAAGCTACTTCAAATCAGTCCTGTAAGGGAAGTAACATTTGATAAGGAAATAAGAAATATTAGGGGAATTTAGCCACGTAAGTGCACATTTCTTATACACAAAATAATTTCCTTAAAGCATCAGAGGCTAAAAAGAAATATATTAAACTACAGTCCCTCAAATGTCTCTGTTGAAAGGGGGGGGGTATGCACACCTCAACATATACATATTTTTTTACGTAGGCATTATACACAGATACAGAGACACACATAGACAGATATTTTTAGTTAAGAGAAGCAAAAAGCAGTAGTAACAGAAACCAGAAGCTGAAGATCCATATACAAAACAGCTCAGAACAAATACAATATCATGTCACTAATATCCATCTGTTCTCCAGCTACCCTGTTACTTCCCTACAAAAAAAATAAATTAAGCTAGTCCACAATTCTAACTATATCACTTCATACTTCCATTATTTGAAGGGAGGCACAGGCCAGCAGAAAGTCCTATTACCCTAACAGCTCGACATTAACACCTACACCTCACCTTCGCTTTCTCCTCACCCAGCAAGTAAGGGTTGTGTTTAGATCAACATGTGGAGTGCAGAACAACAGGATGAGATCCACAGAGTGAATTAGTAGGTGCTAGGGACCTGCCACCCACACCATCCATGTTCTGAAGTTTTACTTTTGACCAGCTGCAGTCTGGTCCCTCAGGAACTGAGTGCTCACTAGTGGCTGAAGCACACTTTCTGATGTCACTCATTCCACCGGGAAGCCACTTTACGCACCGTGAGTGAGCAAAGTGCAGTAAGTAGAGACAACTAAGAGGTCTTGTGTAAAAGATCCCTCCTGATCCAAATGAAAACATTCATGCTCCTGCACCCAAGGCTCCACATTCAGCTGGAGGCACCATGTCTCTCTCTGCTGCTGTGCCAGCTCCTCCCTAGGAAGGAGCATGGGACCTTGTAGCTTATTGTTTTCTTCGGAGCCACACAGAGGAAAGAGCACTGACATTTGATTGAGATGGAGCTCCCATTAAAGGACAGAGGCCAACAGAAACAAGCACACACAGTACTTGCTACAGGCAAACCCCAAGCCTGGTCAATGGCCCTCTGCAACAGAGCTTCTCCTGGTAGCCCTGGGAAGGCTAGAAAACATACAGCTTCCTAACAATACACTTGAAAGCAAGTTATTAAATTAATTTGAGGATGTATTCTCTATTTTTTGTGATTCTGCTATTTTTCTGGGTAAGGTGGGTGCATTGATACACCTAGGCTTTAAAGGCTTGCTTCATACCATCTCAGAGTCCAAGGATAGAGATTATTACTGGTCTCAGAACTGCTTAAGAGAGCTACAGACAGAAAGACATACCAAATGTGGAGAACCTCACTAAAAAAAACATGAAGAGGGAATAAAGTTAACTTAAAAATCCTTAAAAACACAGGCTTGCCCTTAGCATGGAGAATGATCCTGCCACTCTCCCTCTGAGAATGACCAGTAGTCTATGTTTAGTACAGAAGCAACCAAAGGATTAAGTATTCCCTTTTACTTAGGTCCAGTCACATCTCTCCATTCAAACAGAGACTGCTGTTCAACAGCAACTCTACTGAAAACATTGTAGTAGAGCTTCTAAGACCCAGGAAGTATGACCCTGCAGGTCACCAGCACACCACTAAAAGAATAAAAAAAGCATTACAGCACATTCAGAAGTCACAAGGAAGAAGTTTAATGCAATATGAAGGGGTAAAAAAGCCACCCCACGTGCAAAATACTTCAAATACTTTATTAACCTTGTTTGCCAAAACAAATCAGATACCAATGAATGGGGGAAAAGAAAAAAAAAACAGTATAAAATTTAAAAAAATAATAAAAATAAGGGATAGTGATGAGCACCTGCAATAGTATTTTAATGATAACAGTCCTTTTCTGAAGTGTTATCTCATGGAAATGTTACTCAAACTGAAAATTGAGTGTGGAATATCCTAAGGAATAGGAATTGAGTGTGGAATATCCCAAGGAATAGGAAGAAGAAAACAATGCAAGCTCTACCCTGACAGAACACTCCAGATGGAGCAATCTGACTGATTTTAATGGGGGACACCCTTGCAAGAACTCTGCCTCCATGGAGCTCCCCGACAAATCAAACAGCTTACACCAGAACTGACAGCACTGGTCTCTGATCCAGAGCACTCGGTAAGATTTTAAGTATCAGGCAAAAAAATAAGAGTTAGTTGGGAACTGCCACTCAGTTTAAGTGTGGACATTGCATTGTTTTCTTTAAAATTAAAGAGATATTTAATTCCTATGTGCTACATAAAGTAACCAGCAAGTATAGCATATAGACTCTGCAGCCTCCCAAAATCACCAGCCCTGTTCTCCAGCACAAATACAGCACCAGTACTGGGTCCCACCACCTTCAAGTGAATCACCTCATAACCCAAACATCCTAATGCCATTTTGGTGTCACTCCACTGCACCCTATGATCCTGCAACCTTGGCCACACGTTAGGCCACAGCCCACGCAGACTCCGTGATTCTGACCTTTCATAAATGGCACTTTGTGGATAAAGATATTTTCCACCTTTATTCCTTACCATTCTTGAGAGTTCCAGCACTGAAAGCCCAGCTTCCCAGCTCAACCCTGCACACTATCTGATCACAAGACTAGTCAACTCATGTCAAACAAGAAAAAAAAAGACACAGAGCTTACGGGACACGCATGTGATAGTCACTGTGCTCACCAGGACTGGTTTGGGCTGCAATAAAGCCCCAAACCACCAGCCCAAGCAAAATTCCGTCCAAGAGGGTTTCGAAAACAGTATTATATGAAGATTACATATTCCAACCCTGAAGTAGCCATGGCTACTAAATCGCACCTTGAATGATTTCCAGCATCACGATCAGGGAGAGAAGTTCAAGGTACCTAATGCTCAGGGGACCACCAGCCTATGCACCTATATTGAGGTCACGACAATTAAGGCAGTTTTTGATTTTCGGGCGCTGATGAGACCCGACCACGAGGTGGACCAGCACTCGCATCCACACGCAGGGAGGGAGACCCTCCGGCCTCTCTCCCGGGGCTGCCGAAGGGGCGGGCGGTGCGCGCCCCGATGCCCCCAAGCCTGTCCTTTCCAACTCGGATATAAAATGGCTGAGAGAGCCAACGCCA
>VWZY01007218.1:98892-111062 GCA_013399075.1 Chloroceryle aenea | reverse complement strand
TCCGCCCCAGCCCCAAGCAGGCTAAAGACTGCCTGCATCCAGAAACTGGAGTGCCTTGGAAATAACCAGCAGCTTTGGCTGTTTGTCTGCCAGCTCCCGAGCAGCACACGGCCCCCCGTAGCTCTCAGTACCTGTCTGTCACTGTCCTGCAGCAAAGCTTTTGACTGTTTTGTGGTCGTTGTTTTGTTGGGTTTGGTTCGTTTTGTTTTCTTTTTATTTTTTTTTATTCCCCCCGTGGGTTTATTTTGCATAGAGTGTGACATTTTGGTTTCGTTGTGGTGTTTCTGACTCTTTGTGCCTTTCCTTTTGTGTTTGTTTCTCCCGCCTTTCCTCAGTTTGCAGCGGGGCCTCGACCTGCCCATCACCAGGTACAGTACCCTGCCCCTTCCTTATCACCCTAAACTAATTGCCTGGGGGAGGTGGGTGGTTGGAGGTGATTCACCCACTAACTCACAGCCTTCGGAAACCAGCCCTGTTAGTAGCTACTAGCACGTGCCTAACCCCACTAACAAGCTGCCTGCAACGCAGAGTAACAACCACTGTTAGTTCTCGGCCGGTGTCACCGCGCTCAGGAACCGCCCCCCTTAACGCCGTTCCCACACGGGAGGGGAGCCTGGAGAGATCCTGGCCAGGTATTCCTCAGATTTGTCCTTTCACATCGCTAGAAACTTTGCTGAATGTTTCCCAAGCTGGCTGGTAGGTGAAGTTGCCTGAGGTGAAGATGTCAGTGAGGACTGAGTGTTCACACCCCTGAGAAGTTCATTGCCAAACTCGGAGCGAGGCAGAGGACTTTGCAATTCATACGTCTCTTGTGTGGGACGCCTGGTTATCTGTCATCATTACATTGCTTCATGTTCTCTTCACCCTGTGAAAGACAAATATTTGGGAATCTTTGTAGTATTCCTCTTGAATGGATGGGACTTTGGAAGGAACCACCTGCTTAAGAAGGATGAAAATTAGGAATAGCTCTGGCTCGTGAAACTCATGGGCAGTGCTTGTTAGGGTGGCAGAGATACCCAGAGGACCTCCTCAGCATCCAGACAGATCAGGTCTGTGATGCTGTGACTCTCTTAGGTTGGAAGAGACCTTCAAAATCATCTAGTCCAGGCCTTCCCCCAGCACGGCCAGGGCACCACTGACCCCTGGCCCTCAGCACCACAGCTCCACGGGGGGCTCTGAAACCCCTCCAGGGGTCACGGGGACTCCACCCCTGCCCTGGGCAGCCTGGGACAGCCCTGGACAACCCTCAAGGGCAAGAAATTGTTTCTCAGATCCAACGTAAACCTCCCTTGGCATGACTGTAGAGGTCCCTTTTGTCCTGGTCAAGGTGTCCAAAGTTGTCTTTCCATGAAGACCTGCATTCACCTTTGCCAAACACCCTGGGGACTGATCTCTTCTTGTAGCTTTTGAGGGGACAGTGGTGGTGGTGATGTGTGGAAAAGAGGAGGAGAGGCACATCAAGTGCAGGAAAGCTCTCCAGATGCGCCTCTTCCTATGTCACACTTCCTTCCCTTGGCTTGGAAGAACAGGTTCTTTCCATCAAAGCAACCCCAACCCCACTAACTCCAGTGATGTTGGCACAGGGTCTTAAGTCACTGAAGGTTTGTCCCAGGCAAATGGTTTTGTTCTCACTTCACTCCTGTTAGTCTGAGCAGTTTAATAGAGTAGGGATGAGCACCTTTAGGAAAGTTCTGTCTTAGGAGAGCAGGTAAGTGCATGAAGTGGGCACAGACACCCTAAAAAAGCTGCTGCTCTTTATTCCTTCCCCCCTGGAGAGCAGCGTGGAAGCAGGAGCCTTCCAGAGCAGGATAAAAAAAAAAAGAATAAAAATGCAAAATGAGGCGTTAGCACTTGTTTGCTCCCAGGCAAACATCATGTGAGAGAGAGGGAAATGATTTTGTGCATGGCAGGGGATTGCAGTGAGGTGGAGGGGTGTTTGCAGGGTGCCTGCAGAGCTCAGGGAACGACAGAATTAGTCTCTTGTTTAGATACTTCTGTTCTTGACCTTAACTTCAGGTCTCTGTTTATATCATGAGATGCCACCAGTGCATCACTATCCAGAAACTCGTTAGTTCTTTCAGAGGTCGTTACTAAGGCAAATCATATTCAGTGTGAGCTATTTAATAGTCTCATAAAAATCACTGTGCTGACTGCAAGCAGATTTTGGACCATGAGTCTCAAGGCAGTGCAGCCCTGGAGGAAACCAGTGCAGTGCTTCGTGGCTTTGCTGGTGTGACTCTACCACCAGTCTGTCATGACTTGGTTTAGAACTTTCTTCTGAAGCCAGTTTTGACCCTGTCTGCAGGTTAAAACTTGTCATTTCCAAGTGTTTTCCTGATTGATCAGCACATCTTGAACTGTGTGGCAGTTAGATTTTTGACGCCGTTCCATTTGAAGTCTCCTTATAATTACCTGAGAAGAAGCCATCACCACTGGAAAAACATTCCAGACTTTATTCCCAGTCCTAACTGTCAATGCACTGGATCAGGACAGGCAGAGAAACCTGTCCATGAGCTCTCGACTCCTTTTTAACCCAATGTCTTTGCCCACGCTGCAGACTGGGGCTGGACAGAGGGGGTTTTGCCACCAACCCATGCAGGACGGGCACAGCTCTTGAGGCAAGTTCACCCCAAAGCCAAGGCTTAGAAAGATGTTTGAGACCAACATCAATAATTCTTCTCACGTAGGAAACTTTTAACATGCTTAAATCGTGTAACATAAGCAGGAGGCTCTGAAATTGAGGTTTTTATAACCTAAAAAGTATTAAGTAAGTAAATCGACCGTAGCAGTGTTAGGATTTTTTTTGCAAGGACATAATGTGGTCTTCTAAGAAAGCAGCAGCAGGACGAGGTTTGCAATGATTCCTGCGTCACTCCCAGTGTGATTTTATTAACGTGTGCCTTGTATTGATTCTGTGTCTTTTTCAGTCAGATAATGGATTGTTCTTTAAGGTTATTGCCTGTAATTATTAGATCTGTAAAGTACTCAAATTAGCAGCATTTAAGCACCTGAAGTTTTCTGGCAGCTTCATAAGGGATTTATTTTCAGATGGAAATGCCTGTCCTGGTAGCTCCGAGGCAGTTGATGCTATAGGAGGTGGCATTTAAGTCTGAGAGAAAATACTAGAATGAGATTTTGGATGCTGTGCTGAAAAGAGCTGCAGTGGTTGGGGTTGGCAGTTAAAAGTGTGCCAGTGATCCTTGATTCCAGTAACGTGGCTACCTGAGAAACCACTGAGAAGCCTCTTTTCACAGGAGAAAGGAAATGGGCCTTGCAAGGTGTGTTGTGTCAGACTCTACAGAGGGACCTGGCCAGGCTGGTTTGATGGGATGAGGTTCAGGGAGACCAAGGACTGGGTCCTGCACCCACAGTGGGGATTGGTCTCTTCTCCCAAGGGACAAGTGACAGCACAAGAGGAACCGGCCTCAAGCTGCCCCAGGGGAGGTTGAGCTTGGAGCTGAGGAACAATTTCTTGCCCTTGAGGGTTGTCCAGGGCTGTCCCAGGCTGCCCAGGGCAGGGGGGGAGTCCCCGTGACCCCTGGAGGGGTTTCAGAGCCCCCTGTGGAGCTGTGGTGCTGAGGGCCAGGGGTCAGTGGTGCCCTGGCCGTGCTGGGGGAAGGGTTGGAATCAGTGACCTTAAAGGTGTCCTCCAACCAGAACAATTCTGTGAGTCCATGATTTTTAAGTTGTGTTTTTCTCCCAGTGCTGTCGTGGATGTGGCCGTCCCGGGGCTTCCTCCTCTGCTTCCCGCTTTGTGCACGGAGCATCCTGGCTTTTTAGTTCTAATTGAGTCACTTTGCTGCTTCTGATCCTCAGGAAACACAACTGAAAATAGCAGTTTTCATCTAATCTGAAGTCTGAAATGTAGAATAGCCCTCAATTTAAGAAGTGGCTGGAGGAGCAGATGAGTTATTTTAAAATGGATGCTCAGCAGAGGCCAGTGTAATTAAAACCAGAAATCAGAACAAGTATAAACTGAAACGTCACAGTTCCCTTTCTGACTTCTAATTGTCTTTCAGATTAGTTTACTGGTTACAGCAGACTAATTTCGTTTGAGGTTGCTGGTGTAGTTTGTTCCAGTTTTAGCTTGGGGTTACTCGAGTTCCTTTGGGTACAGCCTAGAACACCAGGAAGCTGGGCTTGGCCGAGGACCGGCGTTAAAAAGCCTCATGATTTGGAGAGCTTGCTCCCCGAGCTGCTGCAGGACTGCC
Source organism: Chloroceryle aenea (assembly GCA_013399075.1). Classification (NCBI taxonomy): domain Eukaryota; kingdom Metazoa; phylum Chordata; class Aves; order Coraciiformes; family Cerylidae; genus Chloroceryle; species Chloroceryle aenea. The sequence continues at coordinate 106,851 of VWZY01007218.1, read as the reverse complement.
CATTTTGTAGCTCTTTGGAGTATTTCAAGTTAGAAAGCAGTTGGAAGCAGCTCCTGTAGTCACTTCTCCATCTTCATCCATGAGTTTGGAATGGAACTACCAGTTTTAAATCCCATGGGTGGCAATAAAAGGGTTTTCCCCCCCTCCCTGTTTTATCATTTAGTAAATAATAAAACTGGGAAAGCCTGAAGCAGGGGGGAGGAACAAGCTTTGCGTTGTGCCCCGAGGGCTGCACTAGGTTATTGCTTACCCCTGGGGAAGGAGGATGGGGACCTGTGGCCTTTCTGCTGCAGCTCCTGCTCTGGCACCAGATCTTCAGGGCTCGAGGCTGCAGGTCCCCGGCCGAGCCCCGACGCCTGTGTCAATATTTCAGAGATCAAGTGTAAGGGGCCAGCTTTCACCTGCAGGTAGCCGTGGCTCCTGTGCCTTGCCTCTTCCAGAGCAGGGTCAGGTTATCCCACCAACCTTCTTGCAGGGACCAGAAAGACTCAAAATGAGCTGTCTTGGGACCTATGAGAAGCTTAATGGAAGTGGAGAGCTTGGGGGGGTGTGATGTGATTTGATTTGATGTGATTTGATTTGATTTGATTTGACAGCATTGATAACAATGTGTTGAACTTCCCTTTGGCTTCCTTTCTCTACAACCCTTTGCAGGGCTTTGTGGCCCCATCACAGTTGCAGCCTTGATCCTATCCAGGAAAAAAATGGACGGGTGCCCGTCCACGTTGGGTGCGAAGGGCTAAGCTCAGCAGAGCTTTGTTTTCAGTCCTCTTACCACAAGTTTATTTTTCAGTGAAGCTTTTAGAGCAGGGAGGGAGTGCTCCACCGGCATCTCTCCGGAAGCGATGGCGTGGAGAAATGCAGAGTAAATAGAAAATCAATTAAAATGCAGCAGTGGTTTATCAGGAGGAGGTTGGTTCTCTCTTTGACCATCGATTTTTCTAGATGACAGCCTCTTATCTGGCTGCCCTTCGACAGACTTTTGCCACGGGGTCGTGTGGGGAGAGAATTAAGCAGGAGAAGGTGATAGTTAATCAAAGGATAGTGGGGTGTGTAGTATAAGGAGTGAGTAAGGAGGGAATGGCCGGGTGGTGCTGAGAGTGGGAGGCTGGTCTGGAGGTTAGTAGTGGATTTCCTTAGTATTAGCATTAATTACTCTGGCACAATTAGCAGGTACGTGTCTGCAGCAAACTTAATGAGTACAAAGCTAGCAAACAGTGCAGGGGGAACTGGTGTGGTGGAAGCGAGGTGTAATCCAGCACTGCCAGGTTGTGCTCCAGGGTCGAGGAGAAGTTTTTACTCTATAAAGTGGGAGCTTATCAGCTGAAGCCACCCGGGCAGCACAATCTTTAGATAAACTACCAAAGCTGCTGCCAGTTGAGATAGGGAGTAATTATTTCTGCACTGGGAGGTACTGGGGAAACCCTGTCTGGAGCTTGTGTGCAATTCTGCTGTTTCCCTTTCCACGAAGACTTCCTTGAGCAGGTAGATGAAGGGCTGCTGGATGATGAGAGCTTATGAGAGCAGGCTGAAAGAGTCTGAGAGGGGTTTAGTTGTGCTCTGTAAGTGTATCGAGGGATCAGTCCTAGGAGGGAACAATTAAAAGACCATATTGCCCAGTAGACCTGACCCCAAGATGATCCAGAGGTGGGCAGATAAGGGATGGGACCGTGACCTGGGAGGAACAGCTCCGGTCCTCACTGGTTGTGTAGGGTGTTCCACACCACTTTGACCATCATTAGACCGAGCAGGACTTTGGAAAGAAGCGGCCCTGGAAGGGTTGGTGTGATGCAGCATTTCATCAGGGAAACCTTGCTGTGGCCAGGGTACCCTCTCTCTGGTCCTGAGCGGGTCCTGTATGAGCTCTGCTCCAGATCCTGCCCTCAGCAGAAGAAATAGACAAAATATCTCTGATGTTAATCTCCTGGTGTCTCCCGTGGGACATCATTAGTGTTACATGAAAATCTTGTCTGGGCAGGCTCTGTTTGACCTTGCAAGATGAATTTTTTAACAAATCAAGTCAAAATAGCAAAATGTTTGTAAGAACGACTTTGAATATTCCTAGCTTAGCTTTGGAGGGACAAAGATGGAGCATAAAATGGTTTTCCAGCCAGATGATCCCTTTGCTTTGAACAGTTAAACTCACACACAAATGAGATGCTCTGGTGGTAGCGGATTTCCTTGGGAATTGTAGTTTTACTTACAGGAAGTGGAGTAGCTATAAGTAATTCAGACTTTGCCAGAGAAATCTCTGGTTGGCACTTCCAAAAGCTTCTGATGGTCTTGTTGCTTGGAATAATGGCTCTGCTTTTCTTCTCTCAGAGTCCATCTTCCTTTTAGTAAGGAAATTCTCCTCCTTTTCTCTTCACCTCTGGGTCTGACCTACCTCTGAGATGGTGTGGGCACTAAAGAGTGTTCTGGAGAGGCTGGGGTGCTTTAACCTCAGTTTCCTCCTCAAAGGTCCCCCTGCTGCTGTAGAGCAGCTCAGCACTACCATGGTGGTGATGAATGCTTGGTGAAGAGCTGGCACACCACCCGTGTGGTGCACGGAGCGTGCTTTCCTTCCTCTGCTGTGGCAGCAGAGAGAGATGGAGCTGCTCCTGCGTGTCACCTCGACAGATACCAGCTCTTCAGCTTTTAGGCACCAGTTGCCAGCGATGGGGATGAAAAGCTCTCTGTAAGCCAGGAGTTTCTGTCGCTGTGAGTTTTTCCTTGATAGTTTCAGGGATGTTTTTAGCAGGTTTTGTAGGTGCAGCTTCAACCTCCAGCCTATTTTCACTTCACCTAAATACCAAATCCTGGTGGCTGTTGACTTTCACACCCCTGCTTTGGGGAGACTTGTGCTGTGCCTGCTAACAAATTAGCAGTAGTCATTATTCAGTGAAAGGAGGAAGGATTTTTGCACTTTCTGGTGGGTTTGGATATTGGAAAATGGCAGACCCTGGTTATTCTCCCTGTAAATTCAGCACATGGCCACGATTCTTGCAACTCTGGTGTAGTTTCCCCACGTCTAGGCATGGTTTTTATTAAGGCAGGAACATGGTAACGTGTTGCTCTTCTGGTTTTCTTTCTGCACCCTCTCTGCCAGGTTTTTTCTCCCCAATCCATTGCCTTCTCCTGGTTCAGGTCACACCCACAGCGTGCTGATAACAGTTCTTCATCCAGGTTCACAGGGTTGGACATGAACCCATTGCACTCATCTTAATGATACCTAAATTCCTGAGACAGGGAGTCCTCCGTGGAGAAATCCATTGCTCTGGGGAACAGCTTGGGGGTCCCAGCAGTGCCATAAAGTCTTTAGCAGCACCAGAATGACCATTTTAAGCTCATTGTCATGTCAGTGGCATCACAGCTTCCTCCCACCCTTCCCCGTTCTTCCCAAATACCGAGGCAGATCAGCCCAGCTCATTCCTTCATTCCTTAGTGGTCACCACTCTCGTTCCTCACCGCTCATGATGCCCTTACTCGCAGACCACTCTCAGTGCACTTCATCAGGTGGCAGCCTGTGATGGGATGGACGATGGCCTAACTATTATTGGTCAGCAACAACAAAACCAGATGAAATACGTGGCATTTCTTATCCTTCCAGTCTCGGTGCAGAAGTGGAGACCAAACCCGTGATTTGAGCGAGGGTTTCTGCTTTATCTGCAGTCTCTGGATCCCTGAAAGAGACCAGAAAGGAAAAATATTTGATGTTGTAGGAACGGCGTAAACAGAAAGTCTCTCTGTAGCGTCATGTTTCCTGCAGTTAATCATGGGTTGATTGGAGTTTTTTCATTATTTTTCTTTTTTAAAAAAGAAAAGATAAAAAAATAAAAGCTTTTATACTTCCCTGTACAGCTTTTCTGTAAGAGTTTCTGACCCTTGCCTTGGGATTCTGGTAGAAGAGTCCTTGGTACCAGTTCAGTGTCTTTTTCTTGCTGTTTCTGTAAGAGCTGAGTCAAAGCAGGCTAGAGAGATGAATGGAATTGTGTGCATTTAGGGTGCATGTTATACCCTACCCCTTCCTACTGATCTGTAAGCTGTTCCATTGGCTTTCTTTCTGTTTCCTGCTGCTTTCTTGCTTCGTTATTGAAGGGAGGATTCAGACCTATACAGGTAATTTCAACTCCTGGTTCTGCATGGCTTAAGTGTCTCTCTCACTCGTACCATCACTCCCTCAGTGAATGCATTCATGTCTGATGCACATCCTACCCACTTGAGTATCGAGGTTGCAAAGACTCCAGGGCCAGGTCTCCGGTGCCGTGAACGCTCCGTACCGTGGATGCCGATGCCTTTCCCAGCACGTAAGGGCGGAGAGCGGAGCGTGAACCAGGGGGTTGCTTGGTTTCCTGGACCTGGTCCATCTGCCTGGGGCATCACTTCATGCGAACGTGGTAGAAGAGTTGGGTGCCAGCCTGGAAGAGGTTGTCACCTTTCAGAAAACAGAGGGCTAAACAAGGCACCCAGTTCAGTTTCTATGAGGTGCCTCTGGTCTTTGTAAAAATCTGGAATTTTAGCTGTTCTGGAGGTTTATTGGAACAGTTGCCTTCATTTTTTATTCCCCTGGCATGTTCATAAGAGTGGCTTTTTGTCACTCAACCCACCTTCTTGGAAATATATTTGACAAAAATGATTTTCCTGACATTTGCTCTGAAGGTTGGGCTGTATAAGTCAGTTGATAGGAACAAAGAGTTACTGGAGTTTAAAGTTTCTCACCTTTTTTCTACCTCATCCAAGGCCATAGCATGATCCTGCTCTTTGCAGCTCAACAGAAATTGTCCTGCCGTTTTCTGAATGCGTGGCAACCCTTTAAAAGTCATGTTATAATAATGTAATATTTCAATTTCATCCCAGAAAGACTGACCAGTTCTTTGTTTTCTCTCCCTTCCCTCCCCTTTCCCTGCCCTAGTTTTTTCAGAGGCCTCAGATCCAGCCTCCAAGAGCCACCATCCAGAACAGCAGCCCTTCCATCCGTCCTGGTGCGCAGACGCCGACCGCGGTGTACCAAACCAACCAGCACATCATGATGGTCAATCATCTGCCAATGCCCTACCCGATGCCTCAGGGCCCCCAGTACTGTATCCCACAGGTAAAAACACATCTCCCAGCCACCCGAGGAACCCCCACGCGGCGTCTCCTCCATCTGGGTTTTCTCAAGAGCTGCCACAGTGGGGAGTTGAGATGAAGCTGGGAGTTGCGTATTTAACCTCCGGGCTCTTTTTCTGGGTGAAGCATTTGTGCTCCTGTGCCTGCAGGCAAAAAGAATGAATCCCCTTTCTGGTTTTTGAGGTGCCTCTCACAAATAGTGTGTGAAAGTAAGCTCTTGGAAAATGTGTAGTGCTGTGAATTACCTGAACTGGCTTAATGAACCTGCAATTACTCTGAAACCTGGGGCCTCGTAAAAACATCATATTGCTGAAATCAGAGAGCAACTGCTTTCTGCTTCAGCTCTCAGGTCCTCCCCATCTTGTCTTTAGGTGACAACAAAGGTCGTGTGGCTTTTTGACTGTAACATTTCTGAGTCTAATTAATCAGTGTGATAATCAGATCCCTGTTGATTTGGGGAGCTCGATTACAGGCTCTGTATGCAACAGCATGAACTTGCCCAGCTCCTTGCAAACTGATGGTTTGGGTGTTTTTTTCCCCTCCTAGTATCGTCACAGTGGCCCTCCCTACGTCGGGCCCCCCCAGCAGTATCCAGTTCAGCCACCAGGACCGGGGCCCTTTTACCCAGGACCAGGTCCTGGAGAATTCCCCAATGCCTACGGTGAGTTCTGCTTGGAGATTTCTTACAAAGGATTTTCTGGGCGTGTTTTTCTGTTGTCAAGCTGAAGATTTATAATAGCAAAATGGATTAGCATTTGTTTGAACTTCAAATAGCTGCTCCATTTGGTTGTGTCACAGCCCTTATTATTCACTCCTGAAGAATTCACAGTCACAGAGCATTGTTTGGATGGGTGCTTAAGGAAAGGCTGCAACTCCTGATCCCATGCGAGGGAGAACGGTGGCTATTTGTTACTCCCTGCTCAATCATTATTATTTATTAAGGTATTGTGAATGCATCTGGCAGCCCTGGTTTCCAGTGAGTGATGCCCTGAGTATGTTCACAGCAGTTCATGTTTCTTAGCCCTGCGTTCCAGTGAGGAAGAACAAGCAGTGTGGTTTGCTTTGCTGGTCTCGTGCTGCCCAGATCAAGATAGTGCCACCAAAGAGTTTGTAACCTGTGCACAGGCTGAAATTTGCCCTTTCCACAAGCAGCTCCTGGCCTTGCCTCTTCTCAAGTGGAAGATCTGGGAGTTTGCCCAGCATTGGTGTGTGTGCTGTGGTTGGTTGCTGCACTATTTTGAGTGTATTTGATTGACTCCCTCAGCTACTGAGCTTCAAAGCTGCTCCTAAAAATTCAGAGGCCGCATGTCCAGTGCTGGGCATCCTCCTGTCTGCACCTTACTGGTCCTTGGCTCCTCCAGGACCTCCTTAGTGCCTCTTGATTGGGTCTGGGCTTGCAGACCACATGTGATGATGGGTGACTGTCCCTCGCTGTCCCATGACACCTCTTCCCTTGGCAAACATCTTTTACATAAAATAATTGAGTCCTTCATCATTTCCAGCCTGTTGCCATGGATAACATCTCTCCCACCCCAGGCCCCTCTGAGGTTTTCTGGGGGCTCTGTATTTGGATGTTTAAAAGAGGAAACCTCTGCTGGAGGTATTTTGTTCAGTCTGACAGCTGCCTCCACGTGCACACTGTAATCTGTTGAGGGCAGAGGTACCATCAGCTCTCTGTGGGGCTTTAGCTGCTGGTATTTCAGAGCAGTAGAAGCAAAAGATGAAGAAAACAGTGGCAAAACTGCATTTTTGCTCTTCATAAATACACATTCCTTTGGAAGGGGAGCAAAGCCCCAGTTGCTTCCCTACTTGCCATTGTAAAGGGTCCAGACTCTTGGGGGTTTTCCTACTTCTTTCCTTTTTTTAAATTTATTTGGTGTGTCTAGGGTTAATGGGACAGCTTTGGAAGGTGTCCACAAAGCCTTCAAACCTGGTTATGCAATTTCTGAATAAGAGAAGAGAGCACAATTATAAGACAATTATAAGGCAGAGTATTTGTTAATCCTAGAAATAAAAGAAGAAATATTGCAATGGCTCCTTAAATCTGATCCACTAAATGAGAAAATTACCCTGTATTCCTCATTTTTTTTCTGCTGTTACAGTTCTGCTTTCTTACTTTCTCATTGTTAGTGCTGTTTTTCTGTCTTTGCTTCTGTAATTTGGAAAAGTTTCCCTTCCAGTTCCTTCCCACTCTTGAAAGCTCCTGATTTCTTGCACAGAGGCTTTTCATCTTGCAGTCCCAGCTTGGTTTCGGGTTGCTGTGTCTGGGAAGTGTCAGGGGGTGAAGCTGGAGCCCTCTATCACCTGGAGTGTTTTCCAGGCAGAGAGGGTTTGGCCAAGGAAAAGGATGAGGCCAGTGGGATGAGGTTCAACAGGGCAAAGTGCCAGGTCTTGCCTCCAGCAGAGGTTTAGGTTGGAGCTGAGGAACAATTTGTTCCCCTTGAGGGTTGTCCAGGGCTGTCCCAGGCTGCCCAGGGCAGGGGGGGAGTCCCCGTGACCCCTGGAGGGGTTTCAGAGCCCCCCATGGAGCTGTGGTGCTGAGGGCCAGGGGTCAGTGGTGCCCTGGCAGTGCTGGGGGAAGGGGTGGGCTCTGTGATCTTCAAGGTCTTTTCCAACCAAAATGATTGGGTGATTGTGGGTTTGCCTGTATCTGCCCACCTTTCCCTCCTGTTGATTTCTTGCTGTTCATACAGGGACTGGAAATGTTCAGTCTCTCCCCAGGCATTGGTCATGGTCTTGCCCCAAAACTTTGGGACTTCGTAGCCAGTGTGGCTGCAGGACATGGAAATCATGGCAGTTTGGCAGGCTGGAGGAAGATGCTGGGAGAAAATGCTGCAGGAAGCAAAACTTAGGAAGTTGGAGAGTGCCTTT
>VWZY01007218.1:87416-98608 GCA_013399075.1 Chloroceryle aenea | reverse complement strand
AGCAAAACTTAGGAAGGTTGAGAGTGCCTTTTTAAAATTTATATATATATAGGTATTTTTTTTACTCAATTTGGCAACTTCTTGTTGTTTTTTCCTTTGAGGAGTTTCTGTCCTGCATCAGGAAACACCTCGAACTGATGAATGGAAAGGAGGGAGCAGAAAAACTGGGTGCTGCTGGAAAAGATCAAAAGGCAGGGTGGAGAGCAGAGGGCAGTGCACTGAATGGTGTGCTTGGCTTGTTGCCACAGAAGCCACGTTTCTTCCCAGACGTTACTCTGGCTTTTCAGGATTTGGGTTTTTTCAAGTATTTTTCAGAAAGGAAAAGTCCATCCTGGAGTGAGGCTGCAGCTCAGCTCTTAGGCAGCGAGCACCTTACAGGCTCTCTGATTGGATCTGGTTTCTAGGAAATCAGAAATCAGGATATTTTAACACATTCCAGGGCTCCCAGGCTTCCTCCTGTCCTCCTGTGGTCTCCAAACCCCTGTTGTGCACCTGGCTGGTGTGACCAAAGCCCTCGCTGGAAAAGTTTGAGGCTTCCTCCCTGGTTTTAAGTAGAGAAGTGGGAAAGTTCTTGTTTCCCAAGCTGTGAGGATGCTGATGAAGACGTTTGTGCCTCGAGGCCAGATCTGAAGTCACACTGAAGTTCCAAATGAACAGTTTATTGAGTCGTTTGGGCCTTGTAGCATCTGAGAGGGAATAAAAAACCAGCTCCACCTTACAAGTTCCCTGTCTGCTGCCTGATCCACAGGCAGAAGACAGTTCTATGCTGCTGCCTTTATTTCTGTCTGGCATGTTTTTAAAGCTCATTTTGAGCTAGTTTTATTCCATAAAGAAAGTCCTAATGAAAGTCTATGGGATATTAGGAATGTAATCAACAGCACGGTGGAATTTTGCACTAATAACCGTGGTCGTGCTTTTTTTGTGCCTCAGCCTGTGAAGAATGGTGCTTATAATTAAATTTTCTGGCTGTGCTTCAAAATAGGATGCACTTGACCTTGCAAATTCTTTGTAATGGTTTGACTGAATTTTACTACAAAGGAAAAAAAAAAAACCAGACCAACCAACATCACAAAAAGCCCCCCACCACCACAAAAAAAACCAGCAAAACAGAAAGAACCCACCTGGTTGTCAGTCAGAGGAGTCCAAGGATGGGCCACGTGGGTGATTTCAGCAGCCTCTCTGGAATGGATGCACGAGATCTGTTTGTGGAAGGGAAAAAAACCCTGAAGTAGTGATTTAATCATTTGTTTTTATGGACCAGCAGCTTCTGTTGCAGGAGAAGCAGGGAAAGGCAGAACACAGACTAGGTTGCCAGTTGGATGTTTTTGAGTTCTGGTGTTTGAAGGGAGCGGGGAGTAGGGAGTGAATTTCACCTCTTGTGCTTGATTTTGTTCCATTACCAAGTGAACTGAATTAACACTCTGGTTTGTGTCTTGTCCCCCCTCCCAGGAACACCTTTCTACCCGAGTCAGCCAGTCTATCAGTCCGCACCCATCATAGTGCCTACACAGCAGCAACAGCCTCCACCAGCTAAACGAGAGAAGAAAACGGTAAGTGACCAGCATTAACTGATCCATCCCTTCTGGGAACTGTCTGCTGCTAAAGCTGAAGGGAATTCATAACCATCTTGGGCTTAAAACTGAACTTTATCCTCCCCGGGAGGCTGGGTCTTTGCTTTTCATGCCCAAGTGTACTGAACCACTGCACAACGCTGCAGCCTTTGTCTTCATCCTCTCTGGGGCCTTTCTGCTCTCACTTTGTGACATCTCAGCCAGGCAAAAAGGAAAATATTTTTGCCTGTTTTGTAACAAATGTTGAGAATCCCCAAGCCTGGGATCCTCAATTGTTTGTGCTGCTGCTCAGAGAGAAACCAGAGAGCCAGATGGGACTGAACAAACTCAGATCCCTTTGGGAGACTGTTGGGAATTGGTTCAAACTGGCAAATAATGAGTTGTTTAATATTATGCCTTGGAAAAGGTAGACAAAGAGTGGATTGTGGATGTATTTGCAGGTTTGAAAGAACCTGAACACACCACAATATGAAAATAGGTAGAGGTTTGGAGACCACACTTCTCTTCCTAATTCACTGGTCAGAATTTGAGAGGCACTGATGGAATTTAAACTCCTTGCAGGTGGAGTGGTAAAAACCCAGCAGGTGAATGAAATGTTTAAACAGAAAATGCTACAGGCAGACTGTGGATAAATCATTCCTAAGTGACTGCAAAGGAAATTACATCACTGTGTGTGTTAAAGTGGTTTGAAAGTGTTAAAAGAACTGTTTCTTGGAGAAAATGAAAATGGGACTTGTACACATCTCAAAACAATAGAATCACAGAATGGTGGGGCTGGAAGGGAGCTCTGGAGATCATCAAGTCCAACCCCCCTGCCAGGGCAGGGTCACCCAGGGCAGCCCACACAGGAACAGAGCCAGGGGGGGCTGGAATCTCTCCAGAGCAGGAGACTCCACAGCCTCTCTGGGCAGCCTGGGCCAGGCTCTGTCACCCTCACAGGGAAGAAGTTTCTCCTCATGTGGAGGAGGAACTCCCTGTGTTTCCCCTTGTGCCCATCCCCTCTTGTCCTGTCCCAGGGCACCACTGACAAGAGCCTGTCCCCTTCTACTGAACCCCCACCCTGCAGAGATTTGTGACCATTCATCAGCTGCTCTTCTCCAGGCTGAGCAGCTCCAGGCCTCTCAGCCTTTCCTCGGAGAGATGTTCCAGTCCCTTCATCATTTTCACAGCCTCTGCTAGACTCTCTGCAGTATTTCCCTATCCCTCTTGAACTGGGGAGCCCAGAACTGAACACAGCACCCCAGCTGTGATCTCACCAGTGCAGAGTAGAGGGGCAGAACCAACCTGTCCCTGCTGCCCACACTCTGCTTTATGCCCCCAGGAGACCATTGGCCTTCCTGGCCACAAGGGCCCAGTGGTGTCTGTGGAGAGCTTACTGTCCACCAGGATGCTAAGGTCCCTCTCTATGGAACTGCTTTCCAGTGGGTCTGCCCCAGTCCCTGGTGTTGTTCTTGCCCAGGTGTAGGACTCTACCTTTGCCCAGCTCTCCAGCCTGTCCAGATCTCACTGGATGGCAGCACAGCTCTGGTGTGTCAGGTGCAAAGTGCAGAATATTTCTACCTTTTGATTTTTGAAGACGATCTGAGGTGACACTTGATTGGGAAACAGGAAGAGCTGAACAACGTGTGAGCAGGGCTTGCAAGAAAGGCCCTTTCTGTAGCTGCTGTCAGCAAAAGGTGTTGCAATGCTCGTGCCTCCTCTTCACCATCCTCCTCAGTCCCGAGGAGCCTTTTGTCAGCATCCAAACCACAACAGACACATCATCAATGCCATTTGAGATGCAAAGACGTTCAGACACTCTTAACTGCGGTTCAGTTTCATGCCAACCAAGTGAAGTTCTTTGAAGTGGAACAGCAAAAGGTTTTTTAAATGCCCAAGATGCTTTTTATTTTTTTTTCTGGATATACTGTTTCAGTTTGCTTGTTGATGTCGTAACTGAAGAAATGAGAGAAATTAAAAGAGAATTAAATGTATGTATGTACACGCACCAGTACTCAAGTTGTACAAGCTCTCAGGCAGGGAAAGTGTGTTTAATGCTGCTGATTGCTTGTCAGGAAGAGGAGAGGGTAGGAATTGGTGCCAACTCTCAGGTCCTTGCTGTGGCTAATTAAATGTTTTCTCAGAAGAGCTCCATTAGAAACAAGAGAAGACCGCATCTCATCAACATCCTGAGCACCACGTGTGTGTTCATTTGTCCTCAAAACTCAGAAGAGTCAAGGAGACATCTCACGATGCTGAAGCTGATAAACCCCAAACCCTGCTGCAGTTACCAGGGAGGAGATAACAGTGGCTTGCAGGGAGCTCCCTGCCCTGGGCACGGGGATGCTGCTGGGTTTGCTTGCGGCTCCGCGTGGCGCTCGGCGCCGCGGGGACTCCTGCGTGCAACTCACAGACAGTTCAGCCAGGAGTTTCTGAGCATGTGAACTGACAAATGATAGCACTGTCTTAGGGTTTATGAAAATCTTTAATTCTTATATTGAAGAATAAAAAATCTGTTCCGAATTACCCCCCCAGCTTGACTCTTCCCCGTATTCCATGACACAGCTTGGCTCGAGTGTCAGCTGAGGATTCAACTGAGAGTGCTCTCGAGTGGTTTATTTTGGAAAATATTTTTCCTTCCCATTTTAGGGCTGTGAAGATCCTCAAAACCCAGATTCATTTCCTAGATGCTGACAGATTTCACAGGGCTTCAGTTTGTTCTTCTTGCAGTTTCCCTTTCCTCCACTCAGTCCTTTTTGTCTGATTCCCTGATTTGTTGATATGATTTTCCTCCATGTGGAAGGGAAAACCAAAAAGAGCTGGTTTGCTTTCCCCTGTTACCAGCAGCTGAGTTGGCAAGGTCATGGGATTTCAGATCAGGGTAAAACGTGGCTTTTTGGTTTTTCTTCTTGCACTTTCCACTACCTGGCAAGCTTAGTTCTGTCGTTAAACTCTCTGCTGAAGATTCTAACTTGCAGTAAACTTCCAGAAGTAGAGACCAGCTTCTGAATCACAGGATTGTGCACCTCTTTAGAGCTAACTGGTGTGGTTGATGAGGGTTTTGATTGACTAAATGGGGTTTTGAGCTGAAGGGATGACATACCACCTGTATGGAAACAAGTCCTGTTCCAGCAGAGCATCAGCTGAGCCTGGAGCAGCTCCTGCAGTGTCCTGTCCCTGCTTTCCTCTCCATAAAGCCCCAGAACAGCCTGTAACGGGAGGATGTGTTTGAATTCTCTCTTTGTTCCATCCCACAGATCCGAATCCGGGATCCAAACCAGGGAGGCAAAGATATAACAGAAGAAATCATGTCTGGAGGGGGCAGCAGGAACCCAACGCCTCCCATCGTGAGACCCACTTCCACACCTACACCACCTCAGGTAGTAACGCGGCCGTGTCCCCTTCTGCCACTGATGTCTGCTTTGCTTTGCTGTTTGCTAGAGCCAGTCCCTGTACCTTCCACCACCGATCACCTCAGGCATCTCGCTGGTCCTAAGCAGTGTTTTTCAGGGATTCATTTTCTTCCTCTCCCAAGTTTGCTCACCTTTACCAGCCCATAGCTTACATAATGCGGAGCTGCAGCGCTGCTACAAGCTCCCCACCCCCGTGGTGTATCAGCAGCAGAGCTCAGAGCTTGTCAAGGCTTTCAGTGTTAAAGGAGGAGCTGATATGTCTGTGAGAAACGTGAGGTTTCTGTTGGTCTCTCCTGGTCTCCACTGTGAGCAGGCAGCAGCAAGGCACCCTGTTCGAGCAGTTCCCAGTTAGCCCTGGTTTTGCAACAAGGTCTGCAACACTCGGCTGGAAAAAGCTGGTTTTCTGCCAGAGAGCGGTCTGCTGATTTGTGTCTGCAGCTGGAAGGGCAGAGAGCCAAGAACTGGTTCCATATAGAACCTATTAAACTTTTTTCCAGGCATTTTCCATAGGAGAAGATACCAGTGATGTAAAATGTTTGAACGCCGGTGAGATCTTATTCTCCGTACTTGATGCTAAATAACTTTCCCCATTCAAAGTGGGGCTTTGAGCAGCCTGGTCTAGTGGGAGGTATCCCTGTCCATGGCAGGGGGGTTGGAAAGAGATCATCTTTAAGGGCTTTTTCACCCCAAACCAGTCTATGGTTCTGTGAGGTGGGGAAGAGTTGAAACCAGCTGGGGTTTCATGTTGTGTTTGTGCCGTGCTGCAGCTAATCCCACCACTCACCAGCTCTGAGATCTATTTTAAGATGTTGCAATTAAGTCCAACAGGACCAAATAACTGTTTTTCAGGTGGAGGTTAATAAGGATGAATTTTTTATCAGCTGTAATTTATATGCAGAGCACAGCAGTGATGTCCAATCACCTACTCTCAGTAAGGTGTGCAAATACTTCATTGTTTAATACCCAGCCTTTAGTTTGATTAGGTACTTGGAACCACTTTTGTTAATCACAGAAGAGCTTTGCAATAGTGCTCACCAGAAAAAGTTCATTAGTGTAACAAAACTGAAAATTTAAGCCCACTTAAGCCAGGAAATTCAAAGTTATTGTCCCAACAGCTCCTCTAATTCATTTCTCCGGAGCAAGCGTAGTATCTTGGATTAAATTAGATGATGTCTTAATAACTGTGCTCACTGACTGAAGTGGTGGAGATTAGAATTTTAAGCAGTCTAAAATCAGTAACCTTTAAATACTTGACCATAACTTGGCTTGACTAATGCTGGGCCTTTTTTATTCGCTCTCCCCAGCTGATAAAAGCTTTGAGCAGTCTGGGTGAGCCTCCTGGGGAAATACCTGCCCGTGGAAATGTACTCCAAGTGACTCCCAGTCCAGTGATGTTTCTGAAGTATGCTAAATGCTGGGAACACATCTTTTATATTCTGGAATCTCATTATTTAAATGACACAAGCACAGGGGGAGAAACTTGCTCCAGAAGTGTCTGGAAGGCACTGATGTGGACCAGTCATCGAATCACAGAGTGGTGGGGTTGGGAGGGAGCTCTGGGGATCATCAAGTCCAACCCCCCTGTCACCAGGGCAGCCCACACAGGAACAGAGCCAGGGGGGCTGGAAAGTCTCTAGAGAAGGATTCTCCATGTGTCCTAAATTCTACATGTGAAAAGAAGCCATTTTATTATAATAACAAGAGGTTTCAAAATGTTCTTTTTTTTTTCTCTTTAGATTTTAATTCTTTGTTTAAAATCTTTAGATTTGGATTATTTTTCTTAACTAACTCTAAGAAAACCCACAACCTTGCTAAGCCCAGAGCACCCTCTTCTCTCAGTAAATTAAGTACCAGACAGCAAACACGTCCCTGCAGGAGAAGCAGGCAGTAAGTGGAGATATTATTTACACATTTCCAGCAGGACACTGTTTTTCACACTAACATTTTTCACCGGGAAGATGAATAAATCCCAGGACCACATTTCAAATCTGGTTCCAGTATTTCCACAGCATTGACTTATAGAGAAGATCACCCCAGAAAGAGTGAGAAATGCTTTTTATTTTCTTGGCAAACCTCTTCCAAGGCAACGAGGAGTTTCTGATGCTTGGTCTCCACTCGCTAGGGTAGAATAACACAGAGCAACCCTGGGAGCATCATAAACCACGAGAGCAGTTCTGAGTGTCTGTTTGGTTTATTTTTTCCTAGAAAGTCTCTAAATACTTCATTTTGAAGCTGCGAGCCTGCAAGGGTCAGTACTTCAGTACCATTTATATTGCTTTGCAATATTGTTCCCCCAAAACACACGAGTGTTTGGCAAATCTCTTCAGAAAACACGTTTCCCGACTCGAGGAGTTCCAAGGTTACCAGGTTTCTGCTACCCCGGTCTTGTTTGGTTCCTGCAGTTCTTCCCACATTCTCCTTTTCCCCACTGCTTTCATCCATCAATTCTTCATCAATTGACACTAAGGAACCACTGAGGGGGAGGGGGAAGCCTTCCTGGAACCTGCTCCTTTGTAAAACAGCGTTTTCTTTGGCTTCCTTCAGCTTTGGCTGGATGTAGGGATGTGATTCTCCATCCACAGTCTGCCCGGTCCAGTTGGGCTTGTTCCTGGAAGAGGAGCAATAAAATCCCAGCCCTTCACTGCACTTACTTAGAGTTTGGGTTTGATTTTTCCAGATGTACTTTTTTCAGGTGTCCTTTTACCTTGCCGTTGCCTGAAATGGTGTAAACCAAAATACTGCAGGGTAAGTCACTCTTCATTCTGCCCTGTTCAGGTGCAACAGCTGGAAAGGGGAGAAAAAAGGAATCTCGGGAAGAGGAACAAGGGATTTTTTTGTCTGTCTCGAACCTTCACGAACACAAGTGAAGTGTTTGTCCCCTACATGGTGGGGATGTGATTAAAACCCACGGTCTCTGCCACACGCCGTGGCTTTGTCAGTCTCATCACTTTGCTGCTCTTGCAGTTTTGTGTTTAATATATATTAAAAAAATCTCTGTCTTGATGGGGACCCAGCAACTCCTGCTCCTTGAGGCTGGTGCACAGTGGGGTTTATTCTTGTGTCAGCTGTAAAGCTGCTTGCAGAGGCATTGGATGGGGTTTATTGTATGACCTACACAGGGAGAACCAGTCTGGATTATTCTGTGCTGTGCTAAGTGTTGTTATAAGAGATCTGTCTCTTTATCTATTATATATAAACAGGTATCTGTATTATGCTTCATACAGACACTGTACATACATCTTGGCTATAAATAAATACATTTAAAATACATCTATAAATATATACNAATAATATAAATATATATATAAAAAGTAATCAAAGGTGTTTGAAATAACTCATCAGTGGAGAAAGGAGTCAAGTGCCCAAAGCAAGCTGGAATTACTGGGAGGTCCCGGAGGCTCTCGGTGTTTATCTGTTTGCAGAGGAGCATTTCTGCTGCTCTTGGAGGAAGCATTTGGAGAATGAAGTGTGTTAATAACACTGCTCTGCTGGCTTTTTCTTGCTGCTGTCAACAGAATCCTCTCTCTTTCCCCTTCTGCTGCCTTCTGCTCCCTCCCTTTCTCTGTCCTTTTTGAATTTATTCCGTTGGTCTGCGTAGCTTTTTATTTTCCCTACCCTTGGTTTCTCTACCCCATCCTTTTCTCATCCCCCCACTTGCTGACGTTCCACCTTGCTCGTTGTTCTTTTCACACGCTCATTTATCACCATTTTTTGTACTTCACACCCCAGCAGCTGCCCAGCCAGGTCCCCGAGCACAGCCCTGTGGTTTATGGGACAGTGGAGAACACCCACCTCGCTGCCAGCACTCCCGTCACTGCGACCAGCAACCCCAAGCAAGGTTTGTTGATGAATATCTCCTTCCTGATTATTTTTAGTCTTTTTTTTTTCATCCTTTCTTGTTTTAGTTGAATATTTTTGGCAGGGAGACAGGCACTCAGCAGCAATTGGAGGGGAGGGATCTCTTTTCCTCCAGTGGAACATTTAACAATGCGTTGCTAAGGGAATTAATTGAAATTCGCCGACGTGAAAATGCTGAAAAAATAATTGCATTTGAGTTTTAATGTTCTAAACCTCCTTCCAGAGCCCCTAGAAGCACGAACCTTCTCTCGCCAGTCTGCTGTCCTTCAGAAACAAGCGTGGTGTCAGTAAAATGCTCTTAGCCAGAGAAGCTTTGTATCATTTGGCCAACTGGCCATAGTGGTGGCACGTCACCGGAGCATCGTGTGGCTCCTCCAGAGCTGCTCGTGTATCCTGTCCTGCAAGACACGGGCAATGCTAATTAGGGAAAAAAAAAAACCCTCATTAGCCTGCAAAATGTCTCATAAACAGCAGAGCAAATTTTGCTGACTTGAGTAAAAATGGCACGGATGGAAAAAGTTTCTTAAAGTGATAACATTCCCTTTTTGTATCTAAGAATATACATTTGAAAGGGCTTTTTCTTTTTCAAACCCTTCAAAGAAAAGGTGTCCCAGGAGGGAGCAGGGAGTGTGCCAAGTCTCTTCCCACACTGAAATCTTCTAGCCACCTAAAAGCCATTAAAAAGCCATCATTAATAACGTGCCACCTTAACGGGCTAGGTGTCAACGCTGCTCTTGCTCCCCAGTTGTTCCCTGTGTTGTAGAGTTTGAGGTTTCTGCCCAGAGTGCTGGGTACAGGAAGTCAAAAAGTGTCACCTTCTCCTCATGAGCGTCGCCTGTAAATGTTGAACCTGCTGAGATGGTTTCTTGGAGTATTTCCTGGAGGAAACAAAGTCCCAGTGAAGCACAGGTCTAGAAAAGAGGAAAAGCTGCCCGTGCTGTGTTCAGGNAGAGAATGGTTGGGCTTGATGATCTTAAAGGTCCTTTCCAACCACAGTGATTCTGTGATCCAGAAGTCATAGATCCAAACAGCAGCACGGTTGCTGCTTGAAATGAAAGGGAAGTTTCACTGAGGCTCATTTGTTTCAGGTTCTAAAGTTTACTCTAAATGTTGCTCTTTACAGCCATAGTGTAGACTTCAGGGCTTTCCCCCCATGCAAACTGTTCCATGGGTTCATCTCTAGATTGCTGCAGGGTCTAGAAGTGGTTGAAAAGGGCCCTTCTGGAGATCATCTGAGCCCATCTCCTCCTCAGAGCAGGACTCTAGCTTTGTCTGGATCTTTGTGCAAAACTCCCATGTGCCTGTCACCTGGAGATGTTGTGGGTAGGTTGGATGTGGATCAAACTGACTGCAGTTGTGCTGACTGCTCGCAGACTTGCTGCTCAGCTCTACTGCAGCTGCTCTGCCTGGTCCATGCCCATGTCCCACCTCTGCCAACGTGTCCAGCTGCCGGGACACGCTCTGAGCACGCCAAGGTGTGTGGTGGTACTGGGACTTGGACAACTGATGATGCTGAACCATAAAATCCAGGACTTAGATCAACCCTGGGTAAGAAAATGTCTGTATCCAGGAGAAGCAAATCTCCTCCCCTTCTCTCTCTCTTTAACACAGACAACTGTAGCTGGAAGTAAGCAGGTTTTATTTAGTTACACAGGTCTGACCGTGCTGGTTTAAATATAAATCAGGGCTTGAACTGGGATTTAACACTGATGAGATCTCTGGTGTTTATCTCTGTTCCATCCCAGAAAGATTCAAACATTTGTTCCAGTCCAAAAATTGCTAAAGAGCACATTTATGTAAGCAGAGCAGAGAAAGAGCGAGCCCTGGAATAACACCATTAGTGTTCAACTGTGGCCTCGGGCTGGGGGAGAGCAGCAGTGGTGCCAGGCACAGCACAGAGCGAGTTAAAGGTGAAGGAAGTTTAGGAACCATTAAAATTATTTATTTAAGCCAAGCTAATAATGGGGGGGGGCTCACAAATTTCCAGAAATACATGTCAAGGTCTCAGAATAATTTTTCACTTTGTGCTTGGTGTCAGGGTTGGGTTTTTTTATTCCAGATTAAAAATAGTCCTAGACAGGGTTGGAGTTTTTTAAGGAAGCATTGATTAAAACTGATATTATCACTGCCCTCAAGGACCCCCCACCGGGCTCATCCCGGGGGTCAGATTCTCTCTTGCACCCTTCACGTCGCAGGGGTCAGCGTCGGTTGCAGTTTGGTATTCATAGAATCATCTTGTACAACAGAATCATCAGCTGGGGGGCATTCAGCAGAGCGTGGGCAGCAGGTCAGGGAGGTTCTGCCCCTCTGCTCTGCACTGGTGAGACCGCAGCTGGGGTGTTGTGTTCAGTTCTGGGCTCCCCAGTTCAAG
>VWZY01007218.1:65365-79722 GCA_013399075.1 Chloroceryle aenea | reverse complement strand
GGGGGTGTGGGGGGGTGGTTTTTTCTTGGACCAAAAGCCAAGACTTTTGGTTTTTGTGGTCTCTGGAGATGCAGTAGGAATTGGGATAAGGGAAACTACTCGAGCACGTGGTGGTAAGCGTGAGCTTGGTGACTTCTGATATTTCCTTGGGCTTTTCAGCAGAAGTGTGTGCTTCCTACAGAGCAGGTTGGCCACAAATCATAGCACTTTATTCCCTGTCATGGGAGCCAGGCTGGTTTGACTGGGAGCCCGCTCAGACCCAAGACCTCTAAGAATAATCTGATTGCTGCAGCACTTACTGCCGAGGGTCCTTTTCGTAGTTACTGTCTGGGCAGGGGGGCTCACCCAGCTCCTGCTGGATGTGGCAAGGCAGTGCTGCTGGGACTCGCATGTGTATCCTGAGTTCTGGGATGGAGCTGGCAGCTTTTCAGGGATGGATGAAATTATTCACTTGTCCCTCAGGTGCTCTGCAGAATGCACCTTCTACCCAACAGTCAGAGAAACAAGACTCTTGAATGTACTCCATCAAGTTCTGGAGAGAAAGACAAAGATGTTCAGACCACAGAGGCTTCCCCTTAAACTTTGTTACTCTTTTTTTGTAGCTGCAGAAAATGAGTTTTGCAGTGTTTGCCGGAGTGCCGGGAGCCCAGCAGAGCTGACCCTTTTGGGATCCAGCAGAACCTCTGCTCTTGCTGCTTCTCTGCTGTTACGTCTCCACCAGCTTGCCAAGGACAGGGGTTGCAGGAGCACCTCTGTTGGGGTTCTTGGTACTTTGCAAAAAATCAGAGCATCCTTGGGTTCCTTTTCTATTTCACACTATATTTACAATATTCCATCTACTCTTCAGTGTCTGCGTAACGACAGCAGTGGCTTCAGTGGTTCCCTCTCAATGTCTGATAGCAGCCAGTCCACCCATAGCCTGCTCCTCAGCACCATTGCTCTTGCCAGCAATCCCCTAGGAAAGGGGGAAGATTTGGTGCATTTCAGAGCACTGACCCTGGGGAGCTGCTGTCTGTCTGGATTTTCTTTCCTCCTGCCAGCAGGATGCTGTACCTGGGTGCGTGTTTGCTTGCTGCTGGGTTTCTGTCCTGAGCATTTGCCAAAATGGGGGCTTAGAGGAGACACGGTGACCGCGGTGTGAGCGTGCAGGCAGCAGATCTCGTTCCTGCCTGCCCAGGAAGGATTATCTTGAGGTTTTCAGGATGAGCAGGGCTGTTACTGGACAGGTCAAGAGCACACAGCTTTGGAAAGAATTAATTCCTGCTCATCTTCATTACAAGGAAAAAAAAAATACAGATATTATCAAGAGAGGACCTCTCTTGCTCTCGAGCAAAAACATTGCTCCAGTTAAATGTCATCTAGGGCACGTAGTTGCTTTTGTGATTCAATTCTGGTTTTTCTCTAGCAGCTTTGCTGGCTGTGAGGGACCAGCACTGCTCGGGGAACAGAACAGGAATGATTTTGAGGGTGGAGTAGGAATTGTAAAGAAGGCGGCGGCGCTACCAGCGAGTGGAAGCCTTCAGGACATGCTCTGAACGCCTGCCTTTGATGTGATCTTTCTATCATGGTTATTAGGAGAAGCAAAGAGGAAAATAAGAGCTTGATGTCTGTCCCAGGCAGAACTCCGAGGAATGTAGGAAGCCAAAAGAGCTTAAGACGCGTCGAATTCAAAGGGCTGCTTCTTGCAGAGCTAATTTATGAGATGGATTTCAATATAAAGTAGCCCAACTGACTGCAGGGCCCTGGGTTTTTTGGCCATGGAGGCTGTAATAGGCAACTTGGGGCAGTCATTGGAAATATCTTGGAGAAATCTCCCAAAGCTGGAGAGCTGGAAACATAAATCAGGTCTCACCTTTTTCTTGATCTGCTGCCAGAACCAACTGGAATACATTTTCTTTCCCATGAGCTGTAAGGCGATGGTGAGTTTTCACTTGGGGTTTTCCTGGCACATTGGCTAAAAAATAAAAATATAAGAGCTGGTATTAATTTGTGCTCAGCAGTTGGCACCCACATCAGAGAGGAGGCTGCCTTCTTGGTCTCGCTTGGTGGGCTGTGGGCTTGCTGGGGTGGGCGTCTCCTGCGGAAGGACGTTTCACTGAAGAACACAATGTGGCTGGAGAATTGGATTGAGATAGCGTAGGGTCTGCCGAGTGGTGGGGATGTCACCAGCAGTGTCTGGGATAGCCTGGAAATGAGGATTTTGTTGCTCTTGCCAGTCCTGATGTCGATCGGCGTTGTCACTCCTGGTATCTTGCTTGTTTTTGTAAGGAGAGATAAACAGAGAGCTCCCAGCCGTGGTTGGGCAGCTTTAGGCTGAGTCTGCTGGTGTTCCTTCTCCAGCAGAAAGAAATGACCACCTAACACATCGAAATGGGATGAAAACAAGCTCTGGAAACGTGTGCACCCAGGCAGAAGTGGCCTTCCGTGTGCGCAGGAGTTGGATTCTTGGTGTGCACGTGCAATGCTGAATTTGAGGGGATGGGAAGATGGAAAGGAAGACCAGAAGTATTTGGAGACTCTCTTGCTGGCAGCCAAACCAGGCACGTTACCTTCCGGGTTCTCTGTGGCTCACGTTGTACCTTGCAGCCAAAGCTCTATTTTCAGATAGCACTGTTGTCCTGGTTGTGTTTGGGGTTTGGCACCTAAACTCACTCCCATTTCCTGAGCATACATTAGCATAAATTTTCCTATTGAGTCAGTTCCCGTAGCAGAAACGAGAACTTAACAGAAGAAAAAAGACCAAAGACAACCCAACAACCTGATGTCTGCAATTTTAAGAGGGGAAAAATTGAGCAGCGTCTCTGGAGATCTCACAGCATCCCCCCCAGCTCGGAAAGACGGGCGGGTGTTGGTGCAGAGGCACAGGCTGCGAAACGTCGGAGCTGGGCGCAGGCTGCCGAGTGTCGGGGGGTGAAGGGCAAGTGTCCGGCCAGGCATCCTCCAGCAGGGAACCCCCAAAGCAAGAAAAGAATCCGCGTGGTTAAAACGAAGCAAAAAGCTGCAAGACTTGTGAAGGAGGCTCAGCAGGATCCCACCCTTCATACAGCTTGCTTTTGCCAAAAAAAAGAGGTGAAAAAGATGTATTGGTGAGGAGTGAAAATGTTCATATCCTGACAGCTGAGGAAGGAAACATCCCAAAGCTCTGCCAACCCCAGATCCATGACCCTGAGTTTATTTCTGTGAGTTTAAAACTGAAATGTTATTTCACACGGTGGGTGTTTTCCCCGGTGTAGTGTGAGCGGAGTGAAATTCTGTCACATCCAAAACTTGGGGGCTAATAAATGGAATTACTTGGCTGTGGCCGTGTTTAGGTCATTACTGTGCAGATGCCACCCTCTCCTTGCTGAACCCCCCCGAGAAGTGTGGAGGTGACATCACCGAACCAGAAGGCATCGGATCGGGCACGGGGCTGGACGTCCAGCCCTAATCCAGCAGGTTCACTTTTGGAAAGCACTGAATTTCAGCAGATTTTTGTGGTGGAGGGACCTGTGGAGCCTCCCTTCAGTGTGCCCTTTGCTGAGCCACTGGAATCACCACCCGCTTGGCAGCCTGGCCCTAACCCAGCCCCGGTTTCACCCCGAGACGGCCAGAAGAACTCAGCAGCTCTTAGGAGGGCCCAGGGCACTTCTGTCCTAGGAATAGGAGCTTGTTCCTGTTGCATAAGGTGAAGCCATTTTGCTGTCCCTTCCTGCTTGGCCATTTTTCTGCTCTCCTTTGAACCCCAGGAAGTTCAGGGTCACTGCTGAGGCTCTGCCCTGCTCCTGAAGCTTCTCCGTGGGGTGCTGTGATGGATGGGGCACGAGAGACTTGGAGCGTGAGAGACCTGGCTGATTTTTCCAGCTTCTCCATGAAGTGTCAGTTCTGGGAACTAAATGAAGCCATCTAGACAGCTCCTGGTTGCTCACGGCAAGGGGGTTTGGACGGGCTGATCTTTAAGGTCCCGTTCAACCCAAACCATTCTGTGATTTCCACAGCCCACTGTGTTTCTGTCAGTCCACAGTCAACCCTCCAAACAGGGAAACGCCGTTCAGAAGCCGCAGAGGCTCCAACGTGTCTTTTGGAGCAGTGGGAACATAACAAATCCAGTTTCCTCTTTGCCCATAGGAACAAAAGAAGCCGTTATTAAAGCTCTTTTCATGGAAGAGCCTTTCCAAACTCTCTTTTATTGTGATAAAACAAGCACACGCTGCGGGTTTTCTGTCGTATATGCTAGAAACTGGGGGCTGGAGCTGGAAATGTGTTTGCAGTAAACTTCAGTCACGAAATCAATCCTCTTTACGCCCCGTATTAAATACTCACGTGTGCCTGGTATCAGAACTGAAGCTGGTAGCACTTGCAACAAATTATGAGCATATTGGATTAATGGGTTTGTCTCCTCTTAATATATCGTGTGGTTTCTTTTACTCTGTGGGGAGGGGGGGAAGTGATTAGAGTAAATCACTGCTGGTCTCAGAAATGTTTTCTGGCGTTCTCTTTGAAACGCATGGTCAGGGGAATTAATGAATGGTGGAGTTATTAACCTGCTCTTGAATTGAAATACAAATCCAGCCAAGGAGAAGCAGGAGCGCTGCAAGATGGAAGGAGTTGTCCTTTTGGAAGAGGTAGTGGAATTTTCAGCCTGTTTATGGTTACGGTCCAGGTGATGGTTAATTCTTACAATAGTTCTTGAGAAGAATACACTGAGAACAGCCTTCACTCCGAGGCAGTGCTTGATCTTGCCCCAGAAAATGAATCTTTTCTTTTGCCCTGCGCGATCCTCATGCTGTTGGTAATAAACTCCTCGCTATCACAGGTACCATTTCGAGCTCGAATGAGCAACTTGTAAAATAGTTACTGTGTTTTAGTGTCACGTTAACGATTGTGTCAGTACCTCCTTGAGACCCAAAGTGGTTCTATCGAGCCAAGTCCTCTGCAAGGCTGCGACTGCTTCGTTTTCTTGGAGGTAAAACCAGCGCGCGAGAGGGCAGCGCGTCAGCCCCGGCCAAATCTGCTCCGTGTAATTGTGTGTTGTAATAGTTGTCTGCTTATATTGCAGCCCAAACAGCTGTAACTGCACCAAAGACGTGGAAGAAACCAAAAGACCGGAGCCAAGCCACTGAGGAAGTGATAGAGGCAGAAACAGAGGTAAGAGGGAACCACAGTCTTGCTTTATCCAGCTTTAGTGACGATACTGCTCTCGTTAAACTGTGTCCTCGACGTGTTTCTTCTGGTTGTTTTGCAAGGATGCAGGACAGAGTTTTTTCATGGAATCACAGAACGGTTTGGGTTGAAAAGGGCCTTTCAAGCTCATCTGGTCCAACCCCCTGCAGGGAGCAGGGCCATCTGCAGCCAGAGCAGGGTGCTCAGAGCCCCGGCCACCTCCCCTGCAATGGGGACAGGGATGGGGCAGCCACCACCTCTCAGGGCAACCTGTTGAACCTGTTTTGGGGAGAGGAACTGTCACATTCCCCAGCATTTTAGTCTGTTCCCTGTTGAAACCTCCTCAGGTTCCTTCCTTCTTGCCTAATTTAATGATGCCCAACACCCAGAAGCATGTAACTGCTGTCCTTCCAGTGAAGGATAAGATAAAAGTAGGTTCCTTTCAGTCCCTTAGCACTGCACCAGTTGGGTCCCAGGTCACCGTGGTGACATTTGGCAGGTTCTTCTGCTGCATGGTGATGTCATTGTGATGTTGTGACCAAGGATAGTATTCCTGAAACCACCCAAAGGAGAAGCTGGGAAAGGAAAATGTTGAAGTTTTCAGACAAAACCATCTCAATGGTAATTAAATGAGCAGTGCCAGTGTCCCTCGCTGCCCTTCTGGTAGAGGGACCACGGGAGGAACCTCTTTGGTTAATAGCCTGAGTAAAATGGGGGTTAGACCAGATCACAGAGGGGTTAGAGAGTGAAAATGTAAGAATTCAGACAGCCCCATGCCTGTATAAAACCCGGTGTCAGCCACACGTGACGCAGAGAAGCATCACTGCTTCTCTCCAAAGTTTCCTTTAATTATTTTTCCTCTGCTGTTTCCTCCCCAACTTTCCCTTACCACAAACACCCTTTCAGAGCCTGTTGTAGAGTAAACCCTGAGTCTCATGGATGGTGCTTCATGCTCTGTGTAAACCAGCATTTGCTGGTTCTCCCACCATAACAGCACAGAGGCTCCTTTACATGTTAGGAGGGGGATACAAGCGCTTTGCCCCCTGTCTGGGGGGGAAATAGATGCTTAAAGTGCTCACATGTGAGAGATCCCAGGGCAACAGCTGGGCCGTGCGCAGCGGAAGAGCTGACGATTGGGTAATCCAAGGAAATTAAAAGCATCCCTGTGCTGGTTTTCGAGCCAGCGAGCGAAGGATATCGCTGGACTGTGCCAGCAAGTTCCTGCTCTGTGCGTCCTTTGGTGGAGGAGTTGTCTCCTGGAGCTCTTGGAGCTTTCACTGGTGCTATTTTAGAGGGCATTCCCTTGAAAAACCTGCACAAAGCAGTTTAGGATGCAGTGTCCTCGGGTAGGGAGGCAAAAGGATCAAGAGCTTCTTGTGGAGCATCCTCGATTCTTTCCCTTGTTTCGCGCTTGGACGTGTTGGGGTTTCTCCCAGGAGAGCGCGTTCCTGACGCCTCCTCCGTCTGATTGTGGAATAAGGCTGTGTCCTTGGAGAGCTCTAAAATTAACAGCCAGGGATACCAGCAATGCTTTTCCCCGAAACCACGATGCTGAAATCGTGGCCATGTGTCACATTACCTTCTTTACTGGGATCTGCTCTGGTTAGCAGCACACACTGGAAGGCAGGATCCCCTTTAAGGTACCTGCGAGGTTTTTTCCAGGCTGGGATTGCTCATGGCTCTCAGGGCTGTAACCTGTCCCTCCTTCCCACCCCAGCAGCTCCTGGGATTTCACGGAACTCTTTCCAGTCGTGCTGTTGGTTATTGGTGGGTTAGCTGGGAATGAACTGATCAATCATCCAGCTCTTGGGTGTGTTGCTCCGTGTCGCTGTTAAAGACACGAGTGAATTCCTACTACACGCTGAGTAAAGGAGGAGCCGCTCCGCGTGCTTCCAACTTCAGCGGCGTGTTTGTGACGTAACCTCTGTGTTTCTCTGCTCCAGCCTAAAGTGGAAGAGGAACTTTCAGGTGACAAAGTACTTGAATCTGAGCAGGAGAAAATGAGCCATGGGTTCCAAGTGGAGAGAGACCCCACTGAGCTTCAAAAGGCAAAACCTGTGGAAGAAAACGGAGAGCAGGAGGCAGAACCGGTGCGGAACGGCGCCGAGAGCGTCTCGGAGGGAGAAGGAACAGATGCAAACTCGGGCTTTGCCGAGAGCTCTGGTGAAGGGCCCGTGTACCAGTATAAACCAGGTAAATCCAGTTCCAGACTCCCACCCCTGTGATAAAGCTAATTCGAGTGTGGGCTCACAGGATGCTCTCCTTTGGTTGCTGGTTGGCACTGGATGTAGTCACCTAAGAAGTGGTTCTGTTATTTATTAAGATACTTAATCTGTAGACCTGAACCTCTATTAATTCACCTCATTAAGAGACACCTTGAGACCGACTCACATCTCTGGTGCTACCAATTTTTAAGCCATTTCCTGCTTAGGCGAAGCTCTGTAAAATAAATCAGTCGTTTTCTTAGGAGCCTGGAAATCAGAAGAGTATAAAACAAAATAAGGAAGGGCTAAGGAAGCCTGGCCAAGGCATGGGAGGGAGCAGCACCATTCAGTGACTACACTGTGGTGGTTTTTTCAGCACTTCTTTGTTCTGACAAGACCCGCGTTGCGTGTTCTTTACTGCAGTTGGTTCTATGGTACCGTTAGGTGAAAACGCAGAGACCTCTTGATAGTTCACCACACACTTACAACAGCTTTACCAGTTCATTAGTTAAGCACATCTCAAAGTTAATCTATAATTCATCAGCCGTCTCCGAAACACTCGATGCAGTCAGAGCGATCTCAGTCGGATCTGGGGTGTCCATCCGCTCCGCCGGAGGGGTTGGATCGATCCCGTGGAAAGCAACACGCGTTGGACTTGTCTGCTGCAAAACTGACCTGGCCTCTTGGTGCAATAATCCTCAATTTCAGCTCTGCTCTTATTAAAAATGAGTATTTTTACCTTTTGGTCAAGTATAGGAAGAACTGGGGGTTCAGCCCTGGTCTCTCCCCTCACTGGGGATCCAGAAAACCTGCCTGTGATGCTGCCCAGCTGCTTTTCACATTCAGACAGCTTGTTCAGATCTTCCCAAGAGATGGAGCTGTACATACAAATTGGGTTTTGTTGCTGTCGGTGCTTTTCCATGATAAATGGAGGGTGGTGTGGCACCATGGCTAGGCAGCTGGCTGGGAATTCGGGCTGGGACACAGCTAACCAGCCAAACCATGTTCTGCAGCCCTTTATCCCAAAGCTCTGTAGAAATAAAACTGCACAAAGAGATAAAAAATGTAATTCCACTGCTGTGTATACCCATTCCCAGCTATTAAAACCCATCACTTGAATTAAGTTCCCGTTCGTGGCCTCAGCAGGGGTGAGGATGTTGAGAAGCCAGTGTTTTGATTTGCATCAGGCAGGGTCTTCTACATCCCCAAAGCCCTCTGAAATAATGGGTGAAAAGTTGCAGTTCTCAGAGCGTGGCCTGTGGTTGTGTTTTCTTCTGGTTCCCACCGTTATCTCCAGCGTGGGTTGTTAAAGACTCGGGGTTTTCCCATTTCCAAAGGATCTTTTTGTTCTGTGTGCTGCTCTCCTCTCCTCAGCTCTGCATTTTTGTCTCCTTGTTACACAGAAGTGGCTGCTTTTGCAGTTTTGCCCAGAAGCGGTGAATTGTTTCTGGGGGCNTCCAGAGGTCACTTCCAACCCCCCCATTCTATAATTGTGTGCATTGTGTATTGCACGAGAGGGTGGAAGAGTTAAAATGAGATAACATGGGTTAAAACTGGGATTAGTGAGGAGTTCCGGGTGTGGTTGCTGCTGGAGTTGGCTGTAGGCTCCCCATAGTTTGCGTTCCTCTCATGCCATGTGTATTCCTCTCCTCACCACCTCCAAAATGAAAATAAAATTCAATTAACATTTCCCAGGCAGCTGTAGCCACCTCTTCCCTTTGGATTTACCGGGAGCACGTCCGGGAGAGCAGAGGGTTTTGTCACCTATGAATCTCGGGCACCTTCTCTCCCTATAGAGCAGTGGAAGCCGCTGGACCCGGAGGGGAAGAAGCAGTACGACAGGGAGTTCTTGCTGGATTTCCAGTTCATGCCTGCCTGCATCCAGAAGCCGGAGGGGCTGCCTCCCATAAGCGATGTGGTTCTCGACAAGGTGAGAGGAGAGCCGATCAAACAGGTACGTGCAGGTTTTTCCAGTACAAACCAAGATCCCCAACGTGTGCTTTATTCCCGGACCGTTTCGGTGCGGACTGTGGTTGGGAAGGGGAGATATCTGGCCGATGTCACACGGCAAATCTCCTCCGATAGAAGCGTTGGTGCCTAACGAGCGCGCACGGCTGATTGAAAAGAGGAAGGGTTTCCAACAGATTAAGTTATACGGGGTTGTTAATTAAATTTTAAAAGGATGAAGACCTGAGGATATAAGCAAATCAAGAGGGAACAGGAGAAGGCAGTGTCTTCTATCAGAGCAGCTCTCCAGGTAGAAAGCACGGGCCAGCGTTTGGCCAGACTCTTTTTTTGGTCTGAAACAGCTGAGAGACTGTTTATGAGCTGATCTAATAAAAGATCTTGAAAAACCCCAACTCTGGAGCAGTTTGCTGATTTCCATCCTGCCTCATTACAGAGGTGATTTTTCTCCGCTGTATGTCTGCACTTATTGAAATACTTGTTATTTCCAAAGTGCTGACACCAAAACCTTCTCCTCTCGTTAGGGCTGTGCACTTGATTGATTTTTGATGTAACCACTACAGGCTGGCTCTGAAGATTCAAGCACAGCTCAGGATATAGGTGATGCTCGTGTGCAGAAACATTTCCACTCTGAATTTCATCCCCAGACAAATTGTAAAACGCAGCTTTGTTCCCAGAATGATTTCCTCCACCTACTAGGTTTTCCCTGATTACTTCTCACAGCCTTGGCTGCTTCTGAGCTTCCTGTGCTCGGTCGGTTGCCTGTCTTCTTAACACAAAGGACTTTTGTTTGAGGGAAGGCGGCACTTTGTGATCCTGAACCGACACCATGGCATTCGTGTTGCAGAAGACGGGCTCGTGCCTCCGTAATTTTATCATCCCTAAGTCATCTCAGCCTTGAAATGTTTCTGGACTCCCCCTGTTTCCTCCCTAGTCACCCGCAGAGGATGGATTTTAAATGAAATGTGTATTTTTAGCGTCAGCGTGGATACATAAAACTGGCAGGCGGTGCTAAAAGCCTTACTTTGGCTGTGAAATCCGACCGGTGCGGTTTCGCAGGTTGTCCATCGTCCTGCGTGAGCGTGGGTGGCTGCAGCACCCCCTGAACGGATCCCCTGTGTGTGTTCTGCTCCCCGCTGCAGGTCAATCAGCCGAAACTACCCCTGCGAACTCTGGACCCTCGGATACTGCCTCGAGGACCGGATTTCACGCCGGCCTTTGCTGATTTTGGGAGGCAAACCCCCGGTGGAAGAAACGTATCTGGAAGTGTGAGTTTACCCCAACTTGCTCATTTAAAAACTGGCCTTAACACCGATGAAGTCCATCCTGAGTCAGGCTTTTGGGCCTCTTCCGATGCTCCGGCCGTTCTGGTTTTGTCAGGAGGAATGCATGGGTGAGGTTTTCTTGGCTGTCAAAATGTAGGCGAGTTAGAAAAGCGTTGCGGATGGTTTTTAACTGGTACGTATTGGTCTCAAATGGATTCGATCGCCTTCCCCTTTTCCCTGCGCGGGAGGCCTGGGAATGCATTTCCACGCCGAGGACCTGGCAGTCGCCCGTGTCTCGTACAACCCTCGGCGTCAGCGTGTGCCGTCGCACCAGCCCTTTCCAGAAACCCTGATAAGAGAGCAAATAGGTCGTACTAACCAGACACCCAACCCTGGAATATCACGGTGCCTGCGGACGCTGTTGCTTTCTCAGAGCTTCCACATGGTGCTTTGCTTCGTCACTTCATTCCTTGTCTTCCTGCCTTTTCATCTGCTTTCTCTTTCACTCTCTCATTCTTTTCCCTGCGTTTGGCTTTGCCCGAACTCTGAAATGCTTCTCTGAATTTTTCCTCCTTGCTTTGGCCGTCTCTTTTTCTCGGGGCGCAGCTGCCCCCAGCACTGGAGGATGGAGGCTGCCTCCATTAGGCACAATCATTGATGTTTTTTCATCTGTCTTATCGAGATGCATCCGGTGTATCCATCTAGATGCAGCTAACGCCACCGCTGTCATTTCTCTTGCAAAGCTGCTGGTTTCAGAAGAGTTCACTGAAATAACCTCAGCTTCCAAGTGTGCAGATTTCCAGGAGGCTCGGCATCAACCCGGCGATTTTGAGTTGATGTTTCTGGTTTGCGAGCGGCCTCGTGGCTGGCGCCTCAGTTCCGGGGCACGCGGCCACGTCTTGGAGTAGCTTCGGTGCCGCGGTTTCTCTCGGAACACCACCCGGTCCCCAAATCCCCGATGCTGTTTGAGGTCAGCATCGCTTCCTAGATTTAGGACTTGCAGAAGACGACTTAGGACTTCTCTCCTGTCATGCGCTGAATGTCCCGAGCCTCTCAGCACCTTGGTAACGTCCCTGTCGCTCTTTCTCTTTCCACAGGCCTGCAAAGTGCAGAGCAGCCCTGGACTGCCCTCCCTGGCTCGGTGCGGGTCCCCAGCATGCCCTCTCTTGGTCTCGCCTCACCCACCCTTGAGGAACCTGCCGATAGGGGTAAGCCAAATCCCCCCTTCTCCCCCCAGTCTTTGCACCTTTTTGTAGAGTTGTCTTTTTCCCTTACACCCACTCTTTATCAAGAACGACTGGCAGAAAACTTTACAAAAAGGTGCAACAGTGTGGTTTTTTCTTTAATTAAAAAAAATAAAGTAAAAATAAGCCAAACCACAAAGAAAAACACCGAAACAAGACTTGCATTGTACCCCTCTAGGCAGTCTTCAGTGGTGGGTGGGACATCACCAGCTGAGGGCATGCTGGGACGTTGGCCTGAGCGGGATCCGCGAGGGGTCTGCACTTTGCAGACCTGTGGAAAGGGGGAGAAAAGGTAAGTCCCACTTACCCCGTTCATTTGGAGCATTCAGCACATAACATACATCTTACATTTGCGCCTTGCCAGAGCCAGAGCCTTTCTTTGCGGGTTGTTTTTTTCTCTGGAGGAGGGTTGGAAGGCAACGTTCCTTAAGAAGCGCGGCTGTCCTGCGACGTCGGCGGTTAGAGGACGAGAGGGTTCTTTCAGCCCCCGGCAAAATCAGACGTTATCTTCTCATAAAGCATGGCACGGATCTGCTTGTGCGCTGCCTGTCCGCTCGGCCATCCCACCTCCGCGCAGGCCATGCCCATAAACCATCCAACCCCTGCTGCCTGTTCCTCGCCCTCCAAATAACGTCGAGCAGCTCAGCGCTAACGAGCTTTTGGCACCCCGAGAATCTTTTGGTTTGCTTCCTTGGCTTTTGTCTTGTCTTTTCCTTCTTTTCGCTTAAACGTGTTGTATGACTGTTCTTGGAATGGATAACAGTCGCAGTGGACACAAGGGGTGTAACTACTCAGGGACAACAGGCAGCTAATAAATGCTTTTTAATAGATGTGAAGGTTGATGAGTAAGGAGATGCAGGCACAGAGAGGTAGGGTTGGAGGGGACGGGTCCGTCCCTGCGCGCCAAGGTGGGATCCGTCTGCCGTTCTCATTCCCGAGAGGCGATGGGCACTCGAGTCGCTGCTCCTCTTGTGCTTCGCTGGAAGGCAGAGTCACTTCTGGCAGCTATTCTCGATTTCACCTTCTGCGTTTGGAAGCTGTCGTAGTGGGAGAAGCTGTTCGTTAATTCCTTGGATAGTTCTTGAAGAGTTACCATGACTTGTGTTCTGAGAGTGGGAGGAGCCGTGAGGGTGAGCCCCGGCTCGTACTGAGACTCTCTGAGATTTGGGCTTCTCTTCAGGAGGTTTTTCCCCGTTTCCTTCTGCTTTACCTTTTTCTTCACCCTCCACCCGGCCCTGTCCATCCAGACAACAGTTAATTCACAGGCTCTTAGGATCATTAAGGTTGGAAAGTACCTTCAAGATCATCAAGTCCAGCTGAATATTGTCAGGACCACTCAACCACATCCTGAAGTGCCACATCTAGAGGTTCTTTAAACACCTCCAGGGATGGTGATTCCACCACTGATGGTGATTCAGATACACGTGGTAACATCTGGTAAGAACTTCCACCAGCCTTGGATGGAAGATGTTGTTTTCAGTGCAAGCTGTAGGGTTGTAACTATGGGTGCTGTAGAACCATTGTTCTTTACG
Organism: Chloroceryle aenea; assembly: GCA_013399075.1. Lineage (NCBI taxonomy): Eukaryota > Metazoa > Chordata > Aves > Coraciiformes > Cerylidae > Chloroceryle > Chloroceryle aenea. The sequence continues at coordinate 66,373 of VWZY01007218.1, read as the reverse complement.
TGGTCTGGTTACAAAAAGACTGCTGGGCACGAGCTCAAGCACCTCTTCAACTTGCTGCTTTCTAAATTTGGAACCAAAAACCATCCAGATTTTTTCTGTTAATGGCTTGATCGGTAGATTAATTTCTTGCACATTCAACTCACCACTTTTAAAAACTAATCAACCAGTTTGAAACAAGTTTATTCACAATTACTAAAAAAAAATCCACCCTTCGAGAAAGATTTGGTTCATTAATGCCCTTCAAGGTCTGGTCTCAAAAGCATCCAGATTTGAGGAGGCAGTGACTTGTAACACAGCAATATTCAGGAGATGCACCAGTGCTCCTGGCATCCCTCGGTTTTGCCAGGGAAACTGTCACCTCCTTCAGGGTGACAATTTATTTGAGGTTTGCTCTAAAAGCCGACGCTTCGGCTTTGTGTGGACCCGTTCCCGAGGAAGCGCCGTGACTCGTCCCTCGCGTGTGGCAGCCTGGCTGCCGTACGAAGGTCTGGACCAGAGGAGAGATGGGGGTGGCCACACGTTACCTCTTGTCGGCTTTGCCCCCTGTCCTGGGGAAATGAGCCCAAAAGTTTTGATTTTCCAGGCAGGCTGCCAGTCTGGCTCTGGCCACCCAGCTCTGCACGGGCCAGGGGGTGTGTGAGGAGGTCTGGTGCAGGTGGTTGAAACCGGTCAGTTTTCTGTTGCGTTATTGTCTGGTTTTCCAGCTGGAGGGAAGTTTCTTCTTTCCACGGCCACACGTTTGCAGCGTGGTTAGAAACTGGGCAGCAAAATGGGGTGAAATTGCATAAAAACAGAGGTGGATGACTCAAGGCAGGGCTGTGGAGCAGACTTGGCTGCGTCGTGCTGGCGTCGATCGAGGGCTTTGGGTGAGAGCGGAGCAGGGTCATAGGGAGGGGTCAACAACTGTTTCGGGAAGGTGTCTGAGGCAGAAGCATCCCCAGGGCTCCCTTCTCTTGCTGCCTCCTTCCACTGTTGGTTTCTGGGGAGCGATCGACTCGCACAGCGCCG
>VWZY01007218.1:10673-24680 GCA_013399075.1 Chloroceryle aenea | reverse complement strand
TTTTCTTTCCCCTTTTCTGTTCTTGTGGTGAAATCAGTACCTGTGTGTGCAGGAGGGTGGGATTTCATCTTTGCTTTGCTCTGTAAAGTCAACAGGACAGGCAGGCTGCAAGTCAGGTTGCATTCCTGGCGTTTGGAGCTGCAGGTCCAAAATTAGTGAAATGAAAATGGANCTATAGGTGAAGGGTTGATGGAGAAAGAATCACAGAATCTGAAACTTGGGGTTTGTATCGGTGAAGAAGAGTAGCAGAGGCAAGGCTCAGGTTGATATTTGTATTTTAATGAACATTTGTTGAGATGGAGCTGACTTTGAGTTCTGGTGTTGTGTCCTAGCAGGGACAAGGTGCTGAGCTCGGTTCCAGGTGGGGAGGCAGGGAACCCAGAGAATCTCAATGTAGCAACGTGCCTCTTTTTTTTTTTTTTCCCCTTTTCTTTTCTTGTGGTGAAAGCAGCACCTGTGTGTGCAGGAGGGTGGGATTTCATCTTTGCTTTGCTCTGTAAAAGTCAACAGGACAGGCAGGCTGCAAGTCAGGTTGCATTCCTGGCGTTTGGAGCTGCAGGTCCAAAATCAGTGAAATGAAAATGGATCTTTAGACTTAGGGAAAAAAAAAACAGACCTCTCCTTCAGGTCTCCATGTGGAAGATCTTTTTGCTGTGCTCCCCCGATCTTGGCATTGTTGTTCCCCTCCTTAAGTGCAGGGAAAGAGCAGATGGAAATAGAAGCTGTAACAGTAGTCAAGCCAAAGAATTTCTTGCCTGGCAAGCGGTGAGCTATGGGATCCTCGTCCTGGACCACTATTCTTCTTTAATTGAAACAAGATGGTTTAGAACTCTTGGAGCAGCGTGGGGCTCAGATAGCCTGTAACGGATCTCAGGGAGACTCAACCGCGGGAGAGCTTGTAGCTTGATCGGGAGGCACGCAATTAAAGAGTCCTCTCAACAAGGACACCTCCCAGGAAATGGCCGTGTCCTGGGGGCCACGGGGATCCGGGAAAAGTTAGCACAACACTTGGTGATTGGCAGCAAAAGAGGTGGGAATGCCGGTAGTGAAGATGCGAACCAGGAGTGAATTTTGGAGCAGGTTGCCAAATAAGGATTAGAAGTGGGGACTGACTCATTTTCTGCATTCAGTAAGTAAGATATTTTGTTCCTCTGCACGTTTTTAGGCTGTTTTAAATTAATAAATACTACTGGGCTGACTTCATCAAGACACTGGGCAGCTCAGGAACTGCTGGAACATCTTGGTGGAGCCTGCAGGTCTAACAGATACATTTTTGTGTCGTTTAACAGATAGGTGTAGTTTTTAACCAGATACATTTTTGTGGTCCCGAGAATGTATCAAAGATGTTGCAGGGTGATATATTTGTGACAGTGTAGATAGTGAGGGTTTGGGAAAAGTCTCTTCTGCCTGAGGTGGATTTTTAGGGAAGTGCTTTGAGGATTTCGGAGGGCCAGAAATCTTGGAAAAGTTGGCCAGCTTCCAGTTTAGAAGGTGATATCTCAGCGTGTTTGGTTTGGCTTTCCATTCTGGCTTTGTGAAAATGTTAACGGTTCCTGTGCTTTATTTTTTCTTTTCCTTTTTTTTTTTTCCCCCCTGCAGCTTCTGAGGTATCCAAACGCCCTTCTGCTCAGCTCAGCTTTAGGAACTAGTCGATAATCACACACCAATCAATAGCCTGTTCTTGGAATCCAGTTCCTGTGCATTTTAAACCTTTCTGGTAACAAACAGTCACTCCTGCTAGCAGTGCTCAGAAAGCTGATGGGTTTCTATCTCCTGACACCCTAGCTTCAAATCTGCAAGAACATTAAAACTTTTTCCAGCCCTTTTGACCCAATTTCTAGACCCATGCACAAACCACCTACCAAGTCATACCTAAGAGCCCATCAGTCAGCAGTGTGCGTGTTGTGTGACAGTAAGTGGACACCCTTAAGGGCTCAGGGCTTGATATGCTTTCGCATTTTTCCATTGCATATTTGTTTTCAGCCTGTGCACCCTACCCCGAGCCCTTGTGACCTGGTATTTCCACCAGCGACCTAAAATATTTTCCCTCGAATGAGACTGAAGTCTGAGATCAGATGGAAAAATCTTCTGGCCAGCAGAAATTCAAGGAGATAGTCAAACTAGGCCTGAAATTAACTTTTTTTTTAATGTTCTTTTGCCTTTTGTATTGGTAACACCCAATATAAGAGTAGACAGGTGTGTCTCACCTGAAGCTTCCCTTTTTCTTTTCCCCTCATGATGTGCTGATAGCTCAGGAAGAAATTGCTATAGTTTATCATAATAGCTCATGAAAGCTTCCAGTACCTTTGACTGGAGCTTCCAGTAATGACTGCTCCCTGAGCTGGGAGACTGGACAATCTCAACCATTCCTGCCCAGATAAGCAACAAAACCACTCAGCTTTCTGGGATTTTATCTGCTCCTTGCTGGGTGACCAGCTTTGAAATGAGTAGCTGGGGAACCTGGGAACCTGCACTTCAAATGAGCATAGGAGGAGTGTGAGTAGCTATGTGAGGAGTTCCTACCTGTATTCTCAAACAACTTTTTGCAAGGGTTGGTATCCTGATGTTTATTTCAGTGCTGATGTGGTTGGGTTTTTTTCCTGACAGTCAGATTTCAGTGTAGGTGAGGGTTACCCAAGAACCTGCATCCTCAGCTGATGGCAGCTTCCCACTTGCTAAAAAGTGTTTGTCTGTTTCCAGTTTATTTACTGGAATAAAATCTACCATTTTATTTGGAGGGGAGGGGATGAGAGTTGTCTGTCTTCTAGTCTTTTGCTATATCTTTTTGAGAAACTAAATTCAGGNAATGCTGAGCAAGAGGATGGGGCCCCCTGAGAGCAGGATTTGAGTAATTTGTACCATGATCTAAACAAAGGATTTTGTTAGAACTCGGGGAACTTAAAGGTGGGAGTGCTACATTTTCCTGTGTGTGATGTGCAGGTCCCACAGTTTAAGGATCAATAAACCCCTGGACCAGGTCAGCCCCACTGCATGCATGTGTTGGGTGTGTTTGTAATCCCAGGAAAAGCATCTTTGGTAGCCCCCAGCTGAATTCCCAGAGGAATGATCTGTAATTGGTTAGTTTAGGACTCACTTCAAAATGCTGACTGTTTTTTAGAGCACTTCAAGCTCCGCTTGCTAGAGAAACATTTGATACTGAGCTGAAGCCTAGTGGAATTTTTCATTATTCCCTTTCACCTTCCACACTTGTGAGAGCAAGGGTAGGATTAGGGTTAAGGTCCAAAAAAAAACCAGCCACCAAAACACTGTGCAGTAGTTCTGTGTTCTAATTGGCCATTAGTATTTTTTTTTCCCATCCTGGAATCTCACAAGAAAGCTTCATTCATCTCATTTCTTTTAGTTTTGGCACAAAGTCTGTTTTGGGTTTGTTGTTTTTTCTGGTTTGTCTCAGAAGAAAACATCCAGTGCTGCTACCCCCGTTGGCTTTTCCTGGTGCAGAGACAGGACTGGTTCAGTGTCGTAGCTCAGGGTGAGTGTTCAGCAGTCGTAGGCACTGCAGGAGCAGACTGGCTGCCTTGCCTTGTCAGAAGCACGATGTTTTGGGGACAGCCAGCTGGACAAATGTCTTTTAGAGCGTGTCCCGTGGAAAAGCTGCCCAGGGATGTTTATTTCTCCTGAAATGAAAGTCTCTTGGTCTGTTGTGCTGTAGGTGTGTGCACCTGATGTGACACTGCACCCAGCAGCAGTGGCTTCAGCTTATTCATTTACCCATTAATTATTTGGGGAGGGGTTCTTGTAGGTACAACAACTTAGCCTCTTGCATCCCCAGTCCTTGGGAACCATCCTATCTTCACACGTGTTCCCCTTGGCTCTTCTTTCTCCCACCACTTTCGGAATGGAAACCACTTACACACCTGGAAGGTTTCATAACAGTGCTCTGTGGGGATGAGCTGGGATTGGGTTTGCCTGGGAAAATAACTGAGGTAGTGAAATGAGGAGTTCCTGCTGCTGAGTAGTAAGAGGCAAGAGTATTTTGGGGCAAGAATGGAGCATATTAAGGTGGTACTGATGTGATAAGGAGCATCCACCCCTCCAGTGGCAAATGCAGTGCACAGGGCTGAAACTGTGGTCCAGGTCATCTTGAGAGCAGTGCCAGGAGTGGTGCTTGGTCTCCATTTGAAGGGTAGCCTCTCAGACTGGGGTTATACCTGTTAGAAGGGAAGATCTACAGTAAGTGGCTGCCTTCTCACCTGAGCAAAAGAAAACAGCCAGAAGTGGTAGAAATTGGGAGTGCTTGGCTGTGTCTCTGTAAGGGAGGGAAGAGAGAAGCCTGGAGCTTGATCCGTGGATGGAACTGGGAAGAATGGATCCAGCCCTGGTTTGCTAGAGGTGAGACTTTGCTTTGGCTGAGAAGAGGAATGAGCCAGTCAAGCTTCTGTTTTGCAATGCAAATAGAGGAGCACCTCTCCTTAGGAGGAGGGGCTGATGGAGGCAAATGGGCAACAGGTAAGAAGGGCTGTGGAAGTGTGAGGGTAGTACAGATGTCATGAGGGCTGCAACCCATTCCATACCTGTGATGCTGCATGTGTTTGGAGGAGAGTTTTGTGAAGCTTGACTTTTTTTTTTGGTAGAAGGTACAGATCCTGCTGCTTTTGATGGTTATTTTCTTTTTGAAGGACACCTTTGTTTCTCTGAATCGCATGGGGTGCGTTTGGGGGGGCATGGTTTGGGTCCCCAGCGTGTGTATTTGCTGCCTAACAGATATAACGGTTTAATTCCTTAGGCTGACAGAAGCTGGATCAACGTGTTGGCTCCTGCTTTTACCCAAACTCAGTGACTGACTAGTTTCCCCAACACCCTACTCGAGGCACAGTGCAACGCCTGCTTTTCGTTAACGCTTCCTGTTCATTTAAAGAGCCTTTTTATTCTTTCAGATGTTTTAACGGAGCCGGCTGCAGCTCTGGCTTCCACCTTTACCATTTCTGCCACATCCATAGCTCTCCAGTTTGCATATGTGTTTTAGCATCTCTGTTGAATGCGAGTGTTGATTGTCAGTTTTGTTAGTCATAAGCTGTAAGTCATTTATCCTTCTTTTCTTTTTAATCTTTAGTTTGTTAGATACATGGACGTAGATGGTTTTGTTTTTGTTAATTTTCACACCACATCTTTTCTGTACTTTAGGTTGACTCCTCACTGCACTGTGAAAACCATTAGGAAAAAGTCCTTGGGGTTAAAACCTGGGGCTCCACAGTATTACCTGCACTTGGGGCTAGACATTAATTTAAATGGCAACTGATCTGTCTGAAGCTGAACCCGTGCATCATAAGGCGCTTCCACTCTTAACGGGAGCTCAGCTGATCCACACGGACAAGTTATGTGAGGTAGGGGCTGGCCCATTCTCCAAGCTTGCCCTGGATCAGTCCTTGACTTCCAGTCCTGCTGAAGGTTACTTGGTACTTTTTCCTCCCCTGATTGTAGGAAACTTGTTTGGGAATCTAATAAACCCTGTCAGCACTCTCCTTCCCCTTCCCTGCTTTCCCTGAGATGTTGGATTTGTACAAATCCTCAAATGCTTATCCCACTTAATTTGGAATTGAAAAGAAATGATTCCTTTTATAACTGTAAAATGTGAAACTCTCCTCTCCTAGTATGCTTCAAAGAAGCTGGTTTGAGGGTTACTGTCTTTTAAAATTCTGAAAAATCCAAGCGTAACTGGAATAGTTCTACATGTGCTGCTTTGATTTACTTTAATCCTGTGTCAAAAACTTTCTGGCTTTTCCCAGTACCCACACTGACCTCTGCATGCTTTTCGTAGAAAGTCGAAGACGACACGATGCCGATCCGCCGCTCGGTGAACTCCTCTTCCCGGGAAACCCCTCCCAAAAGCAAACCTGCTGAAGGGGAAGAGGTCAAAGCCGGTACGGTAATAGTTCTCTAACCCATAGCCAAACAAAAACTTGTTTTCTGAAACTCCTGAAAAAAACCTTATGGCTGTGATTAAAATGTTACCAGTATTTTGCTTCCGTTCGCACGTTCCCCCTGGATTATTGGGAGGTTGTGTTTTGCAGCCACTCTTTTCAGCCTGAACCCATTTGTTTTGTCCCTCGCACGCCACAGCAGAGCCCTGATGCTCCAGACAGGAGAACAGAACTCAGCAGTCCCCTTAAGCTTGTGCATTCTTTATTCTAAAGATAGAAATTGTGAAGTTTCAGTAGTGTCAGGAAGGTGCCTTGAGATTGAAAGGTGGTTAATGAGTGAAAAAACACTAAAATATTTATTTTTTTCTTTCTTTTCCTGAACAAAAAGATTTTTACCACAACACATCATAAAATCTCAACATTAACATGTCTGCTCCTAGCAGCTTCACCTCAGTTTCTCAGAACGTGTCATTTCAGTATCATACTGGGTTAGTTCCACTGCCTTTGTCATCTTTGCTGTCACAAAGAAATAAAACACATACTAAACTAACTGTTAATATGCTGTGTATATTAAACGTGTGATTCTTCCACGGGTAAACTGCACAGGAGCATGACAGGAGTTCTTAAGCTCCTTCCCAGAAACAGAGAACACATCTGTGGCGTGGAGCAGTCACAGGGGACAGCTGTTTGTGGGTAAGGACACTTGATGTGGTACCTAGCAGGCAGCCCAGTCTCTAAGCTGTTCTCAGCTTATGTATTTAACAGACTGAACTTAGTTTCTTAGGAAGTTGATTTCTGACTGGATTTGATCCTGCTGATAGCAGAGTGTTTTTACCAATGCACTTGTGATCTAAATCTTTGCCAAGTCTGGAAAAAAATGTGACTGAACAGTTAAAATCCTTCAGGTGCCACAGTCTGTGGTGCAGAAACAGTGGCATTTGAAGATGGGATGGTTGTAACCAAGGCTGCTTGTACTTGTTTATCCAAATTTCTCATAGTGCTGTATGTTTTGGCACCTTTCTGCATTAAAAGCACATCAAAGCTCAACTGGGGGAAAATCTTACTGCTTCAGGGTACTGATTTCCTCCTCCCTTCCCCACCCAGGCCTCTCTGATGAGGGATGATTGCAGCACTAACTTGTGGAGTTCAGGATTGAAAACTGGGGGAATTAGTTCATTGTGAAAATGCCACATGAAGTTATCCTGGCATTTGATGGCTGATTGCACTTTACTGAAGCTCTTTTCAGGAGTTCTGTTCACTTCTTAAGTTACGCTCGTTAAACAGATTACTTGAAAAGAAATTGTCTGGTGGAAAGTGCTGGGGTGTGTTCTTAAGCTTTTTGGGTTTGTTTTGTTTTTCCTCTGCCTTCCTGAAGAATAGGGGCTAGTTTTAGGCAGTAACTTGAAGGTGTTTTCACATCTTTTAGATGCAGAAATCACCTCTGAGGAATCTGCCTCTGTTGGAGAAGAACAAGAGAATGAAACCCTGCCTCCTGCACCCAGCGAAGCAGAACAGCCAAAGGAACCTGAGAACGAAGTGAAGGGGGAAACAAAGTCCTCAGAAGAAACCAAAAAGGAGTAAGGCTTGCTTAGTGCTGAATGCAGGGGTTTGGGCAGGATCCTGAAGAAAGAGATAGAAAAGATGGTGGGAAAGATGGGAAAAACAGACTCAGTTGGACTTGATGATCTTGAAGCTCTTTTCCAAATGATTCTATGGGGAAAAGGGGATGGGTCTCTTAAAAAGGTGCTCACAGTTCTCAGCAAGAAGCTACCAGTCAAGCGTAGCTGCTGTTGTAGAGCATCAGTGTGACTGAATGTCAAGGTACAGTCTCTTTTTTCTCATAAAAACCTTGAAATGTTCTTTAAGTTATTGTCAGGGTCAGGTGTCCCGGGCTCTATTCAGTTGTTGTTCTGCTTGTTGCCTTGTTTTACAGTGTCTCTTGTCTTACTATTGCTTTGTATTTTTCCTAAGAGAGAAGGATCAGTCTAAGGAAAAGGAAAAGAAGGTGAAAAAGACCATTCCTGCGTGGGCTACTCTTTCTGCTAGCCAGCTAGCCAGAGCGCAGAAGCAGACTCAGATGGCTGCCACCTCCCGTCCCAAAATGGATGCGATTTTAACTGAGGCCATCAGGGTAAGCAAATGTTTCTTTTCTTCATCTCTTGCAAAGCAGAATAATTTGAGTGCCTAAAAATCCCCAGTTTCAGCTTGCTGCTGGTCTGGGTGAGAGCGCTGTTAACAGGATCCTTACAGTGTAAGATGCATGTGCTTCTGCCTGGAAGCCTGTGGAGCTCAACTGTGAGTCTGTGATGATGAGGATGGGCCCTGCAGCTCATTTCTTTATTTAGAATTTGTTTCCCTCCCTAATGAACATTATGAGGAACAGATAGGATGACATACCAGGCTTGATTGCTGTCGTCATTTAATTTGGTGTGCCTCCTAGCCATATTTAACTTGATTTACCTTGATTAAGCCATTGATTTGATACACACTTTTTTCAGCCTTACCTCACTCTTAATTCAGGACAGATGGAAATACTGTAAACCACCATTCCAAAGTGGTGTTGCTCTTCGTTTACTGTCTCTCTCCTGGTTGTAAGAAGAGACCTGTGCTGTTGTAGTTGAGCTTCTGCTCTCCCCTTGAGGCTCGGTCCACGCACGTTGCCTTCACGGGAGACCAGGACTCCACCAGCCTTACCTGCAAGATTGCCTTTCCAGATGCTCTGTCTTCAGAATAGGAACTTCAGCTTATGTTTACCAATGACAGTCCTTTATCTTCCTTAAAAAACATGATTTGGCAACTCATTCTGACTTAATGATTACTCTGAATGGGAGAGTGAAGTATTTTGTTGGTCATATTTTATACTCTTGGGTTGTCGTGGGGGAAAAAGGCCAATCCTGGCATCTCGTGCCCGTGTGCTGGCCTGTGGGCATCACTTCAACCTCTGCTTTTCCAGTCCCACAGCAAGATAATTGCAGCACAGGTAGTTTCTACTAACTGTTTGCTTCTGTTCTAGGCATGCTTTCAGAAGAGTGGTGCCTCAGTCGTTGCGATACGTAAATACATCATCCACAAATACCCTTCCCTGGAGCTTGAGAGGAGAGGTTATCTTCTAAAGCAGGCCCTGAAAAGGGAGCTGGAGAGGGGAATCATCAGGCAGGTAAGAGTTGCTTCACAGAGCAGCACTGGAAGTGGTATTAACTGTGTAGAGTTTCTTAAACTCCATGGGCAGGTCCCTGGGGTGGTCATCTTCTCTCTCCCTCATGCAGGTTAATCAGCCTCTGTCTCCACGTTGTTAGACACTGACAGTCAGATAGTTCTGTCAATCAGACACTTTGCGTGGCTGCCCGTTGTGCAATTTCTGACCATTTCTTGGTGTTGTGTCACCCAGCATTGCAGCAGCACATGGCTTCAAACTGGGTCTGACAGCCTCACTTCTGCAGCAGCACGCAGTGGATCGGGCAGTGCTGGGTTAATGGTTGGACTCGATGATCTTAAAGGTCTTTTCCAACCTAAACAATTCTGTGTTTCTCTTAGCACTGCAGTTTATGCCCGTGATATCTGTTAGGGTGTCCTAGTCAGGACTGTTATTAACGTCTGACTGTGGTTTCTGATCTTAGTGCTATGTCAGTGGGTTCAAATCAGGCCCCTGACACAACACAGAGTATTCATAATCCGTGTGATGACACCAATTAGTCTCTTTCAGGTTATTGTTACGCTGAGTTACTTTGTTAAAGACTGAAATGGACTTTCTTTCAAACTAGGTGAAAGGAAAGGGAGCTTCTGGAAGCTTTGTGGTGGTGTCTAATGCAGGAAAAGCTGTTCCAAAAGCCAGAGACAGAAAGGTAAGCTGAATCCTTTTGAATAACACTGTGAAAAATCTTGTGCTGAAACATGTGTATCTTATGAAATGCAGCCTAACCCCAACCCAAACAGTGTTCACCTCCTTGCTGTACTTCCCCTCCCTAAGTACAGGAATTAAAACACCCTTTCCACTGAAATCCAAATCGGAAAGCTGGTGTGTGAGAAATAAAAACCAAGTAGAATAATCAACATCTTAGTTTTAAAATGGGTACGTTAAACCTCTCCTAGATTTGCTTCAGAGGCAGAAAACCAAATAACTATGAGGCTCCTCTTCTGTCTTTACCTGATAGAGAGAGATTGTGAGAGAGCCTTATGCTACTGCTCTCTCTGTTGTATCTGTCATGTGGATAAATCCAGAGTTCAGTCTTCAGGGCTGTCAGGTGAACATGTTCCATCAGTCTTGAGGGCAGAGGGAGGAAGAAGAAAATGTCCCAAGGCTTCTGGGAGGAAGCTGCTCATGTTGGGTGTGTTTTGTTCTGAGGTAGTAACATGTGGTGTGAGTTTTTTGAGCCTCACAATTCGTTGTAGCCCCAGCACCTCTGTTCTCCTCTCCCTGCTGCACCGGGTGTACAAAGCCTGTTTCTAACACAGCAGTTACAAAATGCTCAGCTGAAATTGCCCATCCCCTCATGATCGGGGTGGGTGGACCCAGAATGGATCACAACACCCTGGTGCTTACCTCCTGGGTACCGGGCAGACCAAAAGCCTTAAACTGAGGGAAGCGGTGACACTCTTGGTGCTGGGGCACTGAAGGAAACTAATGGCAGCGTAGGGTCTTTTTAAACAGAACTCACTGGTTCCATGAGAAGTTTGGGCAAGACCCCTGATAAATGCAAACACATCACTCTGCTTGTCCACAGCGTATCAGTGTCTTTGTCCTGCCTGACTTCTGTGTGTCACAGCAAAGCCCATAGCTTGCCTTTGTTTTCCAGGGGAGCAGCAACCTCACCCATTTGGTGTTTGCAAAGCTGCTTTTCAGCATCAAAATCCTTAAACTGCAGCACATTTCCCCAGTCTTTTTTCTCTATAAAGATCAGACTGTTGTTTTTTCATCTCCTCCTCATAGTAACAAAGGGATGGAGGGAAATTCAGAAGGGAGTGTTGGCTTCCAGCAAGATTCCATAAGGTTATCTGAAAAAAAAACAAACAAAACAAAAACCAAAGCAAACCAAATAAAAATCCAACCCAAACAAAAGGCATGCTCCTGTTTGGTTGTTCTTTTTGGGGAAGATTTGACCTGTATTTAATGTTTTTTAAGTTGCATGTCAACATGTATTGTTTTCACCAGTCACATTGAAGGGCAGGGGAAAATGTCTCTAGAAAGAGGAAGGAAAACATTGAAAATACAGATGTTGTTAAATACTCAGCAATTTATTTGTAAATCTTTCCTAAGACTGCTGTGAAAATTCCAGCCAAACTTGCTCCATTTTACTTCGACTGCTAAATGTTTTTAAGTGTTAATTTCAAGAAGTGTCTCACAAAACTTGATTTTCCAGATCTGTGGCCAGTGTCAGGAGCCCTTCTCCCCGCCTGTGCATTGCTGGTTCAGAAAAGCCAGAGTTTTAGGTCCCACTGACGTGTAAATGTACGTTTATTTCAGAAAAGCACTTCTGCTTCGGCCACAGAGCAGCAAGTCAAGCTGGAAGATGTCCTGCCGCTGGCTTTCACCCGCCTTTGTGAGCCGAAAGAAGCTTCTTACAGCCTGATCAAGAAATATGTGTCTCAGTATTACCCCAAACTCAAAGTAGATATAAGGTGGGTGCAGGTGTTCACTTGTGCCAGCAGAGGAGCAGTGAAACGCAGCCTTCCTCTGGTTTGCCTGACTTCATGGTGGTTTGCTCCAGTATTGCAGCAGGCAGCAGGCAGGTGGTGCTCTGCTTTGCAGAGCCTGCCCGAGAGCTTGAGGAGAAGCTGTGCCTTTTTCTGCATCTCTCCACACCCCATCTTTGTTCCTGACACTTCGCTTTACGTGCTGCTGCCCTGAAAACCAGACCCCTTTAGCTGCGTGGATGCGAAGGGCTCTCCTTGGCATCTTGTCCCACGTGGCTCTGGGTGCTTTGGCTTACAGGAATCTTTGCCCGTACGGAGCGGGTCAGGGCTGGGGGAGGAAACCAATATAAGAAAATCCTGTGCATCACCTCTCACAGGGGCTCGTGCCCTGTCCCTTGTTTGTTTGTCTGCGAGCTGACTCACTGCCCACCGAGTCCAAACGTGCTTTTCAAAATGAGCAAATCCTTCCAAGTGGAGCTTGTCTGGAGACGCAGCGACACCGAGGAAGCGTTGCCGCTGAGTTTCCGCTACCGTACGTTGTTCTCATGCAATCAGTGCTTGACAGGTCTCCATTTGAAATGTCTGTATGTAGGCAGGTGCCGCTGTAAGTACCGCTCTGCTCACGCTCTGTACAAAGCGTTGTTTCTCTGTTTGTTTTTCAAGCTGTCAGTGTGCGTCAGTAAAGCTTTATGCTCCTGTGTTTCAGACCCCAGCTGCTGAAGAATGCCCTGCAGAGAGCTGTAGAGAAGGGCCAGTTAGAGCAGATCACAGGGAAGGGAGCGTCGGGGACATTCCAGGTCAGAGCCGGAGTTCATCTTGTTTTTGACTGTACTGAGCACGAACCTCACCTCTAGCTTAACACACCCTCCACCCCAGATTTACTGGGACCACCTTTCTTTAGCAGTCTGTCCTATTCAGGACTTGTCAATCCCTGAAGCAGTAGGACTCTCATTCTCCTCTTGGTCTACATTTCTGGAGCAGACCCTTCCTTGCTTAGCGTGCTCCACAGGCTGCTTCAGCTCTGAGTCACTAGCGCAGTAGGGGAGATGGTGGGGTAAGCTTTCCTCCCCAGCACTAATTGCAAGTGCAGTAGGTACCCCAGATGTCTGCAACGTCTCTTCCTTGTGTCTATGCTCTTGGGTACATTTGGTCTGTGGGATGAAGGAAGATCTGAATTACTTCCTTCCCTGAGTGACAGGCCCTTAGATTGGCACATCCTCGCGGTGTGTTTGGGGACTAGGACAATGTGTTACTGCTAAAAAGCCCTCCAGGCCAGTTGATGAATAGGCCTGTTCTCCAGTTAAAGCTGGGAGAGCAGCGTTCCCTGTGCAGTGTTTTAATATAAAACATATCTGTGCTAATGCAGGAGCGCCGACCCACCTGGTGCAGAGGAGCTTGTCCTGACCTGGTTTGGGAGAATTTTGTCTTGATGCTTTTCTCTTCCTCCTTGGAAAATAGCTGAAGAAATCAGGGGAGAAGCCCCTGCTGGGTGGGACTCTGATGGAAGACGCCATCCTGTCTGCTATTGCGGCCATGAACGAACCGAAGACCTGCTCCACCACAGCCCTGAAGAAGTATATCCTGGAAAACCACCCAGGGACCAACTCCAACTTCCAGGGTAAGGTCCCCATCTGCGTAACGCTTCTCTACTGCATGCTCACCAAGGGTCCTGCAGCTGCAGCTGTGTCTGTGCAGCAGCACCTAAACTATTCCATTGAGCTTGCTGGGGAGCTGACAGCTGCTTGACTCTTTGTGCTGCAGGGATGCTCAGTGGTTTTAATTCCCATTAGTTCCTTTCAAGCCCGACAAAGGCTAGTTGGAGACATAATGCATGTGTCTGTTGTCTATAGCACGTTCCCAGGAAGAGGGAATTGCATTCAAGTAGTTTATTGTTCCTAAATCGCCAAGTTGATTTCATCTGTCTCTATTTTGAAAGGTTACAGCTTGGCATAAATGCAGCTCCTCATTGCTTTTGATTCAGGGAAGTTGCAGAGACTAAACTACTTAAAAAAAAAATCACAAGCACCCCTTTAACTGAATAGTTTGAGATCCTTCTTTGGCTCTGATTTTTAAAAGGTCAAGCAAGTGAGCAAACTGCTTCTGTTTAACCTGGGCAGGGATCTGGCCTGTGGTATTCCCAGGAGGAACACTAGGGTCTGGTTTGAGGTGTGCAGTAGCAGAAGCAATGCTAACAGAGACATGAGAGCAGATCTGCTACCAGCTTATCTGCTTTACTTGCTCTGAGCTCCGCTGCAGTTCTTTAACCAAGGCTGGAGGCCATTTCAAGCAGGTTGAACTCACAGCAGTCTCTGCTAGAGACAAATTTAAGAGCAGACCTGTTTGTTACTGTGGTGTACAGGGCTACAGAGATGCTCAGGGGCTGGAGCATCTCTGTGCCAGGCCAGGCTGAGAGCCCTGGGGCTGTGCAGCTGGAGCAGAGCAGCCTGAGAGGGGAGCTGAGCAATGCTGAGCAAGAGACAAAGGGCCCTTTAGGGGG
>VWZY01007217.1:401861-446703 GCA_013399075.1 Chloroceryle aenea | reverse complement strand
GCTAGTAGCTGCTCCCTGCCTGTAAACTATGGGAAATGAATCTAAAACATGTTGTTCTTCCATATATAACATTAAAATCAATTTGATAGAAAGAAGTTTGGTTACTTATGGCAGCAGACAAGATATTAATTAATAATTTCATAGGAGCAGGCAAAGAAAAAAGGATGTTTTGAAATAAAAATGAATTATGATTATGAACCAAGGAAAAATTTGACTTCACATTTTCCATAACTTCTGTTACTTCTTAGTACCTATTAATAATCTATTTTCTTTTTCTGATGGTTATTAGCATCCCTATTATTATGCAGAAATTGAAATTTATGGTGGCAACAGGACAACAAGCAGTTTAAGTTGCGGAATGTACTGTTTACAAAAGATTGCACCTTAAATGTAAGTTGGTTACTACAACCAGCTTCCTTTGATGTCAAGGTGATGGTAAGTATGTGAAAGATTACATCTATGAATAATATACTACTTCTGGAGGAGGTGCCAGGAAAAGATCACAAGTTCTGAAAAAAAAAAAAAATCAGGTATATATATACATACATTCATGCATATTCTGAACATAAGTGTATATATGTCAGAGACATAATTTCTTAAGAAATCAAAGAATAGCTGGTATCTTTCATCATTCTTCTTAATAATTAACTCTTATCACCACTGAGGACTCCCAGAAACTTGCATATATAGTCCTGTCAGAAGTTAAAATATGCTGACAGGAATAAATAATGATGGAGAAGTTACGTAAAAAATATTTTTTATCGAGGTGCATAAAATATATATACTCTTCCCATCCTACGGTGAGAATATCAGCTAGATAATCAGACAATGTGAATCACTGTGCCTATGCCAATTGACATTATCAAAGAATACAACCCTTTGTGTTCATTATTTTAAAGAACAAGTACTTTTTCTACTGTGGTCAGTAGATGTCCACCTTTTTATTTCAAGGTGAGTTGTGTCGTGTTGTCAGCCTTGTTTACTTATGCTTCACTAAATTAGGCTGAAGAGGATGCAGAAAAAATGCCTGTATAACATTTATGAAATGAAGACCTAGTCAAATTCTTTCCAGGATGAATATATGCACCATCCTTTAAAGACATCTGCTAACTCAGAAATACGCTGATTTGCCAGACACTGCTTGTTAGAGCCACCACTAAGAAAACAATAAAACTTGGAAAAGTGAATCCTTCCCAAACCCAAAATTTGCAAGGCTTATTGTATACAGATGCTCTTTTATTCCAGCAAATGTGTGCTAGATACGCACAGCTGTCTTTCTGTCACTTTTGATCCACCTCAGTATGTCTCCCCTGCTAGTTCTGTCTCTACATTGTTGAATGTGTTAGAAGGGAAAAAGTTCATTTCCCATTTTGAAACTTTCACTTCTCTAATATCCCTCTACCTCATATTTCTGTGTCTTTAATGTCTCTATAATGTAGAAGCCACATATGGATGAGAAGGTGTTCAAACACTGATCAGATATAAAAGCTCATAGCTGAGTTCCCAATGAAATTAAATAAAATCCTAAACCAATAATAAGGTGGAGGTGCCAGTCCCTCCTCTAAAAAAGCCACTGATACTTTTCACTTAACTGCCTAAAGCTTATGATTTAAAGGCTTGTTTTCTCAGCTGATAGCCCCAAGCTGTGGCCTGTTTCTCTACAGAAAAAAGGATAAGAGATATGGTGACAAACACACCCCCCTTTTATGAATCAGAGAAACAGTGCTCTTCTTGTTCCCTAGGCACCAGCCAGTTGAAAGCTGAGCCTCAGTTTTACAGCTTAGCACTTACCAGCTGGCTTTCACGTGAAAGGCTTTTAAAATATATACATCTACACACATGCACACACACACACAGAATAAGATATTTTGATTCTGATGACAGTTACAGAGATACAGAAAAAAAAATCGTGTTTCCTGTTGCAACTGAGGCTCTTTGTGTATTCTCCTGTGCCCCTTGGACAGGGGGAACAGATTGTGCCTCTCCTCTTTTCATCAATCTTTTATGTATTTGAAGGCTAATGTCATATCCCCCTTCAGATGTTTCTTCTTTAGGATAAATTACTCCAGGTTGTTCAACTTATCCTCATAGCTGGTATTTGCAAGTAGCTGAGGCTGGATATTTTGCTCTTGCTAATACTTGGAGCATGTTGATAGAACAGAAGGCTTACTTACATATTCTGGCATGGCATTTCCATGTTTTATCATCTCAGTGAGATGTTTGCCTTTCTTTGCAACAGCCTGACATTGCTTCATAACCAGTTCATCCTATTTGCTGCCCCCCTGACTAGTCCAGCTCTACACTTGGCAGAATGGATGAGTTCTTTAAGTACCTCCACATTCAGCCCAGACTGAAACAGGGGAGTCATACATTGATTCTTCTCTCTTTTCTAGATTTATTTGGGCAAAAGAATGCAAGAGTTCCTCTAACTTTGTAGATATTTGTATATGAACTAATCATCCAGTATGTCTTTGTAGTTAATGGCAATAAAAAGAAACAAGCAATTCTGTAGTTCAATTCATCTTGCTCTGCTGTACACATCTCAAGTAGGTCAAATGAATCATCCACTATCTGATTCAAAACTCAGGAATGTGAACAAGAAAAGCTGGGAAACAGAGGAAAACAGGTTTATCAGGGCAGATGGAGAAAATACTGAGAAGAAGAAAGTGGATAGAAACTATGAAGACTTCGTTTTGGTTTTTTTTAAATAGTTGCTAAGATCAAGCAAACAAAGGGTGTATTTGAGTACTGAATGGAGAAAATCCAAAGTGAAAATGAGCTATAAAAGACATAACAGATTCTGTACATATTGAGAAGTCCTCAACTAACAAACTACTCACACAGACAACCTCTCACACAGACAACCTCTCAACTACTGCTGAGAGGTAGTATTTTTTGTTAAGGAATATAGAGTGTCTTATGGAAAAGGAAATTATTATGTCATGGAAGATGCAGGGAAAAAAAAGTGTAGGTGCATATAGGAAACAAAATTTGGAGCTTTGTGGGCTAGACGCTGAAAAGTGACAAAGACATAAAAACAGAGAATGGAGGGGAGTGATTCAGCTGTAAAGGCATCAAAATAAAGAAAGAGAAAAGCAAAGAGGAAGAGAGGTGTAGACGTGGTATGGCAAATGCAAAGCCATGGGCTGAATTGTAGGATAAAAAAAAAAAAAGCCAGTCAAATAAGGTTGGATTAGTTTTATCTACCTTAAGGAAAAAATTACTGGAGAAGCATTACATGTAATTACACTGAAAATGTGCTTTCGCAAGTCAGTTTTATTCTTTAAGTGAAAAAAACAAGATGTAAATGTATAAATATATAACACTTTTGTTCTTGTTCATCTTGAAATATCATTACGATGTATCTTTTGCAAGATGAGTTAAGCAAATGTTTTACGTGTTCCTTACTCAAACTTGTCCTCAAGTAGATTAAAATAGTAGAAAAATATATGAAACCATTGTAAAAATTGTTTCAAGTTCTGTGCTTTCATTACTTTGAACACCTTACCTGGAGGTTTTCCTATATTCATCTCAAGCACAGAAGAAATTGGCGAAAGAAAAGAAACATTCCTGGGTAATGGGAAGCAACATGTGTGTATTTCTAAAAACAGAGAAACCCTTTGAACATCTTCCAAAAACTCTAAATATATGCACGCATTCTTCCAGCTAAAAGGAGAGTTAACACTCACTGTCTTCTTACATGTTGCTTTATTTTTTTTTACTTATGTATTTATATAACTTCTGCTTATATCCTGCAGTTGATCCATTAAACACAATTTTGGCTAGATGCTCTCCCCTTGGTGGACCTTAGGAAGGAATTGTGTCTTGAGGAAGAGTAGAAAAGTTTTTTGGCTAATCATGTTAGATGGGATGTGGGCACCCCCCATTATGGGATATCTTAATCCTACCATCTTCTGTCCTGTCTTCTGGTTCAGCCCATGAAGGTAAAAAGGAACAAGTATCATAGAATCATAGAATCATAGAATCATTCAGATTGTAAAAGATCCTTGGGATCTTCAAGTCCAACCAATAATCCTACTCTACAAAGTTCACCCCTAAACCATATCTGAACAACCCTTAAACACATCCAGGGATGGGGACTCAACCACCTCCCTTGGTCGCCTATTCCAGTGTCTGATGACTCTTTCTCTGAATTTTTTTTTCCTAGTCCAGTCTAAACCTACCCTGTTGCATCTTGAATCCATTCCCCTTTGTTCTATCGCTAATTACCTGTGAGAAGAGACCAGCACCAACCTCTCTACGGTGTCGTTTCAGGTAGCTGTAGAGAGTGATGAAGTTTCCCCCTTAGCCTCCTCTTCCTCAAGAGGAAGGATGAGAGAAATACTTCCCATCCTGTTCACCCCTCTTGGTATTGCTCACATTTGTAGTAGGAAGGAATCTCTTAAAGAACAAGGAGACTGCTGTTACAGAAAAGAGTTAGAAAGCAGCTACTGCTGTGCTTTCTCCTTTGCCTTTACAGTTATTTCACACTCAGAATCTCACAATCTCTCAGTCAGTGAAAGTGAAAGACTCTTGGAAACAGAATTAAAATGGAATTAACAGAATTAAAAGTGCTACCTTCTGACAATAAGTTTTAAGTCCTTTCTCAAATCAAATTATTTAAATTATTGTATTAACTGGTAAAACGTAACATGGTCACAGTTTAAGGGAAGAAATTCTGTGACATCTGAAGTAATTGCTTCTCAGAATCAAGCTCAAAAATACCTAGAGAAAGAGGACCTCCTTCAACAAAATAAAGCATGACATTGAAAAAGAAACAAATTCAGCAGATTTACTAAGAGTGGACAGTAAGAGGCCAGATGATGGCAGCTGTGCTCACATGGCTCCAAAACTTAATGTCATGGTCAAACTCAGTGTCCCACCAAGGAATATCAAGGATGCAGATATTCCTTAGAAACAGTTTCAAGAATCAAGAAGTAAATAAAACATTATTATGAAGCTACCTAAGTCATTCATGGGACAAAGTGCTTTAGAAACAGCATAGAGTCTGCTTGTCTCTTCATGCCACTTTCTATTTCAGACAGAGAGGTCCTACAAATGAGAAAGGTAGCCAAAGACAAAGGCCTGGAATGGTTTGCTTTTACCTCCTCATTTTGGCCACATTTTCACTACTTCAATAATTGGCAATGCAGAAAAAGCAATGCTATGGAAAGGAACATGGTACATATCATGTACGCTGACAGTCATGGTTGGAAATTAGGAAGGTACTAAGAAAAGGTGAGAGGGGAATTTGAAGGGTGAATGAGCAGCATATCACAAATTAAGTTAGTGATGTCAAAGAGGTCAGCCATCTGTGTTTTTGTAGATCATAGGACAGAGATGTTAAATTTTTATTTAAAAAGTCACATGTAATTTTTCAAAAAGTGACAAAATAAAGAAGCAAATATCACTTGTACCATGTGAAAAGACAGCCTTTTTGGAAACTGCAATAGATCAGCAAGATGTATAGAAAAACCCTTTTTTTGTCCTGAACGCCAGACTCAGCTTGAACCTAAGCTGGCATATAGAAATAGACCTAAGCCACAAAGGCATCCATCTTTCTAGCTGAATTCTGCCTGGTGAGTTGCTCTGCATTTTGATTTTCAGAAACACCCACATAGCTATTTCTCCTCTAAATAGAGGATGAGAGAACAAATGGGCCATGCATCACTGGAGGGGTCAACGTAGTTGTGTTCTCATGTCCTGAAATAAATCACATTATAAAGCTGAGACTTGCTCACAGAGAACTTTCTGTCAGGTTTCCTAGTTAAAAGAGGAACTAACATATTTCAGGCTTTCAGATGGTCTCATTAAGGGAAAAAACAGTTTCTGATGATATGTAGTCACAATCTAATTCTAATTTTGTTTATTGAAAAATATATTATTTTACTTTAATTTACTTCGATGAACTAAAAAATATCATTCAAGGCCATGTGATTTTGTAAGTTTACTCCAGACATGAATGATGCTTCATGCACTCATTCAAGAAATAATATAAGAGCTTGTATGAACAAATACATAATTTATGTACAACTTCTGTTTGGGAGATGACCTCTTTAAAAATCTAGTTTCCTTCTAACACTGGTAGGCAACTCTCACGCTTCCTAGAGTTTCACTCATAGCCTAGCAAAAAAATACCTATCAATAATGTTAGCATAGGAATTGACTGACAGGTAGCATTGCTAAGACCAAAAAAAAAATCAGGCAGCTGTGTGGGAAAGAATGAAACACAAGGAGCACTTCCTATGTACTGTTTGGCTTCAGTGCATAGCCAAAATAGTTACTTGAAAATGTCCTTGGAGGTAAATTGTAAATGGTTTCACCAACAGGTTTTATACCACCTTAAGAATAAAAACTGAAAAGTATGTCAGTTCACCCTTACTACAGTTTTGGGGAGAGCTTAGCTCAGGTTAATCTAGTTAAGCTGAGTTTCACTGGTAAGCATGTAACCAAGATATATTCTGAATTAAGACCCAGCTTTTTTTGATTGTTTTGTTGATTTGGGGGTCTGACTCATTCACTGTTCCTTTACAGATCTGCCAGGGCAGTTGAATAAATAATGTAAGTTTGTTATGTCCTTGTTGAAGCAAAGAATAAACAACCAGAATATTTTACCTTCACAACAAAGAGTATTGTCTATTTCTTCATTCTGTCATATCAAATGCTTGGGAAGCTAAACATTCCTCAATGCAATTAAGCAGATATATATCCTGGTTATCTGTGTTTTGGTCCCAAAGTGAAGTACTGCAGCACTTGCTCATTGATTGAAAGTCATTCTTACATTCTTTTTGTTTGTAAGTAGTTTTTGAAATTCTTATTCTCTAGGTCAGGTCTTCACATCCTTATCCATTAACTTTTCATTTTATTTTTTGTTTGTTTCTTTGTTTCTTAATTAAAAGTGCTAAATAACAATATCTGAGGACTGCATCTCCACATACTTGTTTCTGTTGCTTTTCCTCTTTCACAAGGCTCTTTAAGAGATTCCAGTCATGCAGTAATGTGGAGGCATAAGCTTATCGTTTCTGCTCATTAAAACTCTGATCACCCACTTCAAACACACCATGTGCCCCCAGCAATAATGTTCAAGGCCTTCCCATAACATGGGGTATTCCTTCCAGGTAGGGCAGGTATTCAGCTTAATGAAAGAGAGGAGCACAGGCACCAGATTTCCTTTTTTCTCAGTCTCACCTGCCCACCAGTGTGGAGACCTGGCATCAGCTCTTTCACTGATTTTTCTCTGTGCCACAAGTCTGCTATCTGTCTGCCCAATCTGAATTGCAGAAGGTAGCACCAACCCCTTCTAGAAACAGTCTAATGTACCAAACAGGCACTTACAAGTTGGATTCCAATCATGACAATGTTTCTTGTTGCTGTTATTGGCTGGCTACTTAAATAAAATATTCTTCAAACATAAGCGTTTTGCAGCAAAAAATAAGCATCACAGTCCTTGTTCAGGTGAGAATAATTTATATATTAAGATGACCAGAATTATTTAGATAAAACAGACATATCAGATCAGAATAATATTCAGTTTAATCCAATAGATGCTGACCAGAGCCACTGACATGTTTCTAGCCAAGAGTGGAAGTAAGGGACAAGCAAAGTGGTATTAACAGTCTTTTCCATAAAATTGTCCAAAGACAATTCAAACCATGAGAACTTTTAGCACCCACATTGTTCTGTATCAAGGAATTCCTCACTTTAATTCCATGTTATAAGAAGAACAACCTCTTGTCTGTTTTTGACTTAATATTTGGTAGTTTTCACTCCTAGGTCTTGTAGAGAATAAAAATTGAGGACAGACAGTTCCTCTTCTATTCCCTTAATAGCACTCGTGATTTAGTAGACGACTGTTGTGTACCCCTTCAGTCATCTCTCTAGTCTGTTGTTGGTGCATGGCTCAGAAACCATCCCAGAGTTTTGATTGTTCTTATTGTTCTTGTCTAAGCCTTTTGCAGTTCTA
Source organism: Chloroceryle aenea (assembly GCA_013399075.1). NCBI lineage: Eukaryota > Metazoa > Chordata > Aves > Coraciiformes > Cerylidae > Chloroceryle > Chloroceryle aenea. The sequence continues at coordinate 438,740 of VWZY01007217.1, read as the reverse complement.
GCATTTTATTTTTGAGATGGAGCGACCAAAAGTACTCAGGGTGTTCAAGCTGTGCATGCCTCAGGGATTCATCACCATCAGGTGGTGGTAGAATAATGTTAGTCTGTTGTTTTATATTACTTTTCCTCAGAATCTATAACATTCAATTTCCTNTTTGGTCTGCTACTGAATGAACGTGATATGCCCATGTTTTCACAGAGCTATTCAACAAAACACAAGATCTTGTTTCTGGGTAGTAACAGTCAACTCATGATACAAGCAACATTAGGGGGTTTGTTCTATGTACATTATTTTGCATTCATCTATGGTAATTAGCATCTCCATTTATCTAGTAATCCAGTACTGTGACATACTTCTGCATTTCTTTTACAGCTGACTTTCAGTTTCACTAATCAATAATTTATAAATAAATTGAACAGCATAAGGCACACCTCAGTTGCAACTGTGTTCATCAAGTGATCCACAGGAAGCATGAAGTTATAGAAAGTCTTTGTTCATCCCTATTCTTACTGTGTTACCTATTAGTTCTAGCTCTAAGGAGGCTGGCTTTCAGGTGGTGTGTAAGCAGCCACTGAGTAGCCCAGTCTTCATTCTGTTATGCCTCCTACAGGCATCTCACTTTGTCTGGGAGGTAAAAACAATAAAGCTACATACAGTGAAGCAAGAAACAAAGTTCAGAAACCAGTGTGGGAGGTAGAGAACGTAAAGTAACAACTTAGTACTGGAAGACTGAAACAAAGGTAAACCTGAACATAGCCTGGAACTGCTGGATGAACAGAGAGAGCTTCAGTCCCAGAAAATGACAAGGGAAACTGGGAACAAAAAGGAAGCTGTAAGGAAATAAAGAGGCAAAGGGATTCTCCAGAAAGGTACTCAATAATACCAAGGGACAGAAGGGAGAATCCGCCTCTAGAAGTAGAAGAAAACACAGGTAAGGAAAGGAGTAATTCATTTAAAGGACAACTGTCCCCAGTCTTTTCACTTAAAACTGTAGATGAGGTTGTTTTGTTTTCCAAATAAGACAACTAGAGAGAAAAGTAGAGATCTGCTAGATATAAGATCACCAGTTCTTCCATTTGCCATTATAGCCTGAGACAGAAATCTCACATCTGCTGGCACTGGCTAGGTAGAATCTAGAGAACAAATGTTTGTGTAACTTAGCAGTGCTTTAAGAGTCAAGAAAATAATCTGCAAATAAACAGCCTGTAAAAGAAAATGGTTACAATCTTTCCTAAATGGCCAAGGGAATTGCCCATGTTGCATGCTCTATAGACAGTGCTTGTTAGTTGGTGACTTTCTCAGCAAGACCCAGTGGATAGAAGATCTAATTGATACTGTCAAAAAAATATGTTGCCACATTTCTAAACTCAGTAGCTGTTCACAAAGCACTGAAATCTGTGCATCTGGCAAAACCTCCCTCTGACCCATAAAATTGCTAGTTCAAACACTGTGCTTGTGAGAAACAGTTGAGAGCTGATTTTAAAAGTCTTGTTCCTATTACAGGGCTCTCTCCAAACGGCAGATGAGAAAGTTATTAAAGGGGTGGTCAACTCCAAGTCAGTGTGCTTCAGGTTCTGGTTTTTGTTTCTCATTAGCTAAATTGGTATTTCTTAGATAGTATTGTTATCTGTTTAATTAATAACGAGCATCAGAGTGATAACTCTGAAGACTTTGCATTGTTCACTGTATAGGGAGAGTACTGCCAGCAAAAGGCAAGATTTCCAATTACAAGCTGCCAAATTCCTTTAGCCCTCTTACAGAAGATCCACTCCAAACGACAAATTAATTCACTTTTCTTGCCAATCTAGTCATTGTCCTCTCTACTGAGACTGCCAATAACTGCCAATTGCAATGCTGAAAATTGTGATGTTTTATGAGACACTTGGCTTGCTTGCTGGTGGCAAGGGATAAAAAGTAGTTTTGACAAAATCACCTGAAATTTGTATCCTACAAAACTGGTAAAATCTTATACTCCACGAAGACTTTCATGCCTAAATGGTAAACAATGACCTTCCAAAAAATTATCTTAAGAATAAAAAAGAACTGATCAAGAAAAGAAAATATTCATTTTAGAGGTCTGAACTATCAGGATAAAAGTATAAAATCACTAACAAAAATTATGCTGTCTTAAATTTTGCAAAGAATATTATAAACCAAAATTCTTTAGTGGCATAATTTTTTTAAAAAACAGAACTCAGTAGAAGGTAGTAAGTAGAAGGAGAACAGGAATGCAGTGGCAATGAAGTGAAGCCTAAGGATAGCTGATATATGGCCCCCAAACTAAATCAATAGTGTACCTTCGTTTTTCTAAAATGACAGAGATTGACAATATATGAGAACAGTGAATGAGAATGGAGTTTGTGGAAATAGAAATAATTTCATTCTAAGTGGGAGAAAAACCTAAAAGAGTTAAATGGGAGCAAGAGAAGGGAAGAATAATTAACTCCATAATGTCAATGCCATTATTCTCAGAAAACTGGCACTCACAACTTGCATTTACAGTATCACAGTGTGCTTGGCATAATAGCATCTGACTGAATTACAACATATGTAATGTCTATTTTTGAGGATGAATGAGGGAAAAAAGTGCTCAGATAAGTCTATGTCCATTTAGATGATTGCTGTAATACATTAGACATTAGAACAGGTTGAAGAAACTAATGATTAATAAACTGTAAAATAAACAGAAAAGGAGGCACACTGCAATATGGATTTAGTAAAGGTAGACTTATATCACACAACCACATTATCTTCTTAATCACAGGCATGATTCTTTTAAAAAAAGAGAATGAGAATTAAATATACCACAGTTACTCAGATTGCTGTAAAGTGGTTTGTACAGCTCAATACAGAAAATTATTAGCTAAGTGGAAAAAATGATAACTAGAAAAACTACAAACTGGGTAAAGTAGGTAGAAGGAAGACAGCAATCAGTTGTATTGAAAGAGGATATATCTGACTAAACTGATGACTGACTAACTCTTAGTACAAGAGTTTCTTATGGATTGGTTCTAGGACACTTTATTATTTATTCAGCATTTTCATTAATTGTCTTGCCACAAGAAGCAGGAGAGATCTAATTAGAAGTACCGAAGACAAAATGTGAGGAAGAACTGTCTATAAAGAGAAGAATTGGGACTCTCTGTAGGGAGCATTATTTTAATAAAATCAGATTAATTTCTATAGAGAGTCACAGTGAGTCATTTAGTGGCTAAGTCAAAGCATTTCTGCTAGGACCTGATGATTCAAAAAGGACTGAGAGGGAGAAATGCCGGGGTATATGATGCAGGCACAGCACCCACCTTAGGAACGTGGGGCAGATGTATAAAAGAGAAATGCAACCATAGGATCTTCTGGTACTATTCTATTAATAAAGGCAGTGGAAAGGAAATATTTATCAAAGCAGGGATGTTTCAGACAGAAGCAACTGGCAGTTGCCAGTGAAATTAGGTTTTGCTAGCGAATTTCCACCCAACTTCATCAGTGCCAGAGTCCTGAAGTGTCAGCAGCATTCTCTCTTGGATAATCTCTTATCCTCTTCATGATGCTTTTAAATGGCTTGAGATAAATGGTACATCCAAGCTGTACTCAGTGTCGAGCCGATGTCATCATTTCACTTCCCAGAGCACACACAGTAGCTTATTTTTTGATTGTGTTTGCTGCCGTGGTTGCTTAGAGTTTTGTTAGCAAGCCAGGCACAAGCCAGCTGTGCATCAGGGCAATTCCTACATTTACCTTCCTATGCTTTTTCTTGAGGATATGTAGCACTACCTTCTTTGAAGAGTGGGGGCTGTTTGGAAAGAGCACAATGTCTAATCATTCCTTCACATTCCCAAATGTCTGTAATTGAATATTATTGTTGAGTGGCTCAAAGGTTGACAGGACTTCCAACATAAAAATTTCAAAATTACATCTCAGATTAATAAATCCATGGGCTTCCTTCACACCTTTGGACATGGGTACATCTATAGTGGCTCAAACTCTGGAGCAGTCTCTCAGAAGGCAACAGGTACTTGACAGAGGAGGTATCAGTCCCCACTGGCTACAGTTTTCTTATATTTGGCACTCTTGCTACCTGCTTAAAGATAAGCAGAGTATTGTCTCTGAATATTTTCTTAGAGTAAAAGTAATAAAAACTCAGGACTGCACAGTATCTGTATTGTCAGGGCTGACACCTCTCATTCACAGCAGACTCTAAAGCTCTCTGCCTTCTCCCAGAGGGGTTTGACAGGATTGTCCAAAAGTGGTGGGTTATCCAGTCTCAAAGGAGTCATCACCTTGGACCTGCAAGCTGTTTGTTCAATCAGTGGCTGAGAAGCCAGGCAGCAGTTTAACAGGACTTTGTCTTCATCCTGACAAAAGCATTTTAACATGACATTTTGCCAAAGCCTAGTTCAATTTTGTCAAATTAGTTTAAAAATACTTGATCCAGAAATTTCTAGGCAGCTGTAGACAATAACTCTTCCCAAAACCATAGATAAAACTGGAATATAGTTCTTGGGATGAACTGCTACACATAGAAACAACTGCTTACCAGTATTTGCTAAATGTTGTAGCACAAGTTGTCAGATCTGGTCTGTATAGTTCACAGGGAAAAACTCCTTCTTACTATAAACAGTAAACTTTTTTTTTTTCCCCTGAATAAATCAGGTAGCCAGCCTGCACTCTTTTGCAACGTTTTTAACTTATTGCCATTACTATTCTCCTTGTGTTTGGCTCAGTACAGATCCTTGAACTTATCTCAAACCACTTTTTATCTCTCTGTTAACATGAAGATTAGCTTCTGTGAACATTGAGCTGCATCATCTCTGCAGACTGCTAGCTTCTTCTCACCAATTCCTTGCTTCACAAAGGCTGAATTTTAGAAATTTTGTTGGCTTTTTTCCATCTTAAGTTCCCTCCCTCAGAGTCCATCTTCCTAAAACATATTTCATGCTCTGTCAGGATGCTGGACAACAAAGCTGTTTTTCTCTCATGCTGAAGAGGATCTGGCAGTGTACTACAACCAAACTGATTGGCTGGCATTGCTCACTGCCTAGCAGTGGGAGATGATATTGTGTGTCTCACGTATGGTGCTGTCTCTAATTAACCAAATGTCTGCAGTTCCAAAGCTAAATGTGGGTCCTGAGAGCCTCAGCTCTGTGATATAAGTTTCTGTGACATCTTCAGCATCTTGGTTCTGGGCTTAAGGAAAATGTTTTTCTAATTTGTCGTTCTCAGTGGAGTTTCTGTGCTTGTCAAGCAAGAAGAGGTTTTTTATCAGCTGCCCTAGTGTTTCAGCCATTATTCCTGGCAAAAGTTGCATGCTCTCTTATTGGTGAGTGAAAAGCTTTACCTTTATGACCACATCTGTATTCCCCAATATCAAGATTATCATATATACAAAATATGATTTTCTTCTTTTAGCTTGTATTTTTGCCTCAAAGAGAAGTGTACTTTTTTGTTGAATTCCCTCCATGATAATACTGCCAAATTGTTCATGCTTTAAGGGCTATTTTCCTGTTAAATACTCCTTTTTTTTCTGTCCTAAATCATTATAAACCAACTATTGGTACCTTATTTCATCTGACAGAGAGAACTGTGTGTTTCAGCAAACTGAACCAATCTGTGGCCTTATTAAGGTAAGAACACACAGCTTTATAAACTTCTTTGTGGATCATCATCATACAAATCTCATTCTAACAAAAGGCCATAGCTAAGACCTACCTACAGATAATGCATAGACCTATTCATTATTAAGCTGTAGACAAAGAAGGTCAAGACAATCTAGCAGAAGGAACTCATTCATCAGTCATATAATTAACATGCAGCAATGAGGTGTATTTTCCCATCACTTTGTTACAGAAGGACTCTGGCAATGGGAGTTTATCCTGCAGGATAACTTTTCATTCATTTGGAAATCTGCACTTGTTCCCTGAGGTACTGATCTATTCAATTCACTTCTTTCTTAGTACACCTTTGGCCACACCTTCAGGCAGCTTCCTCCCTTTTTCTGTCCACCTCATTGCTGGGAGTCACCAGGAGTGGAGTCAGAGAAAGGCCAAAGGCTTATACCACAGATGCCTCTGTATCCTACTGAGAGCATTTGCTTACCTCTCTGATCAAGACTGAGTGTAAATGGGAGCAACTGAGCTATGACCATATTTCCCCCTTCTGTACATTTTATAGGACAACAAGGGTAATGGATAGCTGAGCATTGCAGCATCTCAAATGCCATGCATTCAATATTTCCTTGTATACATCTTCAGTGTTCAGCACTGTTACTGAGGTGCTCTCGAAAGGCTATAGTACAGCTTTTTGTGGATTGGAAAATTAAAACTGAACCACAACATCATACAGCAAGCAATGCCAATTGGCCAACTTTATTAGAAGAGCTATACATGGTAGAGTAAGGAATTCATAATATTCTACTGAAGAGACCATATTTCCTTCCAACAGTTAGTCATCTTCAGTAAAACAATTTAAAACAAGGCTTGTTAGTTAGCTTGTAGTCCAAATTTAATACAAACTTTCATTTTGAGAAACAGTATTTTTAAAAATAAATATGAAGAAGGAAAATAGCATGGTGCTATTATAATAACTAACAATAACAGGAGCTAGGAAAAAAAAATCTTAATTATTAATTTTATCCTAGGAACAGATTTTACCAAGTGTTAATAATCTCTTAGAGCTAAACTGAGCACTGAGCAAAGATACTGCATGTGTAACTGCACAAGCAATATCAACAAATTATTCTACATTTTTCATTCTGAAATACCAAGTTCATTAAGCCCAGATCTTTTTCCATATGTGTTTTAATTTCAATGCTTTCCCCTTGGATTTGGGATTAAATTTCCGATTCAAATGAGAGAGAGAAGCAGAAGCTATTCCCCAAGTGACTGTTGAACTGGGACATGGAAGCCACAGGTGCAAGTTCCTGTCTATATCAGACAGAAGGAATTTCACTGTGGAGCAAGTATTTCATTTCACATGAGTGCCTCCAGTATTGCTATTCTGAGAATAGCTCTTTAGTTTCTACACCAAGAAAAATATGTTTCAAAGTCTCTTGTTCTTTTCCAGAATGGAATGAAAACAAATTTTCCAAATCTCCCACTATGTTTTTCCTCTGAACTTGAATTTTCATTTTTCAACTAGCTCTACAATCACATGGTCCATCTTATATTTTACTGCCAATCTTACACATGTCATAAACAGAGTCTCCAGCTACAGAATGAATTATTTATATGAAGGGAGTGAATCCCAGAACGTCGCAAATTTCCTGCATGAATACTTTTGTGCCTCTCATTTGTCACACACTTCATCCCATATTTGGCCGTTTTCAGACTGAAAGCAAAAGCCCCAAGTAGCTGCCCCAATAGGAGCTCTTCCCCTTTTTTTACCAGAGCCAAGAGGAGGTAGAAATACAATGCTGCTATACTAGGAGTGTATTTATACCCCCCTTGTATCTGCCCTGTCCCTTGGCTTGCAGTCAATCATGAAGGATGAAGAGATTTCTTCATTCTTAATGGTTTTGCTCATGGGTAGGGTGAGTTCTGACACATTGGCAACATCTGCCTGAACATCATACTATGGTTTGTTCAGATCCTATGTGGCTACAGAGAGAATAAGTAGAATAGATTTTGTATTTCCTCAAATAATTAAATGGGAAGAAGGATTTTAAAATTTTAATATAATTTTAGTATTTATTATTTAAAGTAGGGTTTCTTCCTAATCCAATAAAATTACCTGATTTACTTCTCAAAGTACTCAGGTGGGTGGTTGCCAGACACCAAGATGTCAGTTCATCACAACATGGAAAATCTGAATTCTCCCATTTGAATTGCAGGGTTCTCCTTCCAAACTACAAATATGGAAGTCTGTAGAAGTCTGTAGAGAACAGAGAAAGGTATGAGCTACGAAAAAAAGGCCTTAATGAAAAGGAGTGGACCTGCAGAGAACAGTCTTGGGAGATAAATACAAATTATGGAGAGTACATCCTTTTAGCAACACCAGGAACAAAGCAATATAAATTACATGCAGAAGGGACATAAATCTAACTGTAATTAGGTCAGAAGTGCATGTGTCTGTAATAATGAGTTTCTCAAATGCTGCTGCATATCAGGCCTCTTAAGTACTACCCCTGTTCCTCCCCAGCTCTAGGCTGTGACTCCAGGTTTTAGATGTGCTTCACCGGGAGCTCTAAAACCTGTTGCCTGCAATGGCCCTGGTGCATCTCCAGAAGGCTTTGAGCTCTTTTTATGCCCTAACTGACAGGAGCAAAGCCTTCTGGGATAATTAGTGCTGCTTCAATTGGACAGGTAGCGGATGGGAAATAAACAGGTTCAAGAGCTCAGGGGACATCCGTGTTGCTGTAGGCAGTGGAAAATAAATATAGCTAAGCAGTTGGAAAAATATTTATTTATTTATGCTCCTTTCCTTTTGAGATGAGGGCCAACTCCAGTATGAACTCAGTTTTTTTTCTAAGCAGTTGACAACTCTCTCCAGCCCATGAAAATGGCATCCTACATAAGTCTATGGCCAGCTACAGTGATGACCCATTTGGAAATGCTTTTCCTTATTGTTAACTGTGAAAGGAGATAATTTGTTACATAAATAATGAATTAGATGCGTATTAATTTAGAACTGCTTGTCTGAATGGTTTGCAAAGCAGCTGTGTGATTTTAGGCAGTCATATGCTGTCAATTAACAACTTACTCTAAGCCAAATCTGTTTAAGCTTATTATATGTATCACACAGTGTGGAATTTCTTCCTAGGTTTTACTAATTCTAGCTGTATGCTATTGGCTGCATAGTAGTTTAAAACTGCTAAAGATTAGTAAAAATCCCAGTTAAATTACTGACAGGAGAGGGAACTTCCAGCTGCATTCCAGCTATTAATCTGCTAGTGATACATTCCCTGTTGTCGAGAGGTTGGGAGACCTTATTAAAATCCCCAGGTTTTCTTTACAGAAAACTTAATACAAGTCCAGGAAGGCAACATTAAAATTGAATATTCATAATATATTGTCAATAATTTATTCAATTAAGGGAGGGAGCTTTTCAGTTGATATTAAACAAGCGTATGGCTTATACTTACAGGTCTGATTGCTCACTGTCTTTACAAAAGCAGAATGCCCCAAAATTTCAAAGGAGTGATCTTGTGCTGTTACAGACACCACTGTAATATACACCACTGTATAGTTTGGATTGAAGTACACATGGATTACCATGGCCCACTCTAGGAATGTGATCACTGCTAAGAAAAAAAGACCAGATTTTACACAAAAGTCCAGGTCATTTTTTGAGTCTCCCAAGCATATGGAGCTTTAAGTATTTTCACAGAAAGCTTTGTTCATGCTGTGTATAAAGTCCTTAATAAAATGAAATAATGAATATAATGAAATTTGTTCCACTAGAAGAATGGTATAGAAGCTTGGCTAGGAGTCAGGCAAAACTCAAGAGTATCAAGACTGTGTATTTCTGTGCTTTCCAACATGATGTCTCCTCATCTTCCCACTCACATTATCTGAGCAACTGACTCTCAGCTCAGAAAGAGAAGTAACAACTCTGTGTCATTTCCAGATAATCTGTCCTTCTGTAAAGACATTTTAGGAGTTTTCTTATTAACAATGTTCTCTACTAGTGCTTGGGATATCTGCTTCTCTCACCTGTGGAGGGAAGCTCTGACTTCCATACAATACACTCTCTCCTGGCTCCTTTACTCTTCTTCATCTTGATTGTCCTTGCTTTCTCTCCATTTCTTCTCTTCCCCAGCTGATGTTTTTCTGCCATTATCTATCCAGCCTCACTTTTTCTCTCTTATCTATCTGCTTCTTAAGAGACAAATCAAATTTTTCAGATCTGGAATTCAGTGTTCCTCCTTTCCAGACACATGGAAAAACCTTTCCCCTNAGTAGGAAAACCTGCAGGAAAAAGTTTAATCAAAATATCTTTGTGATAGAACTGTCTGCAAACAAACCATTTCACCGAACTTAGCCAGTGAATAACAAGTTTCAGTATCACCACTCACTGATCCTTCTGTCAGTAAAGTAATTCAGCTGTGGTTAAGTGGGCAAAATTGCTGTGAACTTGATATGACAGTAAACAGAACTGCCACAAAACTGTGAGGCAACAGTTTTTAAACCTGATAAAAGGAAGTCTTACGCAAAAAATATTCACACACAGTTTTCCTTAGAACAAGATAACATTGACCCCCAGACCTCATAGCAATACAGAGAGATACAGCACTTTCTACAGAGAGAGTGAACATCCAATTACATTAGACAAATTTCCGCTCAAGACTTAAATGGCTATTATCTAATCTACCAGAGTCAGGTAAAATGACTCTTTCCTAACAGCAGATTATTTCATAATTTTCCATAACAAAACCTGCTGAACCTTCTGCGGAACCTTTTGGCAATTCAGACAGGTTCAAATAAAAGGTAGTACACCACATTAATAGCTCGAGTCTGCTTCATTTAACTTTGTTCAAATGAAATAGCATCATATAGCTCATATGTGGATATTTCATTTATGTCAGGAAAAATCACAAAGATACATCCTAACTTTTTCAGGTCAAAGTTCTTTTTAACTAAAATGAGCTGGTTTTATATTGCATTTCTTCCTCTCTGTTTCCTTCTTTTTCAGTTGCCCTTTCTGCCTCTCCATACCTCTACTTGCATAGTACAACCTCTTCCTCTCCTTCATTCAAACTGGCAAATCCTGATTCCTCAGCTAGCTTTCTCTAGTAATCCAAGCAGCCAGTAAAATAAGTAAGACTTTCACAGCACTTCTTTTTAATTCGCTCTACTGCACAATTTGCTCGTCATATGATTGTGCAGCTGAAGAAAAGGGACAAAATGTCCGATTGTTGTACAGATCCAAACCAGTCCCTTTGAACGCTGATTTTACAGCAGGACCATCAAAGAAGAATTGCTACTCCAAGGCTTTTTATCAACAGAAACTATAAAAAAGAATTTATAAAAGAACATATTCACATTCTTACCTCAATTTCCCATTCTAACTTCAGGAAGCTCCTACTGACTTTCATGGTGTAGGAATAAGCCTTTGGTCCCAGATCCTCAGGGGTACTTAAATGTTACAAAGCTAACTTTTACTCTCCCATGACCTTGAGGATTTCTCAGCCCGAATACAACTGTCCAGGCAATGCATGGTGAGAGTGAGGGGATGACAAAAAAAAATAAAAATGAGCAAGGATCTGCCTAAACCAGACATGGCTGAAGAGCAGACAAGTGGGACTAGGAATAGTCATCTGCCTCTGCAGAGACTCTAAGTGACTTAAATGTCATTCCTCTCTACCTACATTCTGGTTATTTCGGTGTGCAAGGGCTGACTGATAGCTGTATTTCTGTGACAATGGCTGATATATGCCTGAACCATCTCCATAACAACCAGTAAGTAAAAAGGTGGAACGGAATGAATATTTTTCAGTTGGACATGACTTACAGTGATCATCTAGTCTAACTGCCTGACTAATTAAGTGGGTAAATTCTGGATCCCATGCAGCTATCTCAGCACGCCAGGCTAATTCACCTAGGTAAAACACATCTCTGATGCAGATATGTTACTTCTGGAGCCAACTTGCTCGGAGTCAAGTTACATATCTGTCTACAGAGCTGCATTATTCGTTGCACACCAATCAGGTCTCCTGTAAAAGCTCTTCCATTCTCTACAAATTATTATTACATGTTGATTACAAGAGAGACAACCAAAGGGCAACCTGTGATAAGAGACTTCACTTGACATGTAGGAAGGTGATATTAAAGCCCTTGACTTGGAGATTAGACTTAGATCTAACCTAAAACTCAGCTGCGGGCTGAGGCAGAGATCTTGGCCACTGTTAACTCACAGGTTGACCTCAGCATTTAGGCTGCACAGGACGTGTTCATTGGTCAGCCAACTACAGCATTTAAACACCCATCCAGTCAAGTGGTAGCTTGGCAGAGATTTTGAGTGCTTAAATGTTGTATGTGTATAGGGATGCCAGAGAAATACTTCTGGTGATCAGGGTCTCAGTTTCACTAACCTGGAGGACCTCTCTTCCATTTCCAGTCTACTGTGATACTTCAAGGAGAGAGCACTCGTGCTTTGACTGTGGACCTGCCTCATCATGATGAGCCTGCTGCAGTGATGGAGACTGTGAATTACCAGTGAATTGCATCTTTACCCTCCTTGCTAGGACAGAGCAGGACAGCAGCCCTCAGCAGTAGGGCTCTGCCTCTTCTGTCCCAACACCACCTCCTCCCCTTGCAGAGCACCTGCTCGTCCTGCTCCCTGGTAAATGAGACAAAACAGTGGAGCCAAGGAGTATTGCAGCTGCGGGGGGATAAAAGATTTCCAGCTGTATCTATCCTACTGCTGTCTCTGATCCCCTCCCCAGCTGCATTGGTCAGGCCCACCACAGGCATTCACTGTGCTCCATCACCTCTCGCCCTTCTCTGTTGCTCCATTTTTATGGAAATTAATTTATAAAATGAAGACAGTTATATTTATAATGTAGAGCATGCTGGAATACTTAATCTTTCACTTCATTTTTTTCAACTGTGCCTTTCTTAGACATGGACTGATAAGATGACAAGTGCTAAAACAATCTGTGAAATGATGCATGGACTTTTAAGCAAATTAATAAGTGCCTTGGAGCAAAGATATATATAATCACAGAAAAACCTGACTCTTCATAGGATATATATCCTTGAAATACTGTTTTATCTGGTTAATTAGAGTTAAGAGGTGGAAATGCTGGCTTTCCCAAGATTAAAGAGAAAATTTAAAATATTCAGATGGGAATTTGTTTTATATAATATACTACATACACACTTAAATATTAAAGTTTGATCCTTTAATATTTAACCAATGGACAGTCCACTGAGACATCTCTTTCATTTCCACTGGGGTCCTGGTACAAGCATCAGCTAGTTTTAATAGACATCACACATTTTAAAAAAAATAGGCACAGTTAAGTCACAGTTCAGCTAAGAGCCATGGGGCACAATATGTTGCATGGGTCAAAAGCGCACGTCCTAAAGGAACTAGTGTACTAGAACAGTGTCTTTGTTATTAATCCGGAAATTGCATTTTTAGAACATATATTGCTGACTATATAAGTCTCCTTTTTTTTTCTTCCAGTAATTTTTTTTTTTTTTTCACACAAACAGAGCAAACATCTCTCTTTGTTCCTTATAAAGATCTTTTAACTGTGCTCCTGTCCCAGCTAGGTGGTAACAGTCCCTTATGCATCTTAACATTTATGTTTATGCAGGCTAGATATGTTCGTGCTTATACTCGTACTAGACATCTTTAATACACACTTCCATCTGCCAGTGACCTGCTCATGACCTTCTTCAGAAATGCAAGGTAACTTGGCTAGCTCTATTTCTGGTCCTTCTGAAAAAGGAATGTCAGGTCAACTTGTGACAGTTTAAGTGTGATGTCTGATATTGACTGCTGTCCAGCAGGGACTGTAAGCACTGTGTCTCCCACTTCATTCAGGACCTTACTATTGACTTGCACTATCATCTTAAGGTTAGTCTTTTATCTCCTATGCTTACAGGCAAAGAAATAAGTGGCACTGGAGCAAGCTTCTGGGACACAGCCCAGGGACACTCCTCTCATGACTAGTGGCTATATGACTTCAGTGACCACAAATTAGCTGACCTCTGCACACTGTGTCAGGGACAGCTGCCATTACTGTTAAAGCACATTTCTGTAGCTCACTTCTAAATAAAATAACTTTTCCAAGATACCTCTTTATCTGTGTGTGTGTGGACTTTGGACAGCATAGGATGACATTAAAAAAAGTCCTTCTAAAATGAGGCAGGAACCTAAGGGAGATATCAAAAACCATGGGAAAAAAAAAAATCAAGCCCACCCAAACAAACAAAAAAACCCTACCGTTCTTTGCCTTTTCTAACTGTACATTATTGCTAAAATACTATTTCATCTTTTTCTGCCCCTTTCCATTCTCTAGGTTTGTCAAACCACTTTCCTAACACCCATATTTGTGCTTGCCAGTTCTTTGCAACAGCAGTGCATGTTCTCACGGTTCCTTCAATTCCAGCTCTAATTTTTTGACATAAAAATCAAATCTGGGCTATTAGGACCTTTGAAGTAGTCCTTCTAATAGAGTAGGAACCTGAAAGAGCTTGGGAACACGGAGAATCCCCACTGGTTACTGGCCAGGGTCACTAGCAACAGGGCAGAGGACAGAAAAATCTTTACATTCCTATCTTTCTCCTTTTCAGCTTAGCAGATTGTCTACATAAATAAATCAGAGTTAAAAACTGAGGACTTTAAGAATTACAGCATTCAATTTCATCTGATCTTTGAATTAATTTTGTTTAAGAATGGAATAACAGACTCTTCAAAATATGCAGATTATTTCTAAATGTCTTGCAAATAGATTCCATTCAAAAAATAGTTTGTAAATCAGCTGTACTATTAGTTATGTTGCATTTAATTAGAATGATTGTCATTCAGACTATAGAAAAGCTTGGGTCAACAGGCTTTATGTACCTTTTAAGCAGACAGTTGCATCTCCTGTCATTCTGCTGCACACAGTAATTGCACTAGCCATAGTGACCCAGGACTGTTGAAAAGGTTGACTGTATCTATCATGATTTCTCCTTAGTGAGAAAAAGGCACCAATATTCAGAGGAGAAATACCAGCTGGACTTAGACCTGGTCCAATTATATTTGAAGGTATAATAGGTTCAGAAGTTTTAGAAATAAAATACTCCATTCACAACTAGAAGCATTTATTAGTCAAGCCATTCTATCAGTGTTAAAAGAATATTTAATGGCTAATGTATTAAATCCATTTTATATGAATAGTCAAATAATTTTATTTCTGTCTTCCGTTTGTCAACTATTTTAAACACCGTGCTGAGAAATAGTTTGTTCATATCACAAATGAGTTTTTTATTTTTACTTTACATCTCAGAAACATGCCAAAATAAAAATTAATGTTTTCCATACATTAACACTATTATTCTTAAAACTCAAAGTAGTAATACTCCTAAATGATATGCAGGATGTGAAGGAAGAGGAAGCTGAAGCTGTTCTGCAGAATGAATTCCAATGAGCTTCTGACAACAAGTGTGATGACTGGCAGAAGGGTGATGCCTGCCAGCTTCATCCATAGTTTGCAGAACACCAGTGTGTAGAGCAGAAAGCAGTAATTCCTGCCATTAAGAATGATGAGTATTCTTTGGACCTACCCGTAGCATGCAACAAGTGCCCGAGTTTGTAACCTGCTCCTGTAAGCTCTCTAAAGAGTATCTATAGATTTACCTCTCTGCATTATGTTTAGATTTGGTTGGTTATGCTCAGCATTTTCAGTACTCATCATGCTTCCCTTTTGGTTTAATGTCTGAAATATGTGCAGTTACAGTCTCTTTGGAATATCTTTCCTTCTGAAACAGACAGGATGCAGCATGTCCTACCAAGTGGAACTAAATTTTATGAAATATGTTTTACATGTAATATGTGTAATATAGTAATAGGGTCTCTTTCCTATTGCAACAAATAGTAATAAATGTCAGATTATTCATGTTATGAAAAAATCTCATCCTGATTGAGAGAAATGGTGCAATAGTTAACAAGTTTGTGTTCTGTTTATTCTGTGGCTACCTTTTATTATATTTTCTTAATGAGGCCAGGAGGGCTGGGCAGAAGGAAGGAAAGCAATCTGTCCTGGTTGCTGTACACTGGGGACACCCTGAAAGGGGGAGAACTGCACCCTTCCCAGACACGGCCAGCACCAAATCCTTCTAGGGTGTGAGCAGGAGGGGAAGGCATGACACAGGAATCTGCAGGAGGAAAGATATGACACAGGATGGAACCTGTGTGAAGAAGGGAACAGACCTCCTTCTGGCATGATGGAAAGAAAAAACCTTTTCTAAGCAAGGGGCTTGAGCAAACTAAGGCCATTGACTGTTTCTGGTCTGACAGGCAAATGAGGGAGAGACCTCTCCCTGCAAGGATGCAATGGTCAGGAGAGAGTAATTCAGAGAATTGTTTTCAAAACTTTTTTCTTATTATGTGTCACCTGACAGATTAGTGATCTTCCTGTACAAAGAATTATCTTGTCTACTTAAGCAATTCTGATCTCTGATAAAGCCTGTCTTTAGAGTTAGGGAGTTACTTAGTGCTCCTGGACACACTCACTGAGAAAAGGCAAAGCTTTCCCACACTAGGGCCAATGCAAGTCTGGGCACCTGTCATTCTGTATTTATTCTCAGCAAATGGTTTGCCTGCAATTAAACATGGATATTATTTTGCACCTTACGTGCTTCTGAGTAAGCCAAAAAACTTGGACAGCAGCATACCTGACATGTCTATGACAATTTGTATGGCTCGTGCTATATCACATCTTGTGGTGGAAAAAAAAAAGGTGAATGCTATACTCAACTCTGATACATTATGCTATTTTTCAGAGGGTACATTTTTTGTACTTTTATGCATGTTAGAGCAAAAACGATGGCTATTGCTTGATATCACTTAGACTGTCACAGCATTTATATTTTATAATCTACTCTCCTGCATAAAACCAACCATATAAATTTATATAATGTAACTTGCATCAGACCTCAAACTGCATAACATTACTTGCTTCAGACTTAACAATGATGACTGAACTGGAGGTTAGATGGGAGAAAGGTATACGATCCCACCACCTTCCTAAACCGTCTTTGTAAGTGACTATTTACAGGTGTGTTAGAAAGCTTTGCTCATGGGGAGGAAGCAGAAATAGGCAAAAGTAGTCATATTTTGGGTTCTATTTTGTTTCTGATTATATTAAAATATATCCTATTACTTGGCTGGTCTAAAATTAACATAGTTATCCAGTTAAAACTGAGTCATTTACCCTGATTTACCAAACCACAAATCTCAGTATCATCTGCAAATTTTACATACACCTTACATCTTTTTCTTGATGTATTTACTTCCAAAAAACTGATCAAATTGCATGGGCCACAGAGTGCTGCAGAATCAGTGTGCATTTGATAGTCCTTCATACTTCCATACATATACAACAACAATCAACCCTTTAATCTGTGGAAGAATACACACTCTCACATTTTGACTGCACATAATAACAGGTTCTTGCTGAAAACATTGTGCAATGATTAAGTCTGAAGTCATCTTGCTGATGGCCAGCTACAATACTACAACTACATGCAGTTGCTTTTATCCATTGGATTTGTTATCTCTTAAAAGAAACTGAATTCAAATATTTTCAGACAAATCTACTTCCACCAAGCCAGGATGATTGCTAGCAACTCCTCTTCAGTCCCTGCACAAGGTTTGGCATAGTACCAACAGCATAATCCATCCGATCCCTGGCCTCAGTGACTCTTTCTTAGGGCAATGTAGGACTAGGTGCATTGCCCTCCATATGGCCACCATAGCTTCAGGAATCTTTCACATGTCTCCCCATCATACCACATGCACCTGCAGAGCACTCTGCCTTATTTATATGCTAGACAACCATCATGCAGGGCATAAGGTAGGTTTTAGTGCACGCTGCAGTACATCCACAGCTTTCATTCTGCATCTTCTCAGTGAATTCACTGTAACACCTTCAGGATAAGAAAGTCTGTGAAGGTGGAGGCAGTGGGCAGTGAGTTAGTACTGAAACAGCTCTGTGGGGGCTTTAAAAATGTGGGTGTCACTGCTTCATGTCCCCATTTTGTTGAGCACCTTTTTAGCCATTGTCATATTTTGTCCAGGATGAGCATCCAACTGATCAAGCTGTTATTATCTGGTTTTATATTTTTAAGCTGCCATTACTCTTTTTCGGACCCTCATATAACCTTTGCAATACTCTCTTGTTTTCCTTAAAGGAATTGACAATAGATATTGCAATGATACCAAGAGTCTCTAGGTTTTTTATGTTCATATTTATATTTGCTATTATCCAGATCCATGATGATTACTTATTTTACTTTTTTAATTCTCTCTTTCCTTGTACTCTGGTTTATAACCTATAGAGTTGGGGTTTTTTTCGGTCATGAACCTGAGTTATTAAACAAATTTAATTTTCTGTTTAACAGTTTGTAAACACCTCTTTTGTTTAAATGTCTTGGTATTATGTGCTGATACTAATACTGGATGATTTTATTTAGGGGTAGAACTAACAGAACCATATCCAAGTTACTTTTAATACAAGAGATACCATATTAATGGTTACTTTAGTCTTATTAGTTGCCCTTCTCACAAAGTAATTGCAGAAAACTTTTCTGAAGTCTATCAAGAAAGAAATAACATGATAATATTTGCTAGTACTTGTTTCTAATTTAGGCTGTTCAGCAAAGATAGCGTATGTTATGGGTGGTGGAATGTCATTTCATTCTGCATTTCTGGAGTTTTTCAAGCTGCAAGTTGAGTCTTTTGTCCTTTCCAACTGTTGGCATGAAGAAGATACATACATACAATTCCCATGTTTTTTTCATAAAACATGTCAGAACAGGGGATGATCATTATAAAGCTGCCTGGCCAATTTCAGCACATCTTGGACAAAATGTTTTCCAGGCAGTGCCCTGAAGTAATATTTAGGGCTACTATTGTTTGTTACTCTACATATGTGGATATACACAAGTTTGTATTTGTGCACGTTTGTTGTTACCAGTAGGTATCCGTTCCTCTCCTGCTACAGGATGCCTTGATACATTATTTTTCATAACCTGGATGAGTCAGTGCTGTATTAATCAGAGCCAAAAAGCATATCCTTTTTTTGAAAGGTACTTTTAGCTCTATTTTTTTTTTTCCTGTGGTTTTCATTTTATTTCATGGGTTTTCTTCATACCTTTTGCTATTCTTGAGAAGCGTCTTTCTAAAAAGGTATATTTTTGTGCCTTGAACTTATAATACAATCAAAATAGTAACTAAATTAAAATATGTTCTTACCATTTCAGTTCATTGATTTGTTCAAAAAACACCAATTTAGCTACTATCAGTATATTTCAAGAAAATATGTTTATAGTAGTCAGACATCATTGTTTCTAAATAACCCAACATTTTATAAACACACATGCTTCTAGTCTTACAAAGAAATTACAAAAACATCACAAATATTACTAGAAAATACTTTTCTATGGATTTTCTACTTTGCTCACTCCTAAACATTCTGTGGACTGTTTTCAGCAATATTTACTGGACTATCTGTTCTTTTTTCACTGCAGAGCTCTAATTGTAGGAACTGCATTTAAGTGTGTTAGACTTGTGTTAAGACAAAGCAGCGCATGTCTAGCATTCTGAAGGACACTGATAATAGTGTCTCTAGTGTAATACATACAACAAGTGATGTGTGATTCAGCCTGGAGAAGAGAAGGCTCCAGGACGACCTTATATCAGCCTTCCAGTAGCTGAAGGGGGACCTACAAGAAAGCTGTGGAGGGACTTTTTATAAGGCTTGTAGTAATAGGACAAGGGCTAATGGTTTCAAAGCGGAATAGAGTAGATTTAGATTAGAATTTAGAAAGAAGTTCTTCACTCTGAAGGTGGTGAACAGATTGCTCAGTGTGGATGCTCCATCACTGGAAGTGTTCAAGACCAGGTTGGAGAAGGCTTTGAGCAACCTGGTCTAGTGAGAGGTGTCCCTGCCCACAGCAGGGAAGGGTGGAACTAGATGATCTTTAGGGTCCCTTCCAACCCAAACTATTCTATGATTCTATGTCTAAGCATACTCACAAACTACATTTATGATTTTGCTGTTGTGTTCAGACTATAGCTGTGAGTCCTATCAGAACAAGGTAACATTTGTAGAGAGTGATAGATCTCCTCTTTCATTCAGCCAAACTATCAACCAGAGGATATTTTCTACAACTCACTTTACCACAAGTACTGCTGAACTCAGTGACAATTATACCTGCAAGTCAGGGGATGGATTTATGAATCACAATGGAAAGAAATGAACAGTGTTCACTACAATTATCAGCTCTTATACCTAGACCAGAGATAAAGCCTTGTCACCAAGAAATGCAGCTGCTGAGGCAATAAAAAGGATGATGCATGAGACTGCAGGGCATTACAGTACTTTGCAGTCTGTAAGTAATTAAGAAGGATGTTGAACAACATCCACAAGAGATAAATATCTTAAAAACAGAAGATTCAGAAAATTTTCAGCCAAGAATTTCACAAGAATTAGCTGAAATGCCCTTCGGACTGATATTCATCTCCAGTACAGCTTGCAATAGCAGAAAGATTTCAGATGCCTAGAGAGCATTAATTTTGTGAAAGCTCTCAATAGAAGGGCAGACAGACGACCCGCATAACTAAAGACCAGTGATACTGGCATTAATCCAGGATAGATTAATGAAAAAGTCATGTAGGATTTACATCACAAAGAATTAAATGATAGGAATATTAATATGACCACCAGTCATCAGGCTATATTATAATGTACATCTTGTCAAAAAAATTATTTGATTATTTGAGGATAATGGCTCACAGACAGGAGACAGGTTTCTAACAGTTGTGAATCACCCACAGAGAAGATATTTCTAGTGGGGTCCATATTTAGCCTGATTCTAGTCAATATTTTAATAAAATCTGTAGCAGTGACTGATCCTAACTGAATGGCAAATGAAATTGAGAAAAGGGCAGCCCAGATACCTTACCAAACAGTTATGCAGCCATCCTCTAGCAATACAGACTAGGGGAGGAAGGGATTGAGAGCAGCCCTGCAGAGGACCTGGGGATACTGTTGGGTGAAAAGCTGGACATGAGCTGGGAATATGTGCTTCTCATCCAAGAAAGCCCATTGCATCCTGGGCTGCATCAAAAGAAGCATGGCCAGCAGGTCAAGGGAGGTGATTCTGCCTCTCCACTCTGGTGAGACCCCACCTGGAGTACTGTGTCCATCTCTTGGGTCCCTGGTGTAAGAATGACGTGAACCTGCTCAAGCAGGTCCAGAGGAGAGTCACAAAAATAATAAGAGGGATGGATCATCTCTCCTCTGAGGAAAGGCTGATAAAGTTGGGGTTGTTCTTAAGTTATTCTACAGTTGGACTTGATGATCTTAAAGGTCTCTTCCAACTAAAACCATGCCATGATTCTATGTTCAGCCTGTTGAAGAGAAAGCTCCAGGGAGACCTTATTGTGGTCTTTTAGTACTTCAAGGGGGCCTATAAGAAAGATGAAGATAAACTTTTTATCAAGGCCTGTTGCAACAGGACATTGGATAATGGCTTTAAACTAAAAGAGGATAGATTTAGACTAGATGTAAGGAAGAAAGCTTTTACAATGAGGGTGGTGAAACACTGGAACAGGTTGCCCAGAGAGGTGGTAGAAGCACCATCTCTGGAAACATTCAAGGTCAGGTTGTATGGGGCTCTGAGCAACCTGATCTAGTTGAAGATGTTCCCTGCTCACTGCAGGGGGTGTTGGACTAGATGACCTTTAAAGGTTCCTTTCAAACAGAACTATTCCCTTATTCTATAATTCTGTGAGAGTCTTACATGTAGGAAAAAGAATGTTGACCATAGCCACAGGCTGAGGAATTGCATCCAGAAGCAAAAAAATAAAAAATTAGGGGCATCTAAGTACACAGATGTGTGAAGGTAAGCTTCCATTTATGGTGACCCAGAAAGAGAGGTGTCTGTGACCCTTAGATACACAAGGAGCAATAAATAAATGGTTTAATGCCAAGATGATTTTAACTACCCTTTATACCATTTGTGAGACTAATACTGGAATGCTTCCTCCAGCTTTGGTGCTCTTATTTCAAGAAAGATGTAGAAGGTGCACAGAGAGTATCACCCCAATTACTGGAGAGCTTGAAGAAAATGCCTTGCATAGACAGAATAAGGAATCTACTCAGCTTTTAAAAAGCAATAGTGAGAGATGGTTTACTTACATCATATAAAATATCTTTGTGGCAAAAAAATAGTGACTATAAAAGGCATTTTACTAAATCAGGAAAGGCATCATAAAGCAAAAAAAAACCCCAAACAAACCACCCAGCAGGTGAAAGCTAAGCACAAGGACATTTAGATGGGGAAATGCTCTAGTTCTTAACGTCAAGAATGACTAATCCCTGGAGCAATGACCAATGGACGTGTGGTTTCCCCACATCTTAATGCGTTCACATGAAGATTGAAAGCATTTCTGTAAGAGCTCCGTAAGTCAGATGAAACATATGCACCAATTAATACCAAATTATTGACCTCATTAGAGAGGTAGAAGCTCATATTATATAAGAAATCAAACCAGATGACCTACTGATTCCTTCTGTCCTTCAACTCTACAATTTTTTGTAAAGAGCTGAACTCCCCTGTTCCAACCCAACTTTCAGGTTACTGACACGCAGGCATTTATGACTACTTGCTTCTCACAGAAAGCCCACTGCTAGAGTGACCATTTATGGGTTACATGCAAATGTTATCCCATTGTCTCTCTCTGAGGTGCAGACCATAGTGGTTCTGATTTAAAGTAAGATCAAAATATGGTCATTAGGAACTTAATTAAAAATATTTGACTTGCAAATTACTTTCTGCAGTATGTTTTCTCAAATAGTCTGTTCTGCAGCTGTCCCTTAAGTAGTTCAAAAGATCCAGCACAGCATTATTTTTCTTTTGTATGCAAAAGGATTGTCATAAACTCGCATTATGTAACCTGCTGGTGAAATAAATATGATTTTGCAGAAGATAATGTGGATTTTGGTACAGGGGAAAAGGGTAGGCATGAAGAATCTCCCTTTAACTCACAGTTAGAACTAATGATGACAGACTGTCAGGAAAGAAATATGAAGGTATATAATTATCGGCAGGCA
Source organism: Chloroceryle aenea (assembly GCA_013399075.1). Classification (NCBI taxonomy): domain Eukaryota; kingdom Metazoa; phylum Chordata; class Aves; order Coraciiformes; family Cerylidae; genus Chloroceryle; species Chloroceryle aenea. The sequence continues at coordinate 415,969 of VWZY01007217.1, read as the reverse complement.
TGCCTCAGGCATCACCCAGGTGTTAACAATGCATAAAGACTGGGCATGCAAGGACTAACCTCCTCCAAAGGTCCTTTGCTATCCCTCAAATATTTTAATAGTGCCATTTGTTTTACAGCATTGTTAGACTAGCAACATATATCTAATTACAACAGAATAGTAACAAGAAGCACACATGCCTACAGTCCTATTTTTCCCCAAATATTCTGAACGCACAGCCAAGGTAACTCAAGTTATTAACTAAGTAGTACAAACCCAGAACTTCTGAACACTGTGTGCTAAACTGACAAGTATCCCTGTTAAACTGATGGTGAATAGTTCCCAGAAGTTATTCTTTTTATTCAGTAGCCCAATTCACATGAGCAAAGGTTTACTAACATTACAGGAGGTACGCAACACTTGCTTCCTATTAGATGAAGACTTACAACAGGATTAAAGGAAAATCAGATCCTTTAACTGTTGTTAAATTCTGATTTAATTTGATATTCATTGTTCAAACTTCTTAAAAGTTTTAGCTCTCTGAAGGGAAGGTGAAAGCCTATGCTGTAAAATGTAAATCAAATCACCTTATGTGAACAGGCAGTGGTGACACACTGCAGCAATCAGTTTATGGACATTCTGTAGTCTGAAAATTAATCACCCGGATTATCCAATTTATCCCTACAAATAACAAAGCAATAGCAGAAATCTGGATCCATTTCCGAGTGATTCATAAGTATGGATGGAAAATATAATCCTGATAACTACGTGACGAGCTCTGACGCACACATACACCCACGGACTGGCATACAGTGCAGAAAAGTTCTTGTGGTTGCAAAAGAGTTTCCATTTATTCCCTGCTTTCCAAACTTAAAACCTTCAAAAACATTTCAGGCCAATAATTTCTGATGCTTTCTCTCCCATGAATGGATTTGGGGTTTGTTTTATTTTTTTTTCTTGGGGTGAATTCTTTAGAAAAGTCTGAAAATAAGATACACAGTCTCTTTAAAATAAAAAGAAGCCTAAACATATTCTTTGCATCATTAAAAATACTATGTGAAAAGAAAGTTGTCCCACTTCCTTTAAGGCCTGGAGCCAAAAAATTTATTTAATTTTAAAATGTCATCTTAGCAAGAAAATAGTTTTCCATATGCGCAGTGGGCTTTCCAGAAATATTTGTTTAAGGGCATGATCCACCTCTCATTCATTTCAGACTGATACTGACTTCAAAGGCCTTAGCTGGGGCCCTACAGGTACATTTGGACAGTGGTGAGCTTTACCATGCATAAATCTGTAGTTAAGTACACACAGAAAAGCCAAGTCCCATTAATTACTCCAGTATGGTCAAGGCAACTGTTCAAATACTTCAGGAAACTCAGGAGACATCCTAAAGCCCCTCCGTTCTTAAGTCCACCATCTTCTGCTGGCCTGGCCTGTGTGCTAAGAGCTAAACTCTTGAAGATCTCACAGCCTTTATTCCTTTTTTCACACTTCACACTGAATATGATGGGTTTTTTGCTTTGAGTTAATTAGGTGAAGTACTTGTGTTAAACCCAAAGGGTCATTGGGGTTGTAGCTAAACTCTATAGGCACTATGCATGAGGAGGTCTAGCTTGAGCATTGACAGCAACGTAGCCTTGGTGTAGCTCTGCACTAAGACTAAATAATGTCAGCTCTTAGCTTGCATATATATACTGCTCCCAGATATGACCAGATCCCTGGCCAGTTTTTTCTGAGGAAGATCAGAATTCCACATGCAAAAGGTCAGCATTTCAACACAGGACAGATGGATCATCTCAACAGGTATACTATGTGTTGCGTAGGGAGCATTAGCCATGTCGGCCTACAACTCATCAAAAGGGTGGAGATAAGACTAGTTACTCACTTTCCACATCCCTGTGTCATCTAGAGCTCTACCTCAAGTAGTCTTTTATCCTCCACCTACTATGTTTAACTCCTGCATTATATATAGCTTGCTAGATGAAATGTGACATACAGAAAACAACTTTGAAAGAAACAATGTCCTAAATGTTCTGCTGATAGAGAGGGGTAACATTCTTCTGAATGGTGCTTACCTCTTCAGATCGGATGTTTTATTAAGTTTCACCTTTCAAAAATGAAATTAACTGTGTAAATTGATTTGCCACTTCCATTCCAAATAATGCTCTGTTTGAAAATGTAATTCCTATGCATGTCACCATAAAACAGAATTTTAGGAAGAACACATTAATTTATACAACTTACATAAATCATACATCAGTTAGTTTAGAAGTATTTTTCCTTTATTTTATGCTACTATTCTCATTTTAACCAAATTTTCTTAAATTCCTTTTGCAGTTGACTCTATTTGTCCATCTCTATTTTGTATTTTCTATTAAATGTTTTCTTGAAATGCAAAAAGAAGATCACATTGATTTACTTTTCTATTTTCTACTTTGTGACTACCAGAGCTTGCTTTCAGGCATGTCTTTCACGTGTAATGTTTAAGAAGCACCACACTCTTACTGTTAGTATTATTTTATCACCCTTTTTACTCTATGTTTCTTTTTTCTTGTTGAATTTTAATGCATTCAACTGCCTTGGAGTAGACTGGTTGATGAGTTTCTTTTGACTTACTAAATTTTTAGCTGCTGGTTTAAGCTAAGAATCACAGTTCTTACATATAGCTTTATCCATGTCCTTTAACTTTCCTTCCTCAGATCTGTTCATGCCATCCATGCCCCCTAAGGCACAAGTGTCTGTTGCAACTCTTTAATAGCTGTCACTCCCTTGTCTATCACTTCATTCTCTCTTTTCCCCCTTTGCAACCCAGACGGGGTGTGGTGCATTTCTGTAGCAAAACGCCTTCTGAAACTGCTTCATAGCATTCCTAGAACGGGTTGCAAATCTGTAGTGCCAGGCTTCATTTCCCTATAACTCACACCCCAGACGTTGGCTCTCTATCCCAACACCTCAGTAGCCACAAATGTGCAACATGTCCACCACTGAAAATGTGCCTTCCAGCAGTCTTACAGGCAAGGGGCAGCAATTATGTTTTCCCAAACTGCTGGCGGTAGCAGAAGGAGCTCATCCTGCAGGTGTTCAGTGCTTCAAATCTGGAGAGAGCTTCTGGCCTTTAGTATGTTCCCCACAATACATATGTTGTAACCCAAGGCAGCACAAGTATGCAGTAAACTGTGGTGGTCAAACTGAGAAACTCACAGCTTTGCATGCCTGTAAGGGGAAAGACAGCCTGTGGTACACCAAATCTCTGCAGGTGCTTTCTCTAAGGGCAAGCTAAGTTGAACCATTATATAGCTGCCACAGGCAAAGAACACAAAATTGAGCAGTTAGCACAGCTCAGCTGACACGTGTTAACTTGCTAGGCTGAATGTGTAAGACCAAAAATATATCTTACAGTATACATCAAAAATTACCATGCATGATCTAAATATTCAAGCTTGAAATAAATTTAAAAAAAGAGCTCAAAACAATTTTGGTACAAATTGTCTTCCTGTTTACTTGTCCAAAACAGGACAACGGGAAATATCCACTGAATGTGTTTAGGATCACGATCTCTGTCATCTGTGGTGGGGAGTGGGTGAACCAGAATGAGAACGAGAAAGCAGGAACACAGTGTTGTGGCAGCCACCTCAGCTTTGCATTGAGCACTGATGGCACTTGCATGAAGTGAGGGCTTCTTTATGCTGCAGAAGCCTCTGCAGCCCAGTAGAAACATCAAGATCCCATGAGATATCTCCTAGAAATGAGTGCTCTCGGTCACTGTCTACCAATGCAGCATCAGTACTTAGGAGTCATCTTTTTCAAGAGATGTTACATGTGAAAAATTACTCCTGTTGCTTCCTCACCATAAAAATCTTGGGAGACAACCCACTAAGTCATTTCAAACTTGAGGCCACTTCAGTGATAGTCCATTGAGATTTACAGTCCCAGACCAACAGGGTATGCAGGAGCCAGATGCGCTGCTGCCATGACAGAGTAGAAGGTCACCCAAGCTAATTTACCTTGCTTCTCAGAAGTTTGCTCCTGGATGATTATCTCTTTTGTCCCTGTTTCTCAGAGGCTGTTTCAAAGATGCTTCAAGAATGCTATCCATGGCAGCCCAGTGCCAACCCTTTGAGGATTTATGAAATAAGAGTCATAATTCTGGTGCCTTTTAATAACAAAATAAGCAAAGAGTGTAAGGCAAAAGCTACTGATACAAAATTATGTTCATTAATCTTTTTGCATTAATCACCCTGCTGATTACTGCACCTTGTAAAGCTTGTGTATCTCTTCATAACTAGCCTCAGATCGCTTTGCAGTAGTCCAGACTAGATGGGGAAAAGGCATAAATGACTGTGTAAATGCTTTGTAATCCATTTATTCCATTTGTTAATTTGTCATCATGCTAAGTACCTGCAAAACAATGTTTGTCAAATGCCACACAACTGCAATGCATCAATGACAAGATGCAGGGCACACAAATATGCTGTAGGATGCTGACTTCAGGCCTTCGTTGCTTAGTCCCTGGTTTGTGCAGCTGGTTATTTGTTTGTTTTGTTAATGGGTGTTGACTACAAGGTAATTTGTATTTTTTTATTCAGGGCATGTTTTGAATTGATGGAAGGGTTTGGGTGTGTTTTTTGGCCATCTCCAAACATTCTACACCTCCAAAATTTAAGAAAAATAAATCATACACATATACAAAAATAATCACATGAATTGTAAACAAATAATAAGGGTTTTTCCAGTTGTGTGCAATCATTTCAGTACAACACCACAATTAAAATGCTCTATAGAAAGTACCTTTTCCAAAATTTCTTTACTATTAAGGCAGTTTATAGTTTTAATATGGGATAAAAAGAACCTGTAAATAATCTTACTATTGCAATGAATGCAATTTTAATACTAATTTTCCAGGATTTTAATTAATTAGGTAGTTTAACTGTATTTATTCATTACAGTTTGATATTTTACCTTTCAGTTTTAGGTGAGAGGTATTTGAAGCCTTAGGGAAACAAGTTGCAACACAATCCTACTCAAACCACACAGACCATGATTCCTGAAGATACACATTTCATTGTCTAGTCCCTGCTTACATTCATAATTACCACCAGAATAAACAGAAGTTAAACAATGCTACTGTGAGTTTAACTCTTTGTCCAATTAAACTTCCCAGACCTAAGTTGTAGCTGTTGCTATTCTTTTCCTTCCAAGTCCTTCCAGCTCACCTTACATTTCTGAATTTAGCAGGCATTTAATGACTATGAAATATGCTTTTTCTTCTTGTATCTCCTTCTGTAGAAGACAGGTTTAGATTAGTCGTGCTGTGGATTCATCAGTGCATTTAATAACTGTTAATTTATGCACTACCTTCTAATATTTAAATAAAGGGAAAAAGAAAAAAAGAAGAAAGAAGAGGAGCAGAGGAGCAGAGGGAAAAAAAGGAAAAAAGGAAAAAAAGGAAAAAAAAAGAAAAAAAGGAAAAAAAAGGAAAAAAAGGAAGAAAAAAGGAAAAGAAAAAAAATGAAAAAAAAATGAAAAAAATGAGAAGGAAGAAGAAAGAAGAAGAAAGAAGAAGAAAAGAAAGAAGAAGAAATAGAAGAAAGAAGAAAGAAAGAAGAAAGAAAGAAGAAAGAAAGAAGAAAGAAAGAAGAAAGAAAGAAGAAAGAAAGAAAGAAGAAAGAAAGAAGAAAGAAAGAAAGAAGAAAGAAAGAAGAAAGAAGAAAGAAGAAGAAAAAAAAAAAAAAAAAAAAAGGGTATTCAGATCCTGAAACACAGATTTCACAGATTTCAAACTGAAAAATGCCCAGCTAAGCTTCGCAAGCAAATGTTCTAAGCAATGCAGGAGCCACTTAACTACAGCGAGCTGAGATACTTCAGTGTGCTTACAGGAGGAGCCATCTAGCAAGTCCAGTTAACCAGCCTAGTTAACCAGCTCTCTGCCTTTGCATGGACACATGTGCAATTGAAGAAAGGCTGGATTTCAGAACTTCTGTTTAAGTTTAGAGTTTTTGCTAATAATACAAAACCTAATGTGAGCCAAAATACCTGTTAACTCAGCATCTGAGGAATACTGGTGTGGCATGATGGTACTTAATGCTGTTCTGTCTGATCATCAAGCATCTTATAAATGTTCAGAGAGGGAATTTCTTTCCAGCTGTGCCCAGCTGTTTTTTGCCCATTGCAGATGGTGTATCTGTGCTTTTGGTTGCTTTGGGTTTTCTTTTAGGGATTATGATCCTGATTCCAGGCTGTTCTTTGGACTTTGGAAGGTTACAATTCAGAGAGTTGCAGAGATGCATAGGGAACATTAGAGGTATTGTGAAAACCCTTGAAGATACGGTTTGCAAATTCAAATTAAGGTTGTTGTGGGATGTGTCACATGGCATCTCTACTGAAGAGATGCATCAACTCAAATTGCAGACAGAAGCCTTGGGGAAGCAATTGTTCTAAATGATTAAGGATAGAAACACTTTTTTTGTTCAGAAGCCTCACAGCAAATGCTAAGCTTGCCAAGAGCACTAGCCAACAGCTCGTTTTGAGTAGACAGAAGTCATGGCAGGAATTTTCAAGTCTTGCCAAAACCCTCATAACTATAAGACTGATAATCAGATATACCCACAGGTGAAAAAGCATTCTCACAGTGGCTTGTGAGAATCTTCCTCTGTTCAATATGCTTTTGATACACTGTAGCTAGATTTTTTACAGTTAGGATGTTTTCTCATCTTGTAACTAGTACTCTTAATTTCTGCATGGATCCCTCTCCTGCTCAGATCCATGTGAACAGACATTTTTGAACATTCGGACAGTTTTGTCTGTGCTGAAAATGCTTCTGAGGAAATAACTGGTTTACTGCCTAGCTCACCAACCTTCAACACCAAGTATTATGAATCATAAAATATTAATCTTGAGTCTTTAAGACCATAAATAAGAATCTTGTTTAAACAAGAACAAACAACCACTGAACAGAGTTATGCTACTGTGAATGAGATTCCCCTTACTTTGATCATGCCAGGCTTCCAGCCTGGATGCTTTCTTGCTAGTTCTTTAGCTTTCAGAAATAAAAATCACAGCAAAAGAATAAGAGTTTAATTTTGTTTTCATTTTCATGACACAAGTGCAGACATTAGCCAAATACATAGATTTCAAGTTTACTGCAGGATCTATTCACTAATACTAATAATTGCATGCTTTGAACGAGTTGTTCTATTTTATTAACTAATAACATGAAATAATTTTAATATTATTGACTCCAATTTTAGAAAGTATTACCCCAAAATACCCACAGCAAAATAAAAGTGAAGAAATTTTTTTTAGCCAACAAAATGCATAACAAAGGGAAATGAATTACATATAAAAGGCATCAGACCTTTAACACCTCTGCTAAGCATCAAATCCAGAGAAATAAATAATGCACTACAGCTCATGTTAATTCTAATATTATTCATTCATGAATGAGCGAGAATAAGTAGCTAACTCAATAATGGCCCTTTTCTAGTATATCCATGGTAATGTAAAAACTATGTTGGCATTTTGGGTTGAGTTTTTTCCCATAAAATGCAGGTATCATAAAACAACATGCAGGGACCTGACAGGATTGAGGACACTTAAAATAGCATGAGGTTTTTTTGAGTGACAAAGTGTGGGGGTAAAAAAAGACTGTATTTTCCACAAAGTTTGAATTCACACAAGGGGCAGTAATAGTATCTTTATATTAGCTCAAATTCAAAATCAGCACACAGTTTCAAACAAGTAATATGGACATAACATAAGATGTTTTCAAGCATTTAATAAAGTGCATGCTGATGTCAGAATTTTTAAATGGTTAGGTTAGCTTTGCTTTTGTGTTAGCACAACTGTTATCCACTCTAACAGTTTATATGTAATGCTAAAATTATAATATCCACAGTCTTAGATGTTTAGTCACTTGGCTGCCTCTTCAAAGCAAGCTGGATTTACATGAAACTAAAAGGTTTATTTAGTGAGTGGCTTGTGGTTTATGTTGTACAATGAAATTAAAACATGGGATTTGGAGCGTTTGAAAACATTTTTCCTATTTCTTTTCACTCTAATTGTGTTGGGTTTTTTACAGTACCGAAATTTTTTATTAAACTAATGACAACATTATCAGGTTCAGAGTCCTTATTTTATCCTCCCGTTATTATAACATCATTCTTCGAATAAGCATAGAAATTCCTTTCTTAGCAACATATTTCCCTTGACCAAAGAGCTGCTATAAATGGCAGAAAGAAAATACATGCACATGAGCATACAAAACCACCACTCATGTTCTCATTATACATCACTGTATTTTCTTTTTTAGGTCCTAGACCCGAATTTCTTGCATATTCTAAACTACCATGACATTTCCAGGTGGTTTAAAGTACTCGGAGCTTGTATTCTACATCTATGTAAAATATAAATAAAAATAGAGAATAAAAAGAAAAATCTTTGTGGTCTAAACACTTCCATGGCTTAATTCACTTTCATTTGAAGGACTTAACTGACTTTCGATTAAGTGATATGGAAAACAGGTAGTTATTCTTTTTCTGTATGAGCTTTCCATACCTGATGTCTGCATGTCCAAGATCAGAGAGCAAATCTTGGTCTGTAAGCTGCCCTAAATTCTCATCAAGACATTCTAAATTATTTTATGTATCCATGTTACACAAACAGCAAATAACAAAAATGTACATTTAGCAAAACAAAAGTGATTATTTCTTTTAGCAAAACTGAATTCTCACTTTTGTTGTAGAAAAGGCTATTATTGGAAAATGTCACACTAAGAATGGAAAGGTAAGCCCACTTTATGGTAATTTAGTTTGTATCTGAAAGTCATTATTGTGGTTTTAAAATATCATAAGAGGCTCTTTCTTTTCTAAAGGAACTGTTTGATTTAATGCCCTAAAAATTGTGAAGTGTCTTATTCAGATAGAAAGATCAGTCAGATTTTATAGGAAATAACCTTCCAGTTCCTGGAGAGGTAGAAATTCAACTTAAATATATCATAAAAGCTTATTTTTAGTGAAAAAATCACTTTCTGTAGCTGTAATTTAACTGTGCAAAAATAAGTAATACAAAACTTTATTCAGACAAGAAAAATCTTCTAGTTTATGTTTCAGTTCAGTAAACTGCAGGGCCTCAGAAACCTTTTCTAATTCCAAAAAGACTGGTTTCAGTTTTTATTTTTTCACTGAACCTGGGTGCAGTAAGGCTACATGCTCTGTCTGCAGGGAGGGAAAATGGGGCGTTAGTGTGACAGATGAGTCTGGTGAATACTTTTGTGAAATAATAAAAATAAATATGTCAGCTTGTCATTAAAAGAAATAGGTTGTCATTCTTTGTTTATTAGTCCTGCCTCCAACCCAGGGTTACCCACTGTGTATAAATAGGTTTGCTAGGTAACTTGATTTCCTGTTCCTTTGTAAAAAAAAAATTTGGAACAATTGGCTCATTTATAACGCTTGTTAAGGTAAAAATTTGGGTTTGTATAATTTCCTTTAAAATACATATATTTTATATAATAGAAGAGATGCTATTCTAATTCTGGTTTATCCTAATTTTTTCTATAAGAAAAGCAAGAACGGTTCATGGTAATAGCTGAATTGTCTAATGAACTTCATAGCAGAATCAGAAAGAGCTTAAATGAAGACATATATATATTTTTAAAAATAAAATAAAATAATGAAATAAAATAAAATAAAGTAAAATAACAAAACCAGAGAAGGGTTGGTGATCACAAGAGTCACAGAATTGCTGGATACACTTGTAGGCTTCTCCTGAAGCCTAATACAAATGTCTCTATTATAACGTACACCTTACAGTGACACTAGTCCCTTTGTTCCTAAATACAGCCTTGTGTAAAGATGGAGCGCTGTAATTAAAGGAAATAACCAAAGTAAATTACTATTTACAGCAAATTGAAGTAGTACAGTGGTTATTTTTCAAAATGTGCCTGGCTGTGGCAACTTCATTTATTCACACTCTCAAATATTTCAGTCACAGACATCTATAAGTTTGATCTTCTAGTAAGAGAGATATTTTGAGAGCACACTCCCTGCCTTTCCTCATGTCAGCCAGGGAAAGTTAATGAACTTAGGACATCTAATCATATTATCACTTTCTCCTATACATGGCTAAGAAGGCAAGATACCTTACCTGATTTCCAGAGCCAAGACAAAAGGAGGAAAGACAACAAGCCCCCATAGTGAAAGCACTGAAAGGTGTTTATTTTTGGATACAGTGTCCCAACCCTGGGACTCTCTCCCTGATGAGATCTCTGTGTGAAAAGGCACAGTGCAGCTTTCAGGCTGCGTCTGTACCTTCTGGTGTGCGAGAAGAAGGTAGATTTTGATGCCTCAGTGACCAGATCTCCTTCCAAGTAGTTTGCTAAATTCCCACTGGCTAGGAACAGCAAAGCTGGAAGTGCACTAGATGGAAACCAGGGGCCACGATAATTGTACAAAGGCCTGCTGAGATTTTCCTAACTGCTTCCAGTAAAAGAAAAGAGTCCCCTAGTAACAGTGGTAAGTCCCACAAGAAGGAACAGTACACTATGTTCACTCGTATATGAATAACACTTATTTTATCACATGAAGTTATAGATCCAGGTGCCCTAATGGAAAGGGGGCTTAAACAAATACATCACTAAGTAAATTTGCCATTTTTACCTCAGATATGACTCAACTTGCAGTCCTCTGTTGTCTCTAGCATAAGGAATATTTGGCAAGCAGTTAGAATCAAGGAGATAACTTTTTATTTGGTGTGATAATCAATACAAACAGGATTCTGTGAATTCCATCTTCTTTGTTTACACAGTCTAGGAAAAAAGGGCAATGTGACTGGCCAGTAAAAATAAGAGATTACATTGCCGTGACAGGACATTGTGAGAGGAAAACCTGAGGAACAAGATTCTGATCTCCCTTGCACCCTTCTACGCTTGTTTAATTATCCCAAGCTCAGTTATTATAGCAAATATAAGGTGATTAATCCCAACAATTGTAAGAAAGTTTTCTGATTTTTTTTGTAGTTTTCATTTTTAAAATCTGTGTAATATTCTACTACTAAAAAGATAAATACCATTGACCACTACCTGACTTCATATAGATTTCCATGGCAGGGGGGAATAATCTGAAACCCCGGAAGCACAGAAGTAAAAAGTTGCTGGAGATGAAAAGCTGTGCAGACCTAGCTCTGGGGACTTAAGGTGCAGCACTGGTTAACCAGGAAATGCCACAAGTATGAATCATCTCTGTGCTCATGGAGTGGCAGATTTTGAGACCCCTGAGTGTCAAACAAAGCAGAACTGCAGCTACTAGGTTAGTTTGTGCTTATTTACAGTGTTGCTCTAAGACGAAGGCTGAAAAAAGTATCTTCAGAATACCTTGTGAGTCCTCAGATGATTGAGCTTACTGTCACACAGGCAGGAATTAAAAAAAAGTGGAGAAGACAGAAAATGCACCATTCTGTGTTCTATCAGAATAGTTCAAGTGTCCCTTTGTCAGTTGAACAAAACAAGAACAGTGATGATATATTTTCTGAGGCAAGAAACCTGGACCTGGATCATACTGAAGAAACATTTATTGCAGCATCACATTCCTTACAGTATCTGCCTGGGAAAGGCCATGTGGACAGTGTCCACAGTAGAAATGTTAAAAGAGATGGCATTAAGTCAGGCTGCAAGTACCATCAATAACTTAGTATATGGCCTCTAACAATGGTCACTTATTGTCAAGCATGCAATGAGACTTCCCCTGAACACCCTCTGAGTAGCAGGAGATGCCTACTTTAGGCCAGAAACAGCTTTGCATTCCCGAGCTGTCACTGGTGGGGTTTTGGTTACCCTGAATTTGTCCAGTCACTATCTGAACCCATCTAAAATGATCCTTTCNATATTATTATTATTAATCATTAAAGCTGTTCTAGTTTCCTTTTCTAATCACTAAGTCTCTCTCCCTTATTCCTTTTCTCTTCCCCTTTGGGGAGGGAGGGGGGTTAACAGAGAGCAACTGTTGGGTCTTAGGGGCTGCCCTGACCCTAAACCACGACATTTTCTTACACCTTCCCAGCTTCCCATACCCTTGAGTGTTTAAAGCAATTATTTTTAATCTGTATTTTTGCATGCAGTAGCCCTCAATGGCTTTATCTATCATATATTCCGCTTGTTTTCTACCGCTAGAAGTCTATTCCTCAGATGCTAAGTTTTTTTCTCTCTAAAATATGTTAGTTCTCGCTACACGAGTTCTGCCTCTGAGTTTGAAAGAGGGTGAGCAAAATTAAATGTTCAGAGTGAAACTCATCACAGGATCTGAAATTTTGCTTACCCTTGGCTGTAGACAAACCTCCGGCCTAGCACAGCTAGAAGTAAACAAGTGTTAACTCACAACTGAAAAGAATGGTACCACTAAGCCCAGCTGAATCAGCAGGTGGCTGTGGAGTAGAACAGTGGTCACACTGTGGGGGTAAATGTAGGGAGATTATCCCACTGAGAGTTTAAATCTGTTGAGTAGCAGCATGTGTTTTTAAAGTAACATATAAATTGGACATTTGAGGTATTATCAGAGTCATATGGGTGGCTGGAAGAGATTATCAGTAATCTTGGATGACTGCAGAGACACTATCTTGTCCCTGAAAAGCACCAACTCAAGAGCAATGCAGTGATACTGGTTAGAAAGTGTGTGGGATAGCTAAGCAGCTAAAAGAGCTCAGAATAAAAAGTGGTGATCAGTGAACACAGAACAATTGTGGTGCCTGAAATTGTATCCAGTTCTTCTTGCTCCCCAGATGTGAAACAGCTTATTTTGTCCTTTGTGAACTACACATCTTGGAGGGAAGGGCCAATTTAAAATCTAGAAAAACAATTTTCTAATGCTTTCCCTGTCAGTAGGCTACTTGGAAGAAATTAGAGATGTTAATCAAAATTCTAGCTAAATAAAAATATTTCAGCTAACATTTATTTTCAGAACAATGTTCCTGGCACAGGGGGAAGCCATCACATATAAGGCCTCCAGGATCGAAGATCACTAATTACTGGCACAGTTCTTCAGTCAGTATATCCTTTAGCATCACTCTCCTCTGAGTCTCTTACTGGATATGACTGGAGGAGAGAGAGAGAGAGAGAGAGAGAGAGAGCGAGAGAGCGCGAGAAGAAATCTGTAAAGTGTAATTATTTTAGGTATATTTTATTTTGACTTCGCTTCCTCATCCTGACCTTTCATTGATCTGGATTGTCTGCTCCTAGATAACTTTATTTTCTATATCTATACCTTTCTTTTATTACTCAGAGGCGTGTGAACCACAAAACCAAATTTATATATTTTTATATATATATATCTTTTGTCTATTAAAACAAAAACAAATTATTTTCACTGATTATAAAGAAATTTTTACTGCTCAGTTCCAAAGCCAGTGAGAAGCTAATTTTAAACTTCTGAGATGTTCATCATGAAAGTATCAAATCCAGAGCTGTGTAATAACAGCCAGCGGTGGTAATGTTTTTCAAATAACTTACTCAGAAGCATTTTCGTTCAAAATATTTTCATCCCTGTTTAAGAACAGGGTTACTATAATTGGTAAATCTACATTTTGTACGTAGCATTAAGCAATTATTTAATTTCCTTTTCATCAGAATTCAGCACATGAAAGTAATAGTTTGGGAAAAGCTTTGGAATATTCCTAAAAACATCTTAAATTGTCATATGATAAACATCAGTAAGTGCTCTTGAGCTTTTGTTACTTTTAGAGGAAAAGGAAAAATGTGACTCTAAATAAAAGCCATTCAGACTGAAAGTATATTTTAGTACTCAGTACTGGAATCATGTAGTCGGTACTGTAAACTGTAAACCAGAGTTTAAAATGTTCTCATCTAATTAAAACACAAACATTAATGTCACATTTTACTTTTCTACAAAGTGTGAAGACTGCTGAAGGACAAAAACTACAGCAATGAGCCTCTATGAGAGAAGTCAGTGGAAAAGAAGGAATAGCAAGAATTTACTGTTAGCAAATATGTTTCTAGTAAGAAGTTAGCCCCAGCTGAACATCTTTGTGATAAGAAGGATGACTGGAAGAGGGGTCCAAAAGGCACTGAAAGCCAGGTCAGGGCAAAGGAGAGGTGTTACTGTACAGATGATGGGATAAAAAAA
>VWZY01007217.1:368383-401855 GCA_013399075.1 Chloroceryle aenea | reverse complement strand
TCAAAAAAAAAAAAAAAAAAAAAAAACCACAAACCTATAACTGGGAGGTATCAGGAGATAGTAATGAGCAGATATGGGGTACTGAGTGGATAGATGGTAAGAAATTAAATAAAAAAACCAGTGTGTGCCTGTGGGGAAAGGTAAAAAGAAAATTAATAAACTACATTAAAAAAACTCTGATGGTCCAAAGGCCTGCAGAATGGCAGTTAAACTTGTAGGTACAAGATGTAGTTCACTGGGGAGAGGAATGACCACTCTGGTGTTGAGCAGCAGTGGAAAGGAGGAAGGCAGCATGGAACATTACACTCCCCTAACTGTCCTGTGACAGAAAGGACTTCATATTACCCACCAGTGGGTGAGACAGCAAAAGTGGGCAGGAGTGGGAGCCAGTGGGAAGTGATTCCACATTGCACCCAGCTGTGGGGTGGAGTGCACTTCACCAGACCTTCCAGGAGGGTTCTTTAAGAAAAGAAGCCAAGGAGCATATCAAGGTGTTCGGTGTGCAGTGGCACCCAGCATTTTGTTTAAGGCCTGAACCTTAGCTGAGACTGAGGCTGGAAGGAGGAAAATGAAAGCAAGACAAGAACATGAATTATTAATGTTTCTATATTATTGTGCTTAGAAAGTAATAGCAAGAGAGATGGATGGAAGGAAAAAGACTTAACATGAGGAAGCTGCAGGGCTAGATGCACCTCAGAAAAGGTGAGGTGTGGAGACGGCATTTTATTATTACTCTTACAGCTCTGAAAAAAAGCAATAATCACTTATCCCGATCAGGATTATAAATGTAGAAATCAAACATTATGGAACTGAAAGCTACAAATGAAATTAAGATAGCATGAGAAACAAGACAGAGACTTCTTGTGTCTGTTTTAACCTGTGACCATCCATACCAGCAAATAATTGATCTGGTCAACCTCCTGGCATTTTTCTATTTATGATTTTATTTTAATCTGGGTGCATTTAAATCAGAACTTAATTGCCCAACTATTTTCCCTATCTTGTTACCACTTCAGTGTAGCTAGTGATTTTGAACACTGGTCAGAACTATTTGCAATTCTGCATACCTTCTTATGTGCCCATCATCTATGGTACTAAGATATTCTGACTGAATAGAATGATATTTCAGCCAGCCCGAGACTTGCAGACCATGAGTGGAAACTGGATGACCATCATATACAAACAAGGATTCTTGAAAAGGCAAGACATTTGACAAGCCTGCCTGCCTGCTTGCTATTTGGCATACTACACAGGCTGTGGAAAGGAAATGTGCTCTCCTGTTTCTCCAGAGAATTTCTGTGACAGTAGCTTCCTCTGCATCACCACACAGCAACTTTTTTCACGTAAGGAAAAAAAAATAAAAAAAAAGAAGAATGCAATTTATAATGTATGTTTTTCACAATAAGTAGCAATACAATCAATAACTAGCAATAGAAATGTTCCGCTAGTGGCAAGGAACATTTTATGGTCTCAGCTCCATCAGCTGACATTCCTAAGAAATACATGCCATGGTTTCCTTCACAAGATGAACAATATTGCAGCTACAAATTCTCTGTGTTTCTTACAGGCTTGTTGTAATCTTTATTTTCTTTCACATTTTATTTCCTAGGTTATAAACATATGCTTTCTCTCATCTCATGGCACATCTACAAAACTTAACTGAACATTTGAATTTATACTTCTGCAGAATCACCCCAGTCCAAAATTGCTGATGACGCTTTGGGAATGCCGTAAGGATGAGATATTTAAACCCATCTATAAGTAATGTTCTATAAATCTAAATTCTCTCTGGCCTTTAGGGTCTAGCATTAAGACCCTCAAGTAAGAGCTTTTAGTTCTCTCATCATTAAAAATCAAAGCTCTGTTGACTCAAACATGTTATGGCTCATGCCGGATATTCCTGCATAAAATGGGTTGGCCTCAGGCAACCAGTGCCCAGACAGCATAGGATCTTGTATAGATGAGCTCAGAACCGGTATAGGAAATAAACAAGGGGACATATGAACCCCAGACTGTTTGTGCAATGGATTTCCTTTAAAAAATTCTACCTGTGGCCTCCATGTCATTTCAAATACAGTTTATAGAGGCAAAAGTCTGGAAGGTTCCTCAAGAGGTCATCTTGTCCAATCTCATGCCCCAAAGAAAAAATCTACTACATTTATGTTATTCTTGGCTGATATTGTCTAGGCTTTGGCACATTCATCACTGGAGGTTTTTACATAAAATCTCTTCAACCAATTTATTACTCTGTCTTTACCACAAAGAAACAGCTCTTAACATTATATTCCTTTCTGAATTTTAAACCAATTACTTCCTGGACCACCCAAAACAAATAAAAGAATTAAAAAATTAGTGTTTCCTTTGTCTTGGCAGAAACCTTTTGTGTATTTGAAGCCTCTCCTTCCCCGCCCCCTCAGTCTTCTCTCATTATGAGAGACTGTCTCCGAAATCCTAGGTCTTCATCCCTTATTGTGGACCTGGCTGAAACACCAAGGACCTCTGTCAGCCTGCATGCCTGGTTTTCCTTCCCAGGAGCTGAGGCATCCAGGTGTTGACAGGAGGTGGAGGGGTGAGGATATGAGCTGCCCCCAGAGCCCACAGATGGGTGTGGTCTGCAGTCAGATCCCAGAGGGAGGAAGGACTTTCTGAATCCCATCATGCCCAGCTCCAAACAGCAAAAGCATTGTCTAATGCACTATGAAATAAATTGCTGTGAAATAGTCTGAATAATAAATATAAGTAAATACTACTGCTAGACACCATTCAGTAAAAATAATGAAGCTTTCATCTCTCACTGTAGTACTCATACCCTTTCTCAAGTCAGGAATTTGGTGCTGGGTGTCCCAACCTAGAGTGTAGATGGACAGAAGTCCTTTAGTTAGACTGAAGCTGGAGTCACAAAAACATCTATGTTTCTCAGCACAGTTGATTTCAAATTAATGGAAAATACATTCCCAAATAGCTTTCTGAATCTTATCCCCACCTTGTCCACTTAATCTCCTGTCTGTTAGGCACTGAGAGCTTTTTTAGTACATGTTTGTAGAAGGAGTACCACTTACCTGGACAGCAGCCATTTGCTGACTTGGGAAGCCCAGATTTGGTATACATACAAAAAAAATCATTTTAGCTGATGTAACCAACACCAAACCCATAAGAACAGATTCAAGGTAGATCACTTTTTTTTTTTGCATTAATAATAGGTCCAAAAATGTACAAAAACCTAATTTCTTCACTAATTTATGTGGTCTTTATAAAAATAAATAAATAAATACGTTCAGTCATTAATAGATACACTTTTCATATACCAGGGACTTCTGATAAAACACAGAGTCCACAGATGGAACAAAGTTCTGAAGATATTCAAATGCAGCCCCAGTCTTTTATTAAATACATTATGTCATTGTTAAAGAAAAATGTCAGGAAAGTAACAACAAAAACGTTGCTGAAAATCAGACATCAGTAAGCATAAGAATATATCCATCCAAAGAAATGCCTATAATGTTGCCTGTACCTACACACAGAACATTACAGCTATAAGAAGCTACTCCAGCTAAAAGGAAGATGCAAATTCTTTGTGTAGTCTCTAGTTTTACTCCCAGCCTTTGTGAAAGTATATTCCTTTCAGCTTGCTCCAATATATTGGGAAGTGAAGAACACAGTGCTGACTAATGAGAAGCAATATAAAGTTTTACTACTGAACAAAGATGTTCAACACATGATCTGCCAGAGTTCCCTGAGGTAACTGGACATAAGTCATCTCTAGTCTTAGCTAATATGGCTACACAAATCCTTTCACAAGTCAGGAGTAACTGGTTTGAGATTGATTAGTGGATGTGCAATGCTAGGTGAGTGAGGCTAAGGGGCACCTAGATCCCTCTGAGGGTCTGCACTAAGTAGTGCTGTCATGAGGATTGCAAAGATTCAGGCCCTCAGTTCAGCCATCTGCATATTACATTGATCTCAGACATGGTACCTATATTCCACTGCATACCCTTCTCTTTACAAGTATTGATTTGATAAGGTATGTAACTGATTCACTGCTCATACCCATGCTAAACACAAACTTCCCATACTTCATGTTCCACAACCAAAAGAAATCTTCAGTTTCCATGTGAAATCCTCTCACCAATTCATTAACCTTAACCCGTTATGGTTTTTAACACAGAGATGACACCCATTTTTAGATTCATAGAATTTGAGGCCACAGCTCTTCAGTGAACTATTCTGATATCCTCTGAGTATGAAGGTATATCACAGACCACAGTTCAAACAGGTAGCTTCCTATTGAGAAAAATAAATCAAGATAAAGTCACTGGCAAGTGGCAGAATCTCTACACGAGATTATGTTGTCCTTGTGATTCTTTACCATTGTGTAAAGCTACCAGCAATGGTCTTGTATTAGCTTCACAAGCACTGAGGCAAGTGTTGTACTGTGCTGAGCACAGTATCTGTCCCTGCAGAAGACCATGAGAAACACCTACAGTCAATGATAGCTCTCCATCAACAACAACCTGCATTACCTGTTAATCTATTTAACATGTGTTTTATTGACATGGTATAGTGATAGGTTGGGGGCTTTTTAACTCAGAACAGCATGTTGTACAAAGTCAAATACCTTTTAAATGTCATCATTTAAAAAGCACATCACAGAATCACAGAATTTCCAAGATTGGAAAAGCCATTTAAGTCCCTTCATTAACCTAACACTGACAAGAAAGACCTCGACTAAACCACATCCCTCAGCACAGCACGACATCTACACAACTCTTAAATAACTTCAGGGAAGGGAACTCAACCACTGCCCTGGGCAAGCTGTTCCAGTGCCTGATAAGCCGTTAGGTAAAGAAATTCTTCCTTGCATCGGATCTAAACTTCCCTTGGCACAGCTTGAGGCCATTTCCTCTTATTCTATCACTTGTTACTTGGGACAACAGAATGACCTCCACCTCTCCTTTCAGATAGTTGTAGAAAGCATTAAGGTCTCCCCTGAGCCTCCTTTTCTCCAGGCTAAACAACCCCAACTCTCTCAGCCACTCCTCATAAGACATGTGCTCCAGACCCTTCACCAGCTTTGTTGCCCTTCTCTGGACACACTCTAGTGCCTCAGTGTCCTTCTTGTAGTGAAGGGCCCAGAACTGAACACAGTACTTGAAATGTGGACTCACCAGTGCCAAATACAGGGGTAGAATCACTTCCCTTCTCCTGCTGGCCACACTGTTTCTGATACAGGCCCAGGATGCTGTTGGCCTTCTTGGCCACCTGGGCACGCTGCTGCTCATGTTCATCTGGTTATCAGTCAACACCCTCAGGCTCCTCTCTGACAGGCAGCTTTCCAGCCACTCCTCCCCAAGCCTATAATGTTGCTGGGGGTTGTTGTAGTCAAAGTGCAAAACCCAGCATTTCACTGTATTGAAATTCGTACCATTGTCCTTAGCCCATCAATCCAGTCTGTCTGGATCCCTCTGCAGAACTTCCCTACCCTCTAACAGATCAACATATCCACTTGTTGTTACCATATCAGCTGTATTTATCATCATCAAGTAATAAAAGTCTAGGGTTTTTAACGAAGTTCTATTTTCCATGAAACCATGATGGTCATTATTAATTTTATTCTAATTTTTTTTGGTTATTTAAGAACTACTGTGACTACAGGGTGTTCTCTTAATTTACCACAGCATGAAACCCACGCTACCATTTCCCAGGCTTTGTCATGTGCCCTCTTGGAGTCTGAAGGTAACACATGGGTCACTCTTTTGTCATAGAATTTTCCCCAGTGTTCTAAAATTTTTTGAAAGAAAACATGTCTTTCTTTACTCACTTTTTCAAGCCACTTGCACACAGATTTGGAGAATGTCATGAAGGTGTGGTTTGGTTTGGGTTTTTTTTATCTTTTGTAGAGAATCTTTAACTTTCTTACTTGTAAATCACAGTATGTATCACAGCACATCATTATTTATACTCTATCTAAAAAACTAAGAGCCATTTTAATAACAAAATTGTTTTGGTAACAACATTGATTTACTAACAGATTATTTCTCTTTCTTTCATTTTTAGTCTTGCATAACTCCTGATCTGAAAAAGTCTTTGGTCGCATAAGTTTAAGTTTCAACATTAGAAACAGACCACCTAAAGTAGAGGAAGCTTCTTGCAAGTTAAGAGTTAAATATGTGCACAACTGTTTGCAGGATCAGACCAGTGTTGTCAGTAATGGACTTTCTCTTCACTCACAAACTAAAACAGGTAATATTTACATTTATTTTATAAGTTAAAAATGTAATTTACTGAGGAATTTTGAAACTCTAAATTTATTGTTCTATGCTGCTGCTCATGTTTTAATTTAAAATTTTGGAAATTTTCTAAATTAAAAGAGTTTCAGCATGGAAAACAAATATTATCTGAAAACATTGGAATGACACCTTTTATTTATAAAGAAACCTTTTGTGTGTGTGCGCGTGTGAATAAAATGGACTCAAAATCTCTGATATCTCTGGTTTCTTTAAAAGGTCTACATTTTGGAAAACATTGGCTATCTGTTTGCATAGTTCCCAACTCACTATAGCAACAACTAAGATGAAGGCATTGAAATCCAACTATGAAATAATTCTGGTATGAGCAATAAATTACTACTAATCTGCCATTATAGTATCTGGTATTTTCCACTTTAAATTCTTTTGATACATCATGGATTGTTTTTTTTTTGTATTCAAAAGCTGAATTCATAGCCAGCCTCTTACTCAAGAAAAAAAACAAAACAAAACAAAACAAAACAAAACAAACAAAAAACACAAACAAACAAACAAAAAACAACAACAACAACAAAAACCTGCTAGAGACTATATTTGGCAATAGACAGCACAACAAATCCCTGCCTGATTCATTAAGGTTTCAAAAGAAACCTTTTCAAGAGGAAGTGTGGCTTTTGGCTTTGAACCAGGTCTGTGTTTCTGTAGATGCAATTTTGAATATTAAGAGAGCTTCAAAATATGAAGGCTCAATGTGTAAAATGAACCCCCAGTTATTTTCAGTGTTTCATCAATTCTAGAGAAAGGATACTATTAATATCAAAAACATTAATACCAATGCACATTTTCAAAAACTAGCAATTACCAGATTTTGTGATGCTTTTTCTAAGAAAGCATATAATTCAAAAGTACCTTTAAAAAGAAACAATTGTCAATTCAAAACCCTGCTTTTCTCCCTATAAGCAACAAAATTCAAAACAAATAGTATGCAAAGTCCACCTAGATATACTTAGAGCCATAAGAGTGTCTTTATTATTATTAAGCAGGCAGAGCTGCCATGTATGACATGCTGAGAGTCCAAAACCAGAGTTGCATACCTTCTGACCTTCATACTCTACGGACCTTGTTATTGTCTTTGAGGTTGAAAAATCACTCCCTATCAAGAATTTCCTATGAATATAAGTGCTGTTATTATCAGAAAAATTACCTATGTTCTGATATTACATTTTTAAATTGTGGATGTCTTAAAAGCAAATAAAGCTCTTTCCTCTTTCTTCTAGGGAAAAAAAAAATCTTGGGGAAAAAAAAGAAAGTGTAAACCTTATTTAAGTTCCCTGGATTTAATTTTTTCTGATTTCATGGGGGGAGGGAGGGGAGAATCCCACTAGCACTGGTAATTGCATAAACGCTATAGGAAAAAAAGTGGAATGGATGAATAAAATAATTCAAGCAGTGACGTTTACTACTTGGACCAGATTAGTTTGCTGCAAATCTAATTTGCATGAGATAGCATTAGATATAGGGGAAAATGTAACAAATGCCCAGAACAGCTTATAGGTATTTATCTACCAGTAAAGAGAGTGTGAATAAGTGAAAATAAGGAAATTATTATTTACATGCTTTATATTTTAAAAAGAAGTAATTCTGAAGATGTTACTTTTCATGTTCATCTAATTTCCTTTCCTTCTGTCTTGGATTACCTTTACAATGTGGAAGTTTACCTCTTCCAGCAGATGATCTAAGCAGCTTTTGGGCACATATTTTGATTCATTATAATGTTCTATGCACTTTGTTAGAAATTACAGTGATGTTATGAATAATCTCAATAGCAGTGAAACCTCAACACCTCTAAGAGATCATCGAAGGTGTACTTCTGATGCACTTATAAGATTACTTATTCATCATGACTCTATTGAATACAATATAAAATAAGGTGCATTATGTTAGAAAGCATTTTATTGTCTTCTTCTGTATCTCATTTTATGCCTAAACTAGTAAATGGACTTCTTTCTAATGACATAGCCATGTTATTATCAAAATGCATATTGTACTGCCCAAGATGAAAGCAGCATGTTTGGAAATCCAATTACAAATTCTTTCAATCAAAAATACTGTGAATGCATTTGAATATTTTTTGACCTAAAAGAATTAAAACTACAGGCATACTATGTATTTAACATGTAGCTGCTTTTTTCAACTTTCCATTTATTTCTAGGTTCACCTGAGAACACATCTAAGTCAAATTCAAGTAACTTTGGCAGTTCTGAACACAACATTACTTTTCCAGAATAGGAAAAACTACTCACTTTTTGCATACGGTGCCTATGAATAAAACACTTGAGATGCTAACTGTTCAACCCAGAATTTGAAGTTTATCTGTCATTGTCAAGGATGGTGATTTTGCATGGCACAAACTGAAGAAGAAAATGAATAAAAGAAGGAAGGCATGAATGAAGCTTGCTTTTCTTCTAATGCCAACAAATAATTAAAACTGAAGGGAACACCTATTTGAAAAAGTTAAGGTGTAAAAATAAGTTTGAACACCTAAAGTTTCAGCTTCAAGTGGTAGCCATATCAATGTGTTCAGTCTTAGAGGAAAACTGTAACATTCCACCTGCCAGCCCTGTCGTATTCAAACAGAATTTATCCTGTTTTCACTCAAACCAGGACAACAGGCCACACTCTTTTCCTTACCACACTCTTCTCCTCCTGTCTCTGCAAGACAGACTGACCTCTCAGTTATATTTCCTCAGCTCCCCATAATGTTTTCTATTAGATTGCTGGTAATACCTTTGAGTCAACTGCTTCTTGAAGGAGCTTGTCCTATCACACAAAAAAGGAAAAGAAACTTTTGTCTTGGATCTGAAGATAATATCAGACTGTCCAATTGCTTTCCTTTTCGCATTCAAATTTCGTACTCAATATAGGCTTTTTAAGTCATGATTCACATGACCTGCTTTAGATGTCATTTTGAAAAGGAAATGATCTGAGCCCCTAGAGGTGCACAGTTCTCTCCTTTAAGAGACGCCGGAGATGAGAAGTGCAGATGCTTGCATGAACACCATCCCATTTGCCTCTGATGACATTCAAGAAGGATGAATCACACAAAACCAAGTGCTGAATGAGTTTAAAATTGTTAGCTATAACATAGAACAGGCAGGCAGGAGTAGGAGGCAAAGAAATGCTATTTTGCAGGTGCTGATACTTTAAAAGAGTCCCCAGCAATGCTTCCTTTCAGAGTCTTTTCAGTGGTGCCCCGTGACAAGGGGCAATGGGCACAAACCTGGACACAGGAAGTTCCATCTGAACAGGAGGAAAATCTTATTTCCTTTGAAGGTGATGGAGCACTGGAACAGGCTGCCCAGAGAGGTTGTGGAGTCCCCTTCTCTGGATACTTTCAAAACCCACCTGGATGTGATCCTCTGTGAACCTGCTTTAGCAGGGGTGTTGGCCTAGATGATCTTCAGTCATCCCTTCAACCCAAATCATTCTGTGATTCTGTGATTCCTCAAACAAGCTCCTCAGAAAAAATTACTTGCTGTTATTAGGTGGTTGCTTCAGGACAATCAGGCACATGAGGATGTGGGAGAAACCATGAGAGAAGGAAACACATGCTACTCTTTCAAAAGATTTGGCTTCTGGAAAAAAAGAAGGTACCTGGACCACAGCCTCTCTCCTTAGTTCTCTGAAAATACCTGATGTTCAATCAGTCTACTGCGTAGAAAGATGGATCCTCTTTTCGCTATCTAAAATTAAAAACACACACACAAAAAAAAAAAAAAAGCCACACTGAAAAGTACCAGTCATTCCAGTCATTGACTACTTTTAGGAATAGGTCATAATTATTTACATTCAGGATAGGTTTCCAGGCTTAAAATCTCCTTTGTGAAATATCTGCCATTTCCTCTGGTGACACTATGTCAACCACAAAGCCAATGGAATGCCCTCAGTGTTCTGTATTTTGTGCCTTCAGCTGCCTCCTTAGACATCTCCTTTTCAGTTCAGTAGATCTGTTTTTAACTACCCACACTTAAATTTTTTCTCTTTTAGGCTGCAGGTCTACATTTCTTTGCCTGATCTGGAAGAAAGATAATGGAGTAACCAGGGTATGAGGGCTCTGATTCCTTCCAGTGTGGTTTACTTCAACTTCTTCAACTACTCCACACCTTAAGGCTTACCTAGTTTTTCAT
Source organism: Chloroceryle aenea (assembly GCA_013399075.1). Taxonomy (NCBI): domain Eukaryota; kingdom Metazoa; phylum Chordata; class Aves; order Coraciiformes; family Cerylidae; genus Chloroceryle; species Chloroceryle aenea. The sequence continues at coordinate 391,423 of VWZY01007217.1, read as the reverse complement.
AATCTTTCCTAATGGTAACTAATGCAAATAACTGTCTGCTACAGGTTTTGTCATCCCACTACTCACCAGCATAAAACGACTTTGTTAAAACAACACTTAACATTGCATTAAAACCTAGAGCACCTCCCTGTTAACCATGTACTATCACAGAAACATGCTATTTTCACTAGTCAATTTAACTGATTTCCAAACCAAGCAATATAGTTTCCATAGCAGAACTAGGTTGTTTCTTTAGAAGCTTGTGAAGGGCTTCTGAAAATCTAAGGGAAAAATAGCTGTAGTAGAAAGTCAACCACATCAGAATCTGCAAAATCATCTAAAAGCAAAAGGGAAAAGATCATGCCATGAAAAATAATTCTTGCTCTCTCCAAAAGAACTCTCTTAAATTTTTCATTCTCCTTGCCCACTGCCAGTAGGTGTTAAGTAACCAGAAAGTCAACAGAACCATTTTTTAATTAATGTGAAATGCACTATTATGTTGCACGCATCTAAGATTTTTCCCTCAAGGTCTTCTTTCTTCTGGATATAAAAGCTAGCCACATGGCTGAGGGAAAAGGTCATTTGGATGGACCATTCATCTCCTGAACTTCTCTACCTACTGCTATGTTTTCTAGAAAGCTGCTTCAGCTGGCACAACGGTGGGTGGCTGTTCTTTAAAGAGCAGGATGAGAGACATAAATGTAACACAATGTCATGGTCCTCTGATGGAACAGACACAGCATCAATACATTCTGCATTTTGTCCAGTTCTAGTCACCATAACTCAGAAAGAATTGTGGAAAAAAGACATGACAAATATAACTGGATGTTCAGAAATAATCTCATGTTCTTCTTGAACAGCCCATGAAGACCTTCAAAAAAATACCTGCTTTGTTGAGGGCAATGATGTTAGTGAGTGGCAAAGATTTCATTCCAGCATCTTTTGTAAATTAGATTTTTAAGTATTTCACAGACACAGCATTCCTTATATGCTGTGTGACAGTAATGCCATTTTAACATAAGCTGCATTTAGGAGAGAGCAAGATTAAGTATTTCTACTATTTTTCAGTATCTGAGCAACACAACCAGTAAAGCATCATTGGCTCCACTAGAGAGAGCTCTTGTGCTAACATAATTATATTAATAAACATAATTACTTATTTGAAAACAGTGAAATTATCTATGGAGGAAGATATTTTACACACACAAGAGTTAGCAGAATCTGATATTGGATGACTAGTGACTCTATGATTCACCAAATACATGCTGCAAGATGTTCCCTTTATGCTCACCTTTGGAAAGTGTTTAGATAGAATATTTTCTCTTTGCATTAAGACCTTTTCAAATTACCCTGTCTGTGGAAAAAAAAAAAAAAAATCCCAAAACACAAACTCTGGCCTGAAACCAAATGATGTCCTCCTAACAGGCCTTCGCAGCTTTCTTGGCTTGGAACACCCGTGCTTAGCGTAAATTCAAATGTTTCCAAGTTGTTAGAGTGACTGTAATCCTATTGAAATTCCACTGAGAATAAGCAATCAAGTGGGGGCATAATTGGGTTCAATATGCTGAGCTGGGTCCTACAAAGCCCTAGTTACACATAGAGCTGTGGCAGATAGGATCGGGATCCCCACCCTGGGCTATTTCAAGGAAAATCACACAAAATATTGTCACTGAAGGAGTAGGAAGAGATTAGGAAAGTTTTGACCTAATCCCAGTAGGGTTTCAATTTTAGCTATAATCACTCATCTGTCCTAATCCTACAAAGTGGCTTAATACAGAAGAACTGAAGGAGAACTACTGAAGCATGCACAAAAGGTACAGAGAGGACTATTGATTGAAGGAACTAAGCTTCCCTTTCTACTCTGTTTCCCACCACAATTTTTGTGTCTAGTATTATGCTTTCAAATCTTAATTTCTTTGTTGAAAATGCACAGATCACTTTTGCTGGTTTTATGGATGTTTTGGGAAGAAGAAGAACTGAATCGAAGCCTTACTTACCTGAAATATCCTGGCTTCAGTAATACTTTGACAAGAGTACCAGATCTAAGATCTAAGACTGAACATACACAGTCTAAAAAGCAAAAATTTTGCATGCCTTCTTACCATATAATACACCAAAAGTCCATCTGAATCTCTCCAATAAATCTGTAACTTTTTGATCAATAAGAGAGTACTGTTCTGTCAAAGGAAGCGTTAAATTTCCAGTGCACTTTATTCCCCACCCCCTCGCCCTCCCACCCTCTTAATCACCCCACACACACACCCCGCCTTCAGCGCTGCTTCCCCAGTTCTCACTTGCCTCGTATCTTGTGAGTTGAAAGGCTGCTTAACCCATGGCATCCCACTCACTCTGTTATTTTTTCAACTCCTGCTCACCACACAGAAGGCTTTGGGGAGTCATTGTATTACAAGCTTATCTTCAAACTTAAATACACAAGTGCTTTGGGTATCTTATTTCCAGTCAAATCTACTATGTTTCCCTAATAGGTGCAATCACTGTAAAACAAGCTCTCTTACTTTTTTCTTTTTAACCAAGTCATTAGAGATTTCTTTAGTGCATTGGCACAAAATACAAATTTATTTGGCTGATTGCTTCTGCTCATGTTGTCTCTTTTAAGAAGCATTAGCATCACATATATCAGTCCGCTACCTTTAAATTTATTTTTTACAATCTAGTATGCAATAACATAGCATTTTTCCTGAATCTGTATATGAACATAAAAGAATGTGACAGTAAATTACATACACCAAATTATTAAATAATTTAAGAATTATTATTTTTTTTTTCCTTTGTAAGGAATTTTCCACAAGTATCCACTGCAATTCAAATTTATTTATATTCCTGAAATGTACATCACAGGGTCTTTTATTAAGATACCTGTTAATCTGAATTTACAGATCAAAAAGAAAACTGGAAGTCCTTTTTTCCTATATTTCTACTATGCACTAAGGTGAATAATCTTGTTGCTGTGTAAAATAAGCAGCAAAGATCCCTGTGCAAAACAAACCCTGATATGAACAGTACATGAATTACAGTAAGACATTTACCTAATCGCAGAAAACCAGGTCATATATCCCCAGCTACTATACATAGCTAAGTTGTATGGATAATTCCTCCTTCTCAGCGTTGCTTTATTGACAGATGTTACAGAGACAGAATTTGCAACTTCCTTATTTAATATAAGAGTTTTTCACCTTAACAACTTTAAATGCTAAGCAACTTACATTGAATAGTAACATTAAACGCAACTTAAAGGAGAGCTTCAGGTAGAGGGTTATCCACTGGAGAGTCAAATGTGAGGAGTACTGGCTTATTAGTCATACACTAGGTTAGTCCTTCATTTTCCAGTCTTAATAAATTTTTCCAGGAAAATGCAGAGTTAAAGTATTTCAACCTACACAGTGATTCGGAACTTGGAAATGGGATATACTGACAAAGTATGCATACCAATAACAAAATACATTCAAGAGGCAACATCCCTTTTCTTTGTGTATCCCAAATAGGGATTTCCCTGTCTTCTGAGTGTTTAATTAGGTTCCTCAGTGCTCCCTCAAATTTCACTGCAAGAATCAAAATGCTGGTGCAAAGAAAGCAGTCCTAAACCAAGGTAGAGCAGTTAACATTGTTCCAAAACCACTAAAGAAAAATGCTGATACCACACTTGATAAAAGTGACAGTACTTGACCTCTTCCAGAAGTTTGTAACACTGTCATCCTTTATTGAAGATAAAAGCAAGAGCAAAGCACAATACAGAATATTAAGAACATGTCAATCCTTTCAGCTTCAGACACTAAAACATTTTGGTTTAAGGCTTGAGATTTTTTTTTTGTTTTTTTACATTGTGGATTATAGTTTATCTTGGCTTTGTCGTGTTTTTGAAGTGTGTAGTTTTATGACCAGGTGCTAAGGCTGAGCTGTAAGCCTGGCTTTTTTTCTGATAATGTGTTGTTATAGAGCTGCTGTTCATGAGTTAGGGAAATAGTCCTAATGGAAAATAGTTAATTGATTTCATTGCATATCAAGTAGATTGCAAAATATGTCAACACATATATTTAGGGAAAACATGTTTCATTAATATTTATTTGGATGTTTCAAATAGGCAAATCAGGTGTAGTTTTACTGTTGTTTTCTTTCCCAGCAGACCTCAAAATTTTAGTAAAACTTTATTTTCCAATAGAAACTAGTGACAGTGAAAGATCATTTGACATAAACACTGCATATACTGACCTCTGAGACACACACATTTTGGGTCTTAAAATATCAGAATATTTTAAAAGTCAAAGTTGTGAGCTATCTATTTATAATGTGAACTAGAATAAAAAAGAGCAAAACTATTGGAAAGATTTGCTGGACCATTTCTGTATTTAAATGTTCATCAAACTGTTAAAAATAAATCTTCATTTCTTTTGAGTGTGAGTACTCTGAGCATGCCGTGTCATCTCTAATGGAAAAGTCAGGTCATTTACTCAGGTATGATGCACTTGCTACTGAAAAAAACATGATGATTTGTCTCTTTTTATTACATATTATTCAGATAATGCTAAATAATTAAGTTATTTAGAATCGTGGAACTTGTGACATTACCAAAGTAAACAGAGATGGTAATAGGAAAGAATTGGGAATGTTTTTGCTTAGATTTTTTTACTATGTTGAAAGATTTCACAAAAGGAAGTTGGAAAGACACAAATAATTTTCAAAACTGTTAAAATTTCACTCAAGTAAATGCTGAAATTTTATCATGTTATTTTGAGAAAAGAACCTTATAAATGAAAAGATAACATATGATTTAATTGCACATCATAATTAATTCCCAGATCCTTTACAGCTGAAGTTACATTATAAACTGTAGATGATTTTATGGTTTAACTACAGAAATTACCTTGTCATAGAAAGATTAAATGAAAAACACAGCTAAAACAGGATTCAGCCTGAAACACCACTTTAGGTGTTTATAGTCACTGTCTTCACGTGAGGTAGCTTTCCTCAGTAGGAATACTCTCCTAACTTAAACATTTAATTACTAAACTGCTTCACAACCTAAAATCTTGATGATAGAATATTTTGTATACCTGATTATTTGTTCTTACCTTCTTTTTATTACTCATAATTGCATCTTCTTAAATCATATGAAAAACTTTCAGTCACTATCTACTATTAGTATACTGCTCTCTCTTACCACCTTTCCTCTGCAGTCACCTCTTGACAAAGCTGTGCCTGCCTCACTTTTATACTCTGTCCCCATGAACCAATTTTGTCGCCCATTGTTTCCATCAGGATTATTTTTGTTGATCTCTCATTTCTCTCAGGGTCTTTTTAGTAATGTGAAATTCAGAACTGAAACAGTATCAGCTGCTGCCAGCAAAGCTGCATAAACTGTTGTTTGTACCTGGGAACTCTTCCAGGGCAAAAAACAAAATACAGGAATTAGAAGTGAAGAAAACCTGATAGCAGCTGATGTGCCAAATGTATTACGACCATCTGTGCTCTGATTCTTTGTCTTTCCAAATTGGTAAGATCTATAAGAAAGCAATCTTCATTCTTAAGAAGAATAAATTGCCTTAAAAGTAACTTGTATCTACTCTCTGCAGGAAATCTATTAATCCTTATTTTTGTGCAGAGATAATCCTCCTAGTTTCCCTCCGTTCCGTTTACTCTCATAAACTGAAATTATCTTGCATGGCAAAAAGGCTGTATTCAATCATTGCCCCACAATCTACTAAAATGTCCAAGGTAAAATTTTATGAGTTAGTAGATAATTTAGAACTGAATCGAAATGTTTAGAAATTAATATGACACTACCAGTATTTCTATACAGGAACATGCAAACAGATGCTTAGAGGATTTTTAGAAATTGCTTGATTTCTGCTGCTTTCAATAGGAATTCAGAAGCTTCAAGCTTTTGAAAACCCCAGTATGAATAGTCCGATAAGGGGAGTACCATCTTCTGTGTCAAAAGGCTTTTACTTTAAAAATATAGATTCTCTTCTATCTCACTATGTAAAAGAAGCTACTGTGACCAGACTCCTTTTTCAAGTTGTATTTGGATAAGAGGTAAACATCTTACCTCTGAAATGATTATCACAGTAATTTATTGTCATTCCAAGATCAGAATATTGCAGTAAAATCTGTCAGACACCACATCTTTAATTTTGTTTTCAGGCAGAAAATTCGTACACATATTAGAAGTTTATTTTTAAGTACTCTCCCTGCTCTTGTCAATGAGTTGCAAGATCTACTTCTCAGTGAATTTTAAGACACTGCTTTTCACCTGTGCACTGATTAGTCATTTCTATCCCAGACACTGTATGTTTTCCCCAGAAATATTCCTCCATTTGAGACCTGTGGATTCCTTTCATTTCAAACAGAAGTACAATCAGGACAACTTCACTTTGGAGTTAATATCCTCCATTGACCCAGAATAACCAGATACTCTGACTTCCTTCTGTTTAAGGCAGGAGTAGAGTAAGTGATTACCTTTAGACTTTGCTTGGCAATAATTTCTAATTTCAAAAGTACCAGCTGATGGCTATTTTTATAGGCAATGACCCAGGAAATGGGCTACCACTTTGGCTTGTTATTATTCCTGTGCTGTGTTCCTCACATAAGTGATAGAGCTAATACTGGAACTCTTTTTAAAATGCGGGGAAATTATTAATTAATGTGTCTATTAATTATTTGGGAAAAGGTGAAGTCCAAGGTGGCATATTCACAGATGTCAAAATAATTTAGGTTACTGAAAACCGCGAAGAACTGTGTGGAATTCCAGAAGCACTTTAAAAGATCGGCAGCTGCACAGCCTGACTGCAGTTGAAAGTCCCTGTTAACAAAGGCATGCTAATGTACAGTGGGAGGTAAAACATTCAATATGATGTGAGCTGACGATACACCTTCATGAGCTCTAAGTGAACGGTAATCATTTGGGAGTTGGGCATAGAAGACAATGAGTCATTGTTGGCATCTCCATTAAGATAATTATTAATTATTTGTGGATTTTGGGGACCATGTTTTAAAATCTATTAAAAAATGGATTTAAATAATACCTGAAAATTACATAAGAATATGTAATTATATATAATATGTATAATTTATTATAATAACATCTAAAACATATCATAATATATAATAAATCAATCAAGTTAGTTGAGTTTTTGTTAACTGCTCATAAAAAAATTTATTCCCTTGCACACATTTCCTTTCTCATTTCTATAATTTATTCACCTTTTTCACATCTCCTTTAAAATTTGATTAGAAAATCTTTCAGGCAAGAGCTCTGTGTTTGCACAGCATGCAGCCCAAAGGAACCTTATCCAGTCAGAATGCTTGTGGTCACCAACATACTACAAACTAAGGCGTACTACTAGAGACCAGTCATATGCTTTCATTTTGATTGTTGTGCTGGAGTATAGTCACCTCATTTAAAATAATGGAAATGCAAATGGAAGGTGTTCACAGAACATAAATGAGAATACGATAACAGATCGGCATGAAATGAAAGCTTTTAAGGATCAGGATTCTTTCCTTTGGAGAGGAAACGAGAGAGAAATAAAATAATACATGCAAAGGCAAGAGCAAATTGAGAATTCTTGTTTATCTCCTTATTGATAAGAAACCCAAGGAAACAGTCAATAAAATTAAAGGAATACTAACAACCTATAAAAGGAATTTCATCCTTTTCTTGTGTGAAAAGAAGCAGAAGAACTCATTGTGATAACATGCAGTCGGGTCTAACAGCTCAAAAATGAACAGGATGGAAGGGGAGCATTCGGTTGCCTGATCATAGCTCATGGAGACATTTAACATGATCTAAAGTATCCTAAGAGGTCTGTGTGGCAAACATGTTGGAAAACCCATTCTAGAAGCAAATGGAGACCAGTGGGGACACTCAGGACATTTTCACAGAAAACTTAATTCTTCCATGCATAAACCAACAACTGTCTGACTAAAATTAGAATAGACAATTAGCTTTAAAGAAAACTATTCTTAGAGATCACACTTAATAGATAGGTAATGGCCAGTGCCATGAACTGCTCTTGCAGTACTTGCACAGTACTCTCATACTACGATTTCTTGGCTTTTCCCCAAGACTCCTATATGGGTTTCTCAAAATTTATATGGCTGTTACTGCTTATCACCCCTCATCATATGATTGTGCCCAATTTGTTGACAAAAAAAATCAGAGAATTATTTTTCCAAAAAGGAAGTTAACTTAATGTTGCCATTGAGAATCTCAATACAGATGTCTTATTGGGTAGAGTAAAACTGATTATCCAATATCACTGCCAAGAAATGATCTTTAGGTTCTTACTACAGCAGAGGCTGAGTACCAGATAACAAAGTGTGTTTCATGGTCTTTTTTGTGATTACCATTTATATACACTGGTTTGGTGTCATTCACTGCACGGAGAGACATCTGTTTCTTGGAGATGGGCATCTCAAATTCTTAGTCCACATACCTCTGGTGAGTTGAATACTGGAAGTAAGGTTTTCTTCCCCTACAGACTCTACACAGTCAGAAGCCTGGTCAGAATTTATCATGATTATAAAGACACTCATAATAGCAGGGAAGAGTGCAGGAATATGCCTGTAAATACAACTTCTCTCTGGTTGCATAAGCAGACAGTAAAACAGGAGGCTATTTTATGCCCGAGGATTTTTCCCCTCGATTTGCCATTCACTAATATTGATAATAGGCACAATCTTCTATATACAATCCAAACTACACTTATGCTCTTAATGACTTTTTTATTTTTTATACCTCAGGTCTCTCTTTAATCCAATTTTACCAGCAGCTTCAAAGAAGATGGAAAATCCTTTCAGAAACAGGTCTGGGAGAGGCTGTTGGGGAGTACTGCACCAGAAAGAGGAATGACTTTTTCAGTCTTTTGGGAAGTGTAGCAGCTTTAGGACTTTCATTTAACATACCTTAATCTGGCCTATCTTGTCTTGATGAGACCATCCTGATTTGTCCTGATACAGTAGCCTCCGTTCTTTTGTTATTAGCTCCTGAGTGTACTTTTCCAGTGAATGCCAGCAGGCAAGAATCACAGCATGAAATCAGCATGTGGGAAGTTCAAAACAAAGAAAATATAATGCTTCATACAGTGAGCACACAAGTGTTGGAACTCCTTGCCATGGGATGCTGCAAATGCTGAAACAGAGCAAGTCAAAAAGGAAAGAGAAAAATTAATGCAAGAAAAAAAAAAAAATCAGGGCCTACTAAACACAGGGGTATTACTTTTATCATAGATCCTGACCTAAGAATGGCTGGAGTCTGGAAGAACGTCACTATATTCTTGCCCTGGTGTTGTATTTTAGCATAGATATCCTCTGTGAATGTCTCAGAAACAATCTGTGGATGGGCCTTTGATCTCATGTTAGGGCTTTCATATTTATTTTTAAAACATTTAATTTTCAAAGCTGCTCAGAATTTGAAAAGTAAGCACAAGTTTCAGGGAAAAGAATTTAATATATATTTCAAATAAAAATGTTTCATATAACCATTTTACCAGATGTGTTCACTATGTCCTTTTTTCCCCTTTGTGATCAACATTTCCTCTTTTTTTCTTATTTTACCCATATCCTTTTATACTTTGATTTGTGACCAGTCTGTTCCTGAAAGTAGTTATTATTCACATGGTAAATCTTTCATTGCTTATACAAGTCCCGTGTGCAGACAGGTCTTGAACTTTCTGAAGTCCTGTAGGCATCCCAATTTGCATAGCAAATGATTGATGGTGACAAAATATGATGTCATATTGGTTTTCTTTGTCAAACAGTGTTCATACAAGAGTTTTGAGGAAAAATGTTTCAATTAAAAATAAAAAAAGAAAAAGTCTTTCAGTAACTATCTCAAAATAGTGCTTCAGTGCTGCTCTTACTGCTTGATAACAGAATCCTGGAATTTAGCAGGAGACAATAAGCATTCCTTACAAAGAGAAAGTGCAGCGAATTTTACCCTGTAAAGTCTTACAACAAGCGAATTCACCTTGATATCTATAGGAAGGGCAGATAAGGTCTTACAGCTACAAAACCTTACTCTAATGAAGATTTCAAAGAACTGGGAAGCCTGATGTTCTCGGTGGTTGGGAACAGCCTCCCAAACAGATACACTTTTTATTAAAAATTGCAGCAATTTCTGTAAAAGTGTTGTACATGATTTAGGCCCCAGGGATGAAAACAATTTTCACTCAGTTTTATGAAACTACAAGCTTAAAATCACGATTATGAAAGTGTTTCAAGAAATATATTCTTTTTAAATAAAAAATCTTGTTACATCACTGTATAAACTAATGAACCAATATGCTGAATACTGTATACAGGTTTGATTCTGTCCTCCATGTCATAAAGATAGAAAATGTAGATAGCAAGGTGAAAGAAACATTTAAGTCCTTTCAGATTAGATACAAAGGATAAGGGGGAACCTCATATTCATCAATGACCTGGATGATGACAGAGTGCACTGTCAGCAAGTTTTGTGATGACNTGGGCCCCTCAGTTCAAGAGGGACATAGAACTGCTTGAGAAAGTCCAGTGCAGAGCCACAAAGATGATTAAGTGAGTGGAGCATCTCTCTGATGAGGAAAGACTGAGGGAGCTGGGGCTCTTTAGCTTGGAGAAAAGGAGACTGAGGGGTGACCTCATTGATGTTTATAAATGCATAAAGGGTGAGTGCCAGGAGGATGGAGCCAGGCTCTTCTTGGTGATGCCTGATACAGGACAAGGGGCAATGGGTGGAAGCTGAGGCATAGGAAGTTCCATGTAAACATGAGGAGGAATTTTTTCAGTGTGAAGTGACAGAGCAGTGGAACAGGCTGCCCAGGAGGGTTGTGGAGTCTCCTTCTCTGGAGACATTCAAAACCCGCCTGGACGCGTTCCTGTGTGATCTGGTCTAGGTGATCCTGCTGTGGCAGGGGGTTGGACTGGATGATCTTTCAAGGTCCTTTACAGACCCTGACATTCTGTGATTCTGTGATTCTGTGATCAGGATCAGTCCCAGTGACAGTAACCAGGACTTGATCATCTTGGATTCAGAAAGGATGACAGATTATTCCAGAGAAAAACCTTTGTAACCTCCTCCTCCTATTCATATACACACAGCAGTCAATATCTGCCACTGCTAAAGACAGGGACAGCCTAGGACAACCATCCTTACATTATATTCTTATCATGAGAAAAAGATGGAGATTCAGTCCCTTGATTGGGAAAAGCATCAGCTGGACTACACATCAGATGGAGAAGCTAGAATCATTTAAACAAGGTTGTCCATTTTCCAGATAGAAAAGACTGCCTTTATCCAGCACTGATGCAGTAAAATGTTAATTTTGCATACTTTTAATGCTGAAGTAGTCAGTTGGTTTAACCAGGGTGAGGTGATTAACTAGAGTGTGAAAAGGTACAAGGAAGGGAAGAAGAGCTTCTTAAGTTGTATAATGAAGTTATCCATCACATTGCCACACAGGACAGCTCTTCTACACCTAAGTATAAAAATTGGCTGGCTCTAGAGATATGATTTTACTTGAAGGTAAACAAATTAGTAACTCACTGAGATGGCTGTAAGTCCTTTTCAAAGAATCACAGAGCCACTTTTCTATAGAAAGAATATTTACTACTAATTCAGTCTATCATAATCTCCACCTCCTCCTTTCCAAAGTCCATCTGTAAATGATTACTTCTTATTCTTCACATTAATTAAATAACAATTCCATGGCCTGGAGACTGAGAATCTCTAGATAACTCTGAGGTATCAAGATCTATCCAGAATGAGTTAACTATGACCTTCTTCAAACCAGAATATCTAAACCCACATATCTGGACAATGGTTTTAAAACAGAGCAGGGTAGATTTAGATTGGATGTTAGGAAGAAGGTCTTCACTATGAGGGTGGCAGAACACTGAAACAGGTTGCCTGGGGAGTTGGTGGAGGCCCCATCCCTAGAGACATTCAAGGACAGACTTGATGAGGCTCTGAGCAACCTGATCTAGTTGAGGATATCTCTGCTCCTGGCACGGAGGGTTGAACTAGATGACCTTTAGAGGTCCCTCCAAACCCAAGGCATTCTATGATTCTATCCTGTGATGACATTCTATCTGGTCCTAAGAAGGAAAGGAGGCAGGAAGTGATGTAGAGTAGGAAACAGAAGGTAATGACAAGGTGATTACCAAGCACCTCTTCTTTTAAAAAAAACAAAACTTCTCTTACCTTTCTTATCTCAAAAAAACCATGACTTTCCTATAGCCCAAAACAGATATAAAAGTAAATAAAAAAATAAATAAATATTCTTTACATTTAGCTAATACAGCAGCAAGGCAGACATATAGAAAACACATATCCCCATTAGGTAATTAGAATATTAATTGTCTGTAGTATTCCAAACATTGGCTTGAGTATAAAGCCATAATTTTCAAATAGAATGTGCATATTTATACATGTTCTAGCAGCCACCTCTTTTTTTAAGAAACTTCACAGAAAGTCTCCTTGGGAGAGAAAAGAAAATCAAGAAAAATATTCTGAAGCTATCATGAAGAAAAGAATCTTGTGGTCCGTTAACTGTTCCCACAGAAATCAAATCAAATCAAGGGCAATTTCTAAATTTCTCCCAGTTGTTTCATAACCTTAAAGGAAGGATCCTTCATGAAAGGGAGAAGAGTGCTCTCTGAATCCAACCTAATCCTAACACCATCAGACTAAACAAAGGCATGTAATTTGAGCAAGTATTGGAACTTTCACATACAATGGAAATGTCATCCTTTGTTATTGAGAGGTTGCTGGTCTACTGTGTATTGAAACTTTTGTACATTCTGCTGCAAAGTTGCAAAGACAGAGGCATCACCTCTGTGCTTCCAAGTTGATAACTGTAGTGTCTCACTTGCCCCAAAAGTACGTGTCTGTCCCAGTCCTCACCTAGATTCATAGGAGTCAAATGTTCTTGGTGCTGAAACGTTGTAAATATAGATGTCATCTGATATTAGGTGCTGTTAATGAGAATTTCCAAAGAACAGTTATTCACATTTAAATGGATTTAAAGCTACTCAAAAGCTTTTCTGTCCTCTTGCAATTTTAAAATACAGCCTTGCTTTTTGCAAAAGCAGTTTAATGCAGCTATTAATAAACTTGCAAAAGAATTTATCTATTTAAAGAAACGGGAATCTGTAGAACAGTATTATATGTGTCTAGAGAAATCAGGGTCTAATGTGCATGGACTACATAACCAAATGATCCATAACAATGCTTGGATCAGCAGTTGAGAATAAGCCTCTATTTTTACAAATCCTGAGTAAAAGAATATGAGTTCAGGTGAAAGTAGTCAGAAGTGTCCTTTATCTGATCTAGGTGCCAGGTTGGTATAGATACATCCCATGCTGCCATGACTTATTAAAAAACAAACCAAACCAAACCTAAATTGCAGTAAGAATTCAAGAGATTTTCTCAAACCTCCCTTCTAGGAGTTCTCCATTATCTCTGAAGTGGGCAAATAGATCTTTGTCTAAAGTATTGGATTCAGATTAACAACAAAGATTTAGAGGATTTAACCACAGAGGCATCAAGTGTTAGAAAAGACAAGAATCCAATTTCTATTTTTAGGTCTTCTAGTTAGGTGTGTATCATTAACCTAATCTAATTTGTTCCCATACCCAGCTGCTACCAGAAAGACGTCATTAAAGGGGCAAAAGAAGTTCTGAATCTTTTTTTTTTTTTTTCTTCTAGCTACTTACCAGGCATTTCTAAGTTTTGAAGCATTTTCAACTATACCATTTCAGTTTTTAATAACTGGAATGAGGTTTTGCTTGGCTTTTTCCTGGTTTAGAGCAGACTTTATTTTTAATGTAAGATTAAATTTTTTTGAAAAAAAAGATTAAAAAAATAATTAATTAGATTTTTTTTTTTTAATCAGTTACATTCTAAAACTTTTAGATAAGTATTTTGGATGAAAAATGGCCTTTCCCTTATATATGTATGTGTGCATATGTACATATATTTGGTTAAAATCTCTCAATTATGTCTGGATTTCAGAACATAGAACTGCTATTCTCCTCCACATCTTTCCACTCCACCTTTCTTCTGTTCAGGCCTTGTAGATGCCTACAGCATGTTTGTGCACTCAGTATAACTGGTGAAAAATGAGACTACATATATGTGGATTTAAGCAAAAAGTTCCCTGAAGGGATCAGTTCTGTTCTATCTTGGCTCTCAAGGTTTCTGATGTGTTAAGGGAAAAAAAAAGAAAAAAAATCTGTTAGAATTTCCACTTTGAAACTGAAATCTGAATGTTTTGACTGAGAGACATTATTGACGCATGTTCAGTCTGACTCACAGAAGACTCGAGTTCAGGTTCTTATCCTGCTCCTTTAGACCTGAATCTTTCACCACAAATTACTCTGACTTAAATGCATCAGGGAACACACAGCACAAAGTCTTTTTTTCTAGACCAACTGCCTTAGTCAATTAAGACCAATTCTTACTTTATTTTTGTAGCTGTTAAATCTCTAAATGACATTTCCTTCCTAAACGTGACTTTATGCATCCCTTTCTGCAAATGTTGGCATGAGAAAATGAGTTTCATTCTTTGATACATAAAAGAGTTAAGAGCTTTCTCCAAAAGGTGATCTATTCAAAGACATTCTGAGCATTGCTTGCTACTGACCAGAGTGGAAGCTGCTGATGCTCAGAAAATCTGGAAAATTTATTTAGGTTCCTAAATAAGTATTTTGACTCCTGGTTTGGCTCAACAGCTAAAGAAAGAATTAACACTGACAGATTCCCAAGGAGATATTGCTGCTGGAAGAACAATTTCCTCTAAACTAGTTAACAAAGTTCAAATATATCTGTCTTCAATGAAAGTTTTAAAAACAAGACCACGAGCAGTGTGTTGGGGTAAATATCCCCAATAATCTTGGCAGTCAAGAAAGGAGAAAGGAAAGTTGAATCTGGAAGAAATATGGGAATGGCTATTCTGAAACAGAACTACAGTCCATCCTTCAAGTATCCTATTTCCAATATTGACCAGTACCATCTGCTACAGAGAAAGACTAAAAAACCCTCTCTGAAAGCAGCTAAAGTTCAGCAGTCAGCTCATACCCTAAGACATGATGGTTTATATCTTCACAAATCTTGGACGCAGATAAAGTGAAAGGAAATTTTCTGGGCACTTTGTTTACTCACAGAATTACCCTTCTTTTCTGTAATCCTACTAATTGAAGCTTCTAAGTACTTAGGTAGAAAGCTGGACTGCTATTTATGTGTTAAAAAGTGTTCTGAGACAGGCAGTTTTACCACATTACCATTTTACTCATTTCATCCACTGCAAACTTTATTTATGAAGTTAAATCCAGTAGAGGAAACAAAATTAAATTGGTTACATACAGGGAACCTATACCACTTACACAGATCTATATAGTACTATCATAAACCTTTCCTTTCAAAGAAAAGAAAAATAATAGGCTTACACACGACCTTTGATGGGATTCAGCTGTACTGGGACATGGTTCTGCAATGCACATGTAGAAGTACGAGAGGTGTTTGGTGTGTATGTCCTAGACCTTCATATGTCTTGATATTTCTCACTATAACCTTTCTTTTTTTATATTTTTTTTTTTTAAATCATCTTCTGGGAAACTCCTTCCAAACTTTATTTCTGTCTAGTTTCTATATTAGGCTGCGTTATGTTTATTTGCCCTTAGCACTTACTCTGCAGTGTGATCGCTACTTCAGAATGCCGTCATTTGCTTAAAGCTACGTTCTTTGAACATGATTTTGAAGATAAAAAATATTCTCATTCAACTTTGCAGAGCATTTCAAAATAGCTTCCAGATCTGAAGTAATGAACAATTACTCTCCTTAGTGGAATTCACTAATTGTGTGATTCATATGTAACATGAGATCCATTCTTTATTTGTATTGTTACAATTGACTTTATTTTTCCCAGTTCTATGTATAAAATTTTCAATTGTAAATTATACTATTGAACAAATTTATCTTGGCACATGCACTTCCACACAAATAACAAAACTACAAAAAGGAAAAGTGGCATTCAAAATAGCAGTTTTTATCATTGTCCTGTTTCTTGGTGAGTTTCATGTGGATTTTTTAATGCAACCGAGGCAAGACAAAAGTAAATTCATATGGATCAGTAAAAGAAAGACATAAAATTAAGAGGGAATTGGGACTGAGCTCCTCAACTTCAATTTTAATGACCGTATTTTTATAAATGCAAAGGTTAACTCGGCTTGTCTCTTTTGGTAATTCTGAAGTGACTTCTCAAAGCTGGTCTGAGTGATTTTAAGTTCTCTAAACTGCAGGTGAGCAATGCTGGCATTGTTTAACTAGAAAGCCACAGTGCTTTGTAATTCGGGGGTGGGACAGACGGACACACAAATAACGACAACAACAGGTTAGAGAGCCTTATTAATTTCTCGGTGATTACTGAAACACAGATTAAGCTAGGTCTTTTGAAATAAATTTCTTGCCTTAAATAGGAAAGAAAAAAAAAACTAAATAAAAAAATTTTGGTTTTGTTTCTTCTCTCACACAAAAGTCAACCATTACATGACTCACAGTTTGCTCAGAAAACACTATTTAGGGTAACATATCTCAAGGACTGGCATTACATTGACCAGAGGAACAAGCTGCCCTCTCAGTCTTCCTGTGATTCTCTCAGGAGCGACTGTGGTACCAGAATCTGCCTTTCCTGGCAATGTACTTAAAAAAGAAAAATTGTTTAAATAGAAAAAAAAATAGATTCGTACATCTTACTTATATTTGTGTAGTCTTCTACATCTATCCATAGCTTTTTGGTTTTCAGATCATCTCAGGTTTTACTCCCCCATGCTTTCTGTTTCAAATTTTTAAGTTTCATGAAAGAGTAGTCAGCTGGGATTGCCGCTTCCAGAAAATCCTCCTCCTAAATTCTCAGTGAGACTAGAAAGCACTGTCTGAGCTCAGGAGATGACAGAGCTAGATCTTTCTTTACACATTAGTGTAAAGCAGCTAACTGTCTTTAAGAAAACTTGATGCAAAACTGCAAGCCAACAGTCCCACAGGGAGACACAAAACAGATTTGGCAGCTAAAGGTTTTAATTATTGGCTAAAGTTAGAAGTGAGCAAAATAAGCAAGGGTCCAGCTGAGCTCCTGCTGTTGTCTGGGCAAGTCCAGGGGTTGCCTACACTTTGGTAATGCTGGAAAGGAACAGATTTTTTCACACATGTCCCAGTCAGAATTCTTCATTTGGCTGCCTATGGGCAGCTGGCAGCTCACATGACTACCTGGCCAAACTTGCACTAGGCGTCCTTTTGCAGCTGGAGTGAGATGAGTGCTAGAGTACCTGGAAATGGCTGTGGTGCCATGGTCTGTCATTGATCTTTGGCTCCATCATATCAACTCACCTGAAATTTCCTCTAGGTGATGCATGGTCAGCCACAGTAACAGTCTTCACCAATGTCTCTGCTGGCTTTACTGTATCCCTGACCATGCTGGGTTTGGGCATGGCACTAACATTTTCTTTGTTCCTGGATAAGCAGCTCTCATCCTGCTTTATTCTGCTTCTTCCTGAACAATAGTCTGGCATGGGAACAGAGCATGCCTGGGAGCCTTGTGCAAAGCGTGAAATGTCATACAGAACATGCTCTCTATGGACACATGCAGCTGCAGGTATCTGCTCTTTATCTTTTACCTCTCATAGTTGTCTCTCATAGTGTATGGGCAAAGACAAGAAATAGAGTCATCCTATCAAGGAAAGCTCTTCCTTCAACATTAATGAGGATTTTGACGAAACCCCTCATCTCCAGTCTGTCTCCTTAGGGATGGTGGTTCTACCCACTATGAAGTCAGATGCTTGGAAGAAGAGGAGGAGGAAAGTTAACTGGAAAATACAATGCAGATGAAACATAGCACCTTACAACAAACATGACTACATTTTCTATCTTGACTGCACAGACTTTTTGCAAGCCTAAAAGTTATGTGCATTGGGGTACTTATTTTTTCCTTTGTTAATCATATTTAACTTGGCCTGACATGTATTTTCTACTTTCTAAACAAGTTATCCTGGATTTACCCAGCTTTAATCTGAAGACAATACTCTGGCTTGTTTCTTACTGCAGCTCTTCTGTATTACTGCAATTCAACCATTTCACTACACATTGAAAGAAAGCGAGCTTTTTAGTTCAAATATTTACTGATTTAAAAAAAAAAAAAGGAAAAAAAATCCTTGTGCTCCTTTATTAGACGAACAGCCCTTCTGAGAGAAACAGAATCATAGAATCACAGAATAATTGTGGTTGGAAAGGACCTTGTAGATCACCAAGTCCAACCATACCTACAAGAATAAAGAACACCTAAAACCCACCTAACTACTCTTGAAAAAGATCTTTTAACTGCATAGTCCTCAGAAAAGAGGAAAGTTTTCAAATGCTTGTAAACAGTGAATTAGAATAATTGTTGGACAAACATTTAGTAAGAAGTTTGGGCTTTTTTATACAGAATTGATTTGAATCTGACTGAAGATCACAGGTGCTAATTTGGTGGATGTGAGTCTGTTATGAATATTTGCCCTAATTCAAACTGTCTTCTACAGTCTGCAGTCCCAGATTAAAGGAGTGCCATGGTTAGACTATTGCCCTTATTAAACATAGTTCTTTCACAAAATCTGAGTCTTACTGGTGTTTTTAGTCTTGTAGCATATTTATTACATGCAGTTTTAATAAAAAAAGTTATATAACGGATGTATTGTAAGCTAATGTATTTCTGCAATTGCAATCTACTGTGGATCTTTCCATTGCTCAGTGACACAGATACACATCCAACCTCACATATGTAGCGTGCAGAATTACTGCATAAAACTATAACAAAAAAAAGTTACATTTTCATGAACTACCAGCAATATTAAATACTCAAAGGTTCTTATGGTATCTACGATTTTGAATGACCAAGGGAAAAAAAAAAGGCAGACAGGATAAAGCTGCATTTGTCTCTGTGGCATTATTGTAATTATTTTACTGTCTCAGTTTAACACATTTTAAACATGGAGAAAATGTTAACATGCTAATAAGAAAATTATCAGTTAGCAGTGAAAATATGTACCCACTGGAAAATATTCTAATTAGCCTTCTATAGAGTATTTTCTGTTTTCTCTTGGAATACAGTCCCTTCGTACAGTACAGACCCTTCTCTGTATCCTTTCCCTCTGTGTGTGTGTGCATGTGTACATACAAGTGAACAAACACGGATGTGCATGAATGTATTGTGGCAATAATCGAGGTTCCATTATTTCTAAACTTTCTGCACTGAGGAATAATATATATGCAGTCTAATTATTTCTCAGCAGTGAATATTTATAATAAGTATCCATCGTGCAAAGGTTAGAAGTTAACTTTTATCTCCATGGCATGATGACTGTGGGTCTATGGTCTGCTTTCACAGCCTAGCTACAATCAGAAGCATGTATGTATAGACTGAGTTTACAGAGGTGAAAGAAGAGCTGCTCATAACAGAGCACCACTGCTAAAAAAAAAAAAACACCAAAAAAACAAACTAGTAACAACTGTTCAGCTTCTACATATTTCTTAACACTTTCCTGTTGTTGAGTCATGCTGCATTATAAAATCACCTTGAAAATCAGAAAATTCTGATGGTTTAAACATTTTTATTTTTAAAAAAAACTCTGTTCATGAACTACAGGCCAAGTATTAAGGTGTTTATTCATAGAGTCAGGTCATACTGAGCATTAGCTGGAATACTACCTCAGACTACTACCCACAAAAGCTGAAGACATGCTGTGACACAGATATTCAGCACCTTCCAAAGCCATGTGGGTGTTCCAGTTGACATGATTAACCCAAAGAAAAAAAAAAAAAAAAAAAGAGAACTGATTTGTCCCATAATCATGACTCAATATAATCAGGTAGCCAGTCAGGTCCACAGCTGTACACAATACAGGTCACAGGGTAATGTTATGGTTCTGTTGAATTCAATACAAAAAGTGCTTAGGCTTTACAAGGACAGAGTTAATCCCAGAACCTGAAATATCTTCACAAACCAGTTAAATTTCAGTATAAAATGTCTAAATGTATGTTATATGAAGCCACTTTTATGTTTCACTGGCCCCTTTATCTTGTGTCAACCAAAAATTCATAATATCAATTTTGACTGAAGGCTGGCTTTAATTACAATTTCTTTTACAGGTCTCAACTGCTTTTTGTATCCTGGGAAATGAGAGCAATTCTTTCTATCATATTCAGAAAGAAAATGAAAAGGTTGGTAAATGTATAAGTAATTTTAACTGATTCATTGATCTGAATACTTTTAAAGTAATACAGTAAGTATTTCTGTCACACTTTGAAGTTAAGCTTGGAGCTCAGTTACATCCCTTAGGGTTATTTTATAGCCATTAAGAATGTGTACCTTTTATCTGGTGCCTTCAATTAATTGAATTTCAAAAATATTCTCAAATGTTTTTAGAAAATCATTTAGTTCCTGGAGGACATTCCTGTGTGATTTATTGTTACAGTAATTAAAAGCAGTGAGTATTACACTGGTCACTGTTGGAACTCCTGTCTGCCTTTGGCTATATTTTGGTTTAAGTTAAAACATATAGTGCACTTGAGAGACTTGAGAAGGGAGGCAAGAAAAAAATTAATTCTTTTCAGATTGCTTCAGATTTTTGGCACACTTAGAAATAACCTCTTAAAGTGATCACAGCGATATTTACATGATAATTATATGCAAGCACAATTAAACTTCTATATTAAACAATTAAATAATGCTTTTCCTGCTATGGTAAATTATTCCTGACTAGTCATATTAGTATTCTGTAGTTCTAATCAGTGCCATAAATAATTTTCAGTTTTACACATTCTGCTCTGAAGCAATCATTAAGAGCTCTCAGGAAGAGTTAAAACAGCTAATGAAAATAATTAGCAGGGAAAAAAAAATGATGGTTCATCCTGCGTTGAAAGATAACCCTCACTGAAAACTACAAACGCTGCTTTAATTGCATCTTTGTTTTCTGAGGCACACACAGTTCTCTTCTATAATCCCTTTTGTGCAAGAAGTGATCACTCACAAGTAACTTTTGACAGAACTACTCACTCACGGGCAGATCAGTGGGATTAGACCCACAGTCCAGTTCTCTTCAGTTGTATAACATGGAGGAAGGAACTTATTCTTGCCTTGCTTCCCTGGAGCTCCACCTCAGTAACACTGCTCACCTGGGCAAGGTCTGCAGGCTCAGGCTCAGGCTGCTCAGGCAAAGCTGCAGTTCAGGAAGGAGAACTGACTCACTTGGTATCTTCTGCCTTTTTAAGGTCTTCAAAAAGTGTTGAAAAGCATTTAAAATTATGCTCTTTTCCTACTAAAAAATAATTCTCTCCTCTATACATATGAGTACACTAAGACAGCTGTTTCTCTAACCACAACAACATTGTTTCCTACCTCAGAGTCAGTATCTTCTCAAAATCATGGCCTCACAAGTGGAATTATGGCAACCCTTGCTTTAAAATGATTGAAAAAATAACTATAAGCCTACATCTTTGTCAACCACAAAAGACCCACAAATGACCAGACAGAACCTGAAAATATATGTGGTGAACATTAATGAATAAAACTAGAGTTGTACAGATTCTCAACAATGCAGGTCAGTACCAGATAAACATTTCACATTTAAACATACACATTGAAATCATTGTTCAAAGTAATAACTTACTCTTTTAATAAACCATCCCTTTTACACTGAAATGCCTGAAGGTTTTCTAATGTGTATCAGTCTTTTGAACATCACATAATGAATTTAATGTGAGAAAAGGAAAAGAAATTTACCTGTATGGATCCCTGCACATTAAGATAAACCTTGATGCTCTGAGGCTAGCTAGCATAAAACTTGGCACCCAAACCAGATGAGAACAAAAATAGTTTCAGTGAAAATCTTATTTCTGTCCATGTATTTACCACATCCTGAATTATATTGGCTTTCCTATGAAATTATTCAAATTACTTAAATTATCTCAGAGGTTTCAGGATTAAGCTCATGTGTTTCCAAGACCTTCATAGCATGCATGAGTTATGAGACAAGCATTAGTATATTATTCCATGACTAGATGTGATTTAGTAACCTCCACAGGAAAATAAAGGCCAAAAGAGTAAGAAATCAAGCTAGTGTTTTCTCCTATTCAATCTCTTAGAAAGTAGGTCTTCAAAGAATAGCCACAGTGCTACAGGAACTGACACTGTCAATTAAATGATATTCCCTTCCTGAATGGAAATATGTGGTGCTATCACCAGTGCTGTTTGTCTAATGACATGGAAAATTAAGTTTTTTAACCACTTGGTATGATTTAATGATGGACTTTTCACAGCAGAGGGCATTGATGTAGCTACAGAAATGGGAAAGAATGCCAAAGAATGGCAGGAGAGAGAGGACCAACACCATTTCTACAATGAAAAGGGCACCTTTTAATAGTTTAAGCATAAAAATTCTTGAAACCAGAGCATAATAAAAATATAATAAATAAATAAAAGAGAGAGAAAGGGAGAGAGGTAGAAAGTGAATCTGTAAGAATACCATGAACAACATCAAGTAAATCTATATATGCCCTTCCAGCTATGGGCTCTGGCCCATTATTGTTTGAGAGTGCTTCAGAAAACCTTTTTCTCTGTCTCTTAAGTACCTTCCCAGATTTATTGGTGACCAGTGTTCCTTCAGTGATTGTGTCTATCATGTCACTGTGTTTGACCTGCATGAATGTCTGCTGGGACTTCAGCTCTGCTTTGTTTGATCACTTTCCTGCCTGGCTAGGCCAGTCTTCGTCAGAAAGCCACCATGCTTTCTGGTGCATAGGTCAAAGTAGCAATAGGTGGCAATTTCCAAAGTGTGCTGGTCAACACGAGCAGATCGGGAAAGACAGACTCAAGAGTCTGCTCACTTTAACCATGACTGAAATAATAAAAAACCTTGATCTCATGGAATCGAGGTTGTTATATTATGAAAGATACATATTAATGTACTGTTACTGGTGGTAGCTGTTAATATAAAAACACTTTTTTTTTTTTTTTTTTTTTTTGTGTCTGTTCCCGT